>CAXKVW010000729.1:0-41241 GCA_964058825.1 Carex arenaria
TGAGTCTAACGAATACTGGTACCGGTTTTCATCTACATAGGTACAAAGAGCTACAGAGACTTGTCTTAGAGATTGTACATAGGCAATATGAGAAGCAGCTAATTGGTTTTGGTATTTTATTGCTTGCTTGATATAATTCTTTCGGTCTCGGCAAATTTGAACCGAGGCAGCTTCTTCGGTTTTTTTCGAAGAAGAACAACCCATTTTTGTAACAATGTTTTGAAGGAATTCAGTGTTGTTGATTAGATATGAGGTTGCTATATTAAAATTGTTTTATGAAAATTAATTGTTGGTTTAGTGAGGTTTGGAATGACTTGTCAGTTGTATGGTAAAGAAAAGAATACTTGTTTGTAAGGGGAAAGTAAGAATTGAAGGAAGAGTACTACACTGTCAGAAGAAAGGCAAATCATCAACTCCACACAAATTCCTTTTAGTTATGCAAAAGCCAAATAATAAGTGAATATATAAAATTGAGTGAGTCTATGGTACTATGCATATCATGATTTAGTCCGTAATATGGATTAATATTTTTTTTTTTGAAATCCTAACAGTCGATCCAAACCGTTTACAATGATTTTCATATGAATATGTACTTGCAGACAAAATTTTATATTTTTAGAATTTTTTTTTTACTATTTTTTAAGATAGGTAGAAAATCACTGTTTTTGGATGGTTCAGAATTTTCAGATCAAGTGATTTTTTACCTATCTTAAAAAATAGTAAAAAATTATAAAATTATAAAATTCGGATAATTCAGCCGTGAACTCTAAATACAAATACTAATTAAGAAAAAAAAATAGTAAATCAGAGGTGTTCAAACTTGTTAATATTTATTCTATTCGCTTCTACTTTTAGTTGTTTAGAGTTTTTATTCCAATCTTATTGGTTGGAATTTTCTATAGATTCAACTCTACGGCTTATTAAATAGCGGGTAGATCAAAGTTGAGGATTTTTTTGATTGTCTTTACAGTGATGCATTAAATTGCCACAGAAGATCAGATGTGAGAAGGTGAGAAAGAATTGGGGCTGCTCGCAACCAATTTTGACTTGGTCAAAGCCTAAGAACGAAGAGGAAAAGAACTTGGGCAAGAGGGTCAGCGTCCCGGGCAGAAATTCCAAAAAATATTTATTTACATCCAAATTTACTTGATTGTAAATTTTTTAATTACACAAAAATTCAATTTATTCTGAAATAAATATTAATTTTTTTAGTAAAAGTTGAAGGGATAATCCTAATTAATTGTTAAAATTTCCATTGTTTAAGTGATTCCAACCCTTTTCTGATTACTTTAGAGTGTAAAATATATTATTAAGAATAAAAGTCACTTGACAATTTACCATGAAACAATTTATTAAGCCAAATATTAATATGGTTCAGTTTACAAGTGAACCATCAGTGTTAATTGAGTTCTTCTTATTTACCATTTTGTCATGCAGTTTCTACACAGACTGTGTTGAAACTGTACAAATTTTAAAACTAAAAGTCTAAAAGAAAATGTCTCAAATAATATACAAACATCACTTCAAAAACCTTTACAAGTCCAATAAAAATTCAGGCATTAATTAGGATCTCACTTGTCTTGTTTTTTTGTTTTATCAGTAAGATGAATCCTACTGATATAAGACTTGTAAAGGGAACCATAATATAAATATTTCCCAATTTTGAGAGCACTTGTAACAAGAACCAAATTCGGATCCGAGTAAAGAGCGATCGGATGCCCGTCTAATGATACACTAATCACTCCAGAGTTCTTCCTGCCTTTCGGAACCGTCACGAACTGTTCAACCACATACAGAATTTGTCGAAGAATCGGATACTTGAAGAATGTATCCCACACCATTGTTCTTCCCTGCATTTGATTTCAATCGATATAATAAGTATGTATATACAGACATTTATTAATTATATGAAAGAAAAAATTTAATTGTACCGCAAAAATGGCGATCCAGTAGCAGCCTTCACTGTCATATCTGATATTGTCAGGATAACCAGGTAAGTTGTCTATGAAATTCTCAACTGTTCCTTTCTTCTTGCCTTGGATATGATATCTTCTACATCTCCTACTGCATAATATTAATCTTATATAAGTTAAAATAAAAACAAAAGTACTGCTGATTCAATTCAACAATCATATTAATAACTTACAGCACAGTCTCACAGTAGATTAGGGACTTGTTATCAGGAGCGACTGATACGCCATTTGCAAAATATAGGTCTTTTACCAGTACTGTTGTGTTCTTGTTAGAAGGATCAAAGCTCATGAGTCTTCCATGAGGTTGCGCCTCAAGCATGTCGAATATGAGATTCTTGTAGTTATATTTATAGGATGTATCGGTGAAATATATAGTACCATCTGAAGCTATATCTATGCCATTTGTAATTCCGAATTTTACACCTTCGGCCTCATTTGCTAGTATCGATACTTCCTTGTCTCGAGTTACTTTCAGTAGACCCTGATTGCCAATATATATATATATATGTAATCAATGAAATGAAAAGGTAGTTAGTACTTGTCATACGATAATTAATCAAACTAACCTGATAAGCATCAGCAACTATGAGTGAGGAATCTAAGTCGAGCACGAGTCCAAGAGGTCGACTATGTTCACCGGTCTGAACCCAATTGTCGACCTTGAACTCGCCATCATCATCACATGCCAAATCAACTCTCCTAATCCAACCATCTATACACCCGGTATACAGA
Source organism: Carex arenaria (assembly GCA_964058825.1). Taxonomy (NCBI): domain Eukaryota; kingdom Viridiplantae; phylum Streptophyta; class Magnoliopsida; order Poales; family Cyperaceae; genus Carex; species Carex arenaria. The sequence goes on from CAXKVW010000729.1 coordinate 2,706, forward strand.
AAGCGGCCCTTCGGTTCATATGCCAGATCTTCCGGTCCATGCAAAAGCCCCTCTCCTATCTGTTCCGTCACGGCAAGGATTCGTTCATGTGTTTCGGGAATTAATATCGAGGCTTCGAAGGAGTGGTCTTTGGGGAGAGGCCTAGCATTGAAATATTGGAGCTTTTGCTTTTGGTAATAATATAAATATACAGTGGAGTATAAAACAGGAGCCAAGATAATTAATAGAAGAAATAAATATTTGAGGATTAGAGCTGGAGAAGCAGAGGCCATAGCTTCTTTCTTTGAATGGCGAGCAAGGAGAGAGTAGGTAATTATTACTGCAATATGCAGGGGCGGATTCAGGATTTCCGCTAGGGAAGGGCAAGAATCGGATTCAAATAATTTATGAGGTTCAAACCCATTAACTACTCAGATACTAGATAAAAAACAATCAACATAAAAAAACAATAAAAATAGCATGCTCTTATATAATAAAAACAAAAACAATAATATAATTTTACATATTAAAAAACAACAAAGTTGGTACGGACCTGTAAATTTCTATAAAATTTATATAAAAACAACAAAAATTTTCATTAACAATATTTTTTAACTGGCCTAGTAAGCTTTTCAATTCTAGAGAAGGGCAAAATAATTTTCAGAGAGGAGCAAAGTGATGCTGGATCCGTATTTTTCTGCTGAATTTCAAAATACAACAGGGATAGTTGCCCCTCTGGCTCAAGGTGGGTCCGCCCCTGGTAATAGGTTAGGTTAGCTATTGGTTGTTAAGTAAATACTCACATATGTATAGAGCTTTTGTTAATTTGGTCAAGCTAGATTGTAGACTACAAACAGTACTAGTTGACTAGTTGTTTTCATGTAGAATTAATTGTGTAGCATTTATTCCTTGTTTGCTAGCTTTCTTTTGAAATTTGATATCCTTCAACGACCAAAGGATTCATAGATATTGGGTCCAATTTCTTTTCTTTGCAAAATTGGTAACTTGTTATCATTTTCATAATGAATTTAATTAGCTTAAATTCCTTCCCGTAAATAAAAAGAGTTCTGATGTTAATAAATTATAATAGTTACTTGTAAACAAATGTATTCTGAAATTATTGTCATCAATCTTTAATAAAAAAATATTCGCCGATAGAACCCAAATTTTACATGTATAGACTCCAATTGTTCATCTTAATATTTAATAATAATCAACTTTTTGTCATTTTTTAACATTGGAGAAAAAGAAAAGAGGAGAATTATGAGAGTGATGAAATCATGAAAAAGAAATTAAGAGCGGAGAAGAGTAATTGGAGTTGCTTGTCTCTAACACTACCCAAATTCTGACTTGTCAATTCTTCATATTTATTAATCGCCCTCCCCTGTTCAAGAATTCACATCCTCTCCATTACTGCCCCTATTCATTTTACAATGAGTGAATCCGGACCATTCATTTTAACTTGGCAAGAATCTCAAAGCCCAATAATACTGCCCCTTATGTTCTCCGAATCTCAAACCGGCTGAGATTTAATCTCAAACCGTAAAGTGAGGCCCATCCTCTGTAGTAATGGAGATGATACGGATCCCTGTTCAAGGGGGGTTCTGATCCCCTAATGTAATCTAATTTTTGCGTTTTGGATCTAGACCGTCTAATTAGAATCCGACGTTTCATCTCACACGATCCATCTCGGGATGTGTGCTCCATCTCGAATCTGATGCTCCATCTCGCACGCTCATCTTGAATCGGACAATCTCGATTTAAAACTCAAAAATTGAATTACATTACTGGATCTCGATTGAGGGGCATCTATCTGTCTCAACTTGTAAAAGCAAGTGTCCAAATTATGCAAAGATAAAACATAGAATATAAATGTGGCCATGATAAATGCCTTGCAGTTAAATAAATGGGTGTTGTGTTCATAAAAGCCCAATGAAAAATTTCCCCTTTTTCAAAGAATGATTGTGAAGAAAACGGGAATGATATTGTGCTCATTACGTACTGGAACAGGTGAATGATTGTGAAAAAAAAAACCTAAAAAAATACTTGATTGGGCCTTTAGTGGCCCAACTTAATTATCTTATAACACACTTTATTGGGCCTCCAATAGCCCATGATCCATTATAAAGGGAATCCAACTACTCCTCAATCTTCTCCATTCATTTTATAAATGAATATGACCATTTGCAAAATGACAGCTAATGGCTACCTCAGTTATCCGGATTCACATCTGCTACGATCCTAAAAAGGTAAACAGTGACTCTAAAATCCTTGCTTTTCCAAATCTGACCATCCAATAATTCCGTGCACGTATCTCAAAGCAGCTGATTTTTCTTTGCACGAATCTCAAAACAATTCAACAATTGGATTTGGAAAAGCAGGAATCACAGGCCACTGTTCATGAGCGAAGAATTGCAGCAGATGCGGATCCCAGTTATCCCCTCTCTGGTTAAATTCATTGAACATTTAACCCTCAATGTATAATATTAAATGGATTTTTTCTAATAATATTCACTGGTAATATACAATGACTCTTCAAGCAAATCTTTTGTATTAAAATTTTCAGATCACATACATTGAATTCAGATAAGAATATGATATTAGATGGTGAATGAACCCCTATATAAACCATCCATTGATACATGGAAAAGAACACAACCAAGCATGCAAATTTTAGAGATGATGAGATTCAGAAAAAGTAGAGAATGATTGCAATCTAAGAATTACATGCTATCATCCTTAAAAAGGTTAAAAAGCCCATTCTCTAATGCTATACTTTATTGCTTACATATTTACCTTTTAAGGTATGGGCTTTCTCTCTGTCTCCAATATTGGTATTAATGAATCATATTTATTACTTTACCTTTTCTTAAACTTTCTTTCTCCAATATTGGTATTAATGAATCATCCAACATTTAACATAATTGGAATTTTTTAACCTTAGTTCACTTGGTTTGATTTAGCATATACTAAACCATGAAATTGCATGTTGTGAATTTGAAATTAGACGATGAACAAATTTTCTCAGGGATCCCGCAAATATTGTTTACGGAACGAAAAAGACTGAATTCCGAACTTCTATGCATTATCTGAATGTTCATGTGATCATAAAAGATTGTATTGGATGGATTATAATTAATTGATAACTGTTTCTGTTTTGTCTGTGAATTAACAGAATGAAAGAGAAACCAAACAAGTTCACAGAAGGAGAGAAGAAGAGGAAAGCAAGATATGAGCAAATAATGCATAGATATAAATGCTTCGAACAGGTACATAAATGCCAACTATATATAAAGTTTATGAACATTGAGATTGATCAATCAATTTCTACAGTCAATCTTTTATATTTTTTATTTATGAATGTAGGTGAAGAGATGCTTCAATGCTATCTTCATAATTCGCTTGCTAATTTTCAAAATGTGATAAGTTTGGAAAGAAGGCTTTCAACTACTCATCCCAAAGAAGGTTGCTAATGGTTTTCATCATTATTTACCTTCTTCGTTTAGTTTTCCATTAATTTTCTCTCTATTATTATTGTATATATGTATATGTACTGTCTACTGTGGCACTGCATCAACATATATAATTCTTAATTATTTCCATTTTCTCCTTGTTTGTTATATGATGTACATTTTCTCCTTGTTTGTTATATGATGTACATTTTCTCCTTGTGTTCTTTTATGTATGAACTTTATTAACTTATGAGCAACTTAAGCACAATAATTTTCTATGGAAAAGTTATAGGAAAGACCCCTAAAAATATTGGGTACAGAATGCCTGTGGAGGAGTTGTGGGGCTTTTTTTGGTAAATTTTTAACAGAGTAGTTTTTGCTTCATGCAGAGCACAAACCATATGCATCATTTTTTTTATTCTATAGTCCACGCGCTGCATGATCGAAAACTGCTCTGTTAAAATCCTTACCAATTTTTTCTCCACATATTTCCAGATTTTATTAATTTCAATCTCAATCATATGCAGCACCAACTTCCATTTTTAACTTATTCTAAATTATAAATTTTTTAATTAATTTCATAATTCTCCAAATTGAAACGTGAAATTGATATATATCCAAAATTCAAAACAACATATGTGATCACACAAAGCGAGGACCATTGTTTTTTTTTTAATCTCATAGGGCAATTGCAGGGAAAGAAAAATAATCAAATTATAAACAAACAAACAAAAAAATATGCTTTAAAGCAATATTCCCACTCAAATTGTGCTCAAATTGTTCTTTCATATATCAAATTATATTGTATTTGTTGCTAAAAAACTAACAGAACTGATAATAAAAAGAAGTATAGATACTGAAATAATCCCATCAATTCTACAAAAGAATTCATTACTTTGAAGCAGTTTGACAGGCTTAGCAAAAATCTACTGTTCACAAATTTGCTTCTAGAAAAAAACTAAAACAAAGAAGAGATCAAAGTAAATTGAAAAAAAAAGAAGAAAAAATTAATAAGAATAAATTACATCACAAGGGCCATAAACCGCATTGAGATTATCCTATTTCTCGAACCCGATTGGTGTTAATTAAGAAGCTCTTCTTTGTTTCACAATTTACAAAACTTTGGAGGAAGAAAAAGAAAAAAGAAAAAAAAAATCTGAAGTATTGTTTTGTCGCCTCACCTCATGCTGTATAATTGGAAAAGAGATTAAGCATATTGTCAAGGGCCTCAGGGTAAAACTTGCGAGCAAACAAGTAGCATGGTCTCTTCGATCCATTCCATAAGCACGGGTCCCGTGTTACCAATTTCTGTCAACAAACAAATCAATCAACCAGTTAATTAATTAACTAAAACAGAGAACTGGTATTAGTGCCTAATCAGTGTAAACTTAATGATTTATAAAGAGTGAAATTGTACCCTCTCATCACTTGTGACATGAAAACTCTCATCAATCGACTGCAAAAAAGAAGAATCATGGATAAAAACAAGTTAGATTCTAAACTGGTACATGGTTTTGAGAAAGGTAATAATGTAAAAAAGGAACTTACAGTAATATTTTTTACTAGTTCGTAAGTAACATCTTGGGCCCTGTAAGCCTTAGGATGCCACTTCCCTTCTGACCAGTCGACATGTGTCACCGACCAATTCGATATCCCATGTGGATCAATCATCTGTTAACACGTGTCAAAAAGTTTTTCATAAATTAAAACTGCAACTAGAATAATAAAGGAATATTTTGCACTTTTTTCTTTTTTGAAAAAGTTTCAGGGCCTAACATAAAAGAAGGTCGGTAGGTAATGCTCGTCAGCAATGCAGTTACGCCCATCCCCTGGCTGGAAACAACAAAGCAAAAGGGCATAATAGTAAATATCAATAAGCACCACAAAACAAGAGTATAAAATTTTCTTATACACATAAAAGATGAGATTTGTACTACACTATATGTCCAATTTTCACAAAAATGGATGAGATGTACTTCCTCCAAGAGACGGACATGATATTTTGGGATTTAGTAGCGACAAAAACGTAAGAAATTTCTGCTTGAAATGTAGTATTACCTTGCAGTAAAGCTTGAATTTGGTGTAATAAAGGCTATCAGCAAGAATCAAAAGAGCATGCCTTCTCTTGATGGCAAACCACTGCAACATATATATAAAAAAGAAATAAATATTTACAGAAGATCATTTACTACTATGTAAATTTACTAGAGAATAATATTAATATAATAATAATTCAACCTGCGCGCCTTTCCTAAAATGGGACTCTTCGACCTCTGGGAGGAATTCATTAGAGTATCTGCCATTTCCATGTGGGCCCGGATCTAGGAAACTAGAGAGAAATTAACAATTCGGTTAAAACCATGCAAAAATCACAAAGAAATCTTTTATCAGCTTTTTTACCAGTCAAAGGAAATGCTTAGTCTTACCAGTCAACGTAGCTGAGATTAGCCCCCATCAGATAGTTATATACATAATCAAAATTGTGCAAGGGGACACAGCTGCCAAGGAAAATAATTAAAATTTTAGTATACTGATTAATAAAATGATGGGAAAAAAAACCCACGAAATTTGACAATTATAGTAAAAAACCTGTCAGAAAGCAAGACAAAAAACTGGTTATCGGGGTCTTCAAGTGCATTTGCTAAAAGCCTCTTCTCTGCATCCACCATAGAAATCTTTCCCCATACCACCTAAATTTCATAAAAATAATATAACGGAAAAATTAAGTAAAACTGTCCCCAAAAGGTCATCAGAAAATTTTTACTTTCATAAGAAATGAAAAGAAAAGGTACCTTGTCACTGCGAATATCTCGGCCAATAAACAAAGGACTAACATGCACAGGTTTCTCTCTTGAAGCATGTACATAGATACTGAATCTCCCCTCATGTCCCTACAAATATTCTTTCTTTATTATATTTAATACCAAATTAAACATCAATAGTTTAGAACATTTCATGTATTTTCAGAATCTTTTATGACAATTATAACCACTCGAGATCTACCAAAGCAAATTGAAAACAACCAATAAAGTCAATGTCTGTTGTATCATAACAGTACTGTTTTTTTATTCCCCCAATTTCATATACCAAAATGTCCCAGTTCAAGCAAAGCCAACAAGCAATTGAACTGCAGAGAAAGAACACAAGTAAATTTGACAGTACCAGAACTAAACCCTAAAATTATTATGAGATTATCCATTTCGTGGATAATCTCATTATAATTTAACCTGATAGTTTACAATTTTGTGGATTTTCATAATCTTTTATCAGAATTATAAAGAACAATAAAAAGAACTGGGGGTACCAGAACTGAACGCTAAAATTATTATGAGATTTATCCAGAAGGAAAAAAAAAGAACATCAATAAAAAGAACTAACCAAGAAAAACCTCTCCCATAACTTCTCAAATGGTAGAGAACCGGGGCTGAGAAACATAAAAGCAATCTTAGCAGTTCTTGGTTTGGCCATAGGCATTGTCAGTAGGTCTCGCATGACAACACTTGCCACCAACTCCTCGTCAGTTTTTTCTCTGGAGGGCCGTGCCGGTAACCAGTCTTTGAAAGGCGTGCACATGCTAGAGGCAAAGAAGTAACATGCTGAGTAGCGCTTTGGAGGGTACACGTAGGCACCAATCAGAGAGAAGCAAACCAATGCCAGTAAAACCAAAATCCACATTGGCCGTTTGGTCTGGAAGTTGCGGTGGGGCCGGGTCCCGTTTGTCAGCATTAATGCTACATCTTTTGGGGCCCGCTGCCACACCTGAGATACCTTCATGCTGATGTGTCGATTGATTGGTTTAAATGATTTAGTTTAGTTAGTCCCACTTATAATTCCTTTCTTTCTTTCTTTCTTTCTTTGTTTCTTTTTTGGGTTTTTTAGGGAAGTCGTACTTCCATTGGATGCCAACAAGGATAAGTTAATAATGGAGCTCTGTAAAATCAATCAGACAAGTAATATAAATTAAAATGATTTGCAAAGAATAGATATGAAATCAGATGGTTCAATTTTCCAGAAGTCAACTCCAGAAAAAGCCCATTTCAGCACAAAGTAAGGAACTTTAACCTAATTTTGGGGATAATAGGAAATAAACCAAAGACCTTAACATTGAAAACAAATCCAAGATTCAGGACAAGAATCATAAAGCAATAATTTTGTCTTTATGTGAAAATCAAAGTACCAATAACATGCTTCCAATTTACCTAGGGTATGAGTTGGCCAATTACTGATTAATTTGTATTGAAATCGAAATCTTAGAGAAAAAGAGAAAAAGAGAAAAAGAGAAATTTGGTTACCTTCAATTGAAGAGCTGGCAATAGTAGCTACGTCTGTCCTCTGTTTATATGTATATTATATAAAACCCCTTCAAAAAACAAAAAATGACAAATAATCAGCTAAATTCAGAAATAATGGAAATACGATGAATGTCGATGAAAGAAAAGAAAGAATTTTTGTAATTTCTGAAATTCCATAGCAGATCAAATCAAATCAAATCGATACAAAGAAAGAAGAGAATGCAAAGTAAATACCTGGTATTGGTGAGCTGGAAAATAGATCAGAGAAGCGCGACAATGTCGAAAGAAGATCTAAAGGATCCTTTGTTAATATGCGAACTAGTAAAGGTCCTATTCACTATTTGTACCTCTCTCTTTCTCTGAGAAGAAGAAGGGTAGAGAGAGAGAGAGAGAGAGAGAGAGAGAGAGAGGTGGATTTGAACAGGCTAATGGAAAAACTTAATAATAATATTTTATTGGCAACTTTTGTACAAGTTTTGTGCGCATAAAGCGGGACGATTAGAGGAAGAAGGAATTATTTATTTATAATGGTAATAAATTCATTAATTAATCTCACTGTCTGGAAGGAAAGGAAGGAACGAAGGAAGGAAGGAAGGAGAGAGGGAGATGCATTTTTTGCTGATTTAGTCAAAAATGAAGGGGTTAAGTAGAAAGAGGGGAATTTATTTCTTCTTCTAGCAACTATTGAGAGCTATTTGGGTCCGATGCCCATCGGCTCAAACTGAGTTCGATGGGCTTCAAAACCGTTCAATTTTCTCTGAGATCCGTGTACTTTTCTTTTAATATCCGTGCAAAAGGATCATGAAGCGGATCGGACAGTTACGATCCCATCGGACCTAAATTTGAGTCCGATGGGCATCGGCCCAAACTGCTCTCGCAACTATTGGCTATCATTTGTTCCTTACAAAGGAGTAGGTCCAATATTTATTGGACCGGTTGCTTTAAGATATGTGTAAATAAGCATTGATGGGGAGTAGGCGAATATTAAAGCAGTGCACACGATTATTAAAGTAAATCGGACGGTCCGAAAGCCCCTTAAATATAATGTAGATACAATAGGCATCGGACTTACTCCGTGGTGTTTCCTTTTATGCGCGTCTTGTTCCTGTTTCTCTGGATGGATATAAATCTCAAGTAAATTAAATTATGCGTTTAGATCTGGACCAATCCGACTCGAGAAAGAATGCACAGGACCCTTTAATAGTTGTGCCCAAATAGATCTGACGGTATTGATCTAAACACAAATTTTAAGTTACTTTAGGGATTATATGAATTCTGTTCCATGGACGCCTCGTCTCCGGCTTAGAAAAAATAATTGTTTGAACCTGGAGCACACCGTACATGAAATTCTCAGGTAGGACAATCGGACCCATCACCCATGCAAATCAATGTAATGGAAGAAAATGATAAAAAGAGAAAGTGACAGAATGGCCCTCAACAAACACCACTGTTGCCAGATTAGTAACCAAGGTTATTTTTGTCATTTTCTCTCCAAATTTTACATATGTACTTTTTGGTCAAAGCTCCATGGTAATTTGTTTAAAACAAGTTTTCCAAAAAACTATGAAACAGTAATTAATGCCTTTTTTTCAATTTATTTTTCTGATTGTATAAACAATATAACTAAATTATTTGTATAATGTTATAATGGATATACATCTCAAATCAAGTAAAAAAATATCTTAAAATATGAACTAGAGCTTTATAATTTATACTTAATTTTGTTGAATGTCAATGGTTAGTCAACAACTAGATGTAATTTATAAGGATTTGTGCATCAAATGGTTTGAATTATGTTATAACAAATCCATGAAAACTTCAAATGCAATCAATTGAATTGAATTGAAACAAAGAAAGTGTTGGTCAACATTAATATGCTTATAAGAGATAATACATGACAATTAATCTCAGATCTTATGTGGCAGCCTACTGTGTTCACAATTAAACTAGGCATATTGATGTGGGGTTTGACCCAGTATAACTATTATAATTATTAATGCATGTAAATCCATTTTCTTGCATATATATAGTATTTATTAAGTTAATGTTCAAATTATTTTAATTTTTGTATATTTGTATTTTTTTAAAAATGTAGTTAAAATGTAATATTTAAACTATATGCAATTCCATAAGTTATTATTGTTAGAATTATGTAAGACAAGGAGTAATATTTATCTTAATTTCGTTTCAATATAATAAAATTATGTATATATACATTTTTTTTATTTATCATTTATTATATATTTTAATTAGCTAGACCTGTTACTTTCATGCGTGCCTTGAAAAGTTTAATAAGTAAGCGCCGATAAATTGATTAAGTAAACATGTTATGGAGTATATTCTTAATTTTTTTTTTTATATTGTTTGGAAAAGCTAGCTTTGTCAATTGATTTTTTCCAAAAAAAAAAAATTTATAAGCGTGCGCCGCTAAATATCTTCGGAAGATGTACCCTAAAAAGCACTGAGCACTGTAGGGTTGCAAAAATAAATTCGTACTTCGTGATTCGATTCAAGTTTGATTCGAAAAAGTTCGTAAAAAATTATATTCGAAATAGTTTGAAATTAATTCAAACCAAACTCAAACTAGACCTGGTTCGTTCGAAATAGGTTCGCAAACTATTCTAGTTCGAATCTCAAAGTAACGTGAACCATTGATCTCCGCTGATGACTAAAAAGTTAGAACATAAGACCGCCCAGCCATAAGTCATAACTCGTAAGTCATAATCATCGCTCTCAGTTCTGAAACCCTATATGACTTTCACTTCTCACTCTCGGTGATTACAATCACTTTTCCTTGTCGTAAAAAAAGTTCATAAAAGATTCAAAATTGAGTTTGTAAAAAATTCGATTCGAAATTAATTCAAACCAAATTCAAACTGTGGTAAGTTCGATTCATTTGCAGCTCTAGAGCACTGTAATTGTTAATGCTTTTTTGTTTTTTTTTTTAAAGTTGTTTGATGGTTTCACCTCCCATTAAATTTAGGACATTGCCAAAAGGCAGGTCACCATTAATGATTAGAACAATTTGATAATGATATTTTCCGACTATTACGAGATTAATTTGAGGGTCGTTATCAAAAACCTTGCTATTTACCGACATTGACAAGGCGTCAAATATCTTCTCTGTTCATGATAACCTTGCAAGGTTATTATGGTAATTTTGTTATAATTAAAGAGTCTTAAAAGGCATTCAAACTAGTCAAGCACAAAATTCATTTGCAATTTCAAATAAGAGATGAAATAAAATTTAAATTTCATATCGAGTTTTCAAATAAAATGTAAAACAAAAAATAAGATGAATTTTTCGGTACTAAATTTTATTTTTAGATATGGACCAATTTAATCAACATTTTTTTCTCATATAGTGTCTACGTCCAAACGGATTAATTTAAGTTATGATTTAAACTGTCGAACAAATTGTAAATTATAAAAATAAATTAAATAAGTAATTTAAGTTATGATAGCAAGGTTTTTATGGTAATTTGGTTATAATTAAAGAGTCTTAAAAGGCATTGACAAAGCGTCAAATTAAATCTCTGTTGATGATAACCTTGCAAGGTTATTATGGTAATTTTGTTATAATTAAAGAGTCTTAAAAGGCATTCAAACTAGTCAAGCACAAAGTTCATATATAATTTGAAATAAGAGATGAAATAATTATTTTTTATTTCATATCGAATTGCCAAACAAAAAAAATAAGATGAATTTTTCGGTATTAAATTATCATTTTAACAAAAATAAGATGAATTTTTCAGTATTAAATTATCATTTTAAATCATATGGACCAATTTGCTCCACATTTTTTTTCGCATGTAGTGTTTACGTCGAAACAGATTAATTTAAGTTATGATTTACACTGTCGAACAAAATGTAAATTATAAAAATAAAATGAAATAATTAATTTAATCACCTTTAATATTTAAATAGCCACCGAAAATGACTAGATTATATAATATTAAATTATCATTTTAAATCATATGGACCAATTTGCTCAACATTTTTTTCACGTGTAGTGTTTACGTCGAAACAGATTAATTTAGGTTATGATTTAAACTGTCGAACAAAATGTAAATTATAAAAATAAAATGAAATAATTAATTTAATCACCTTTAAATTTAAATAGCCACCGAAAATGACTAGATTATATATATTAAATTATCATTTTAAATAATATGGACTAATTTTCTCAACATTTTTTTTGCGCGTAGTGTTTACATCGAAACAGATTAATTTAGGTTATGATTTAAACTGTCGAACAAAATGTAAATTATAAAAATAAGTGACATAAGTAATTTAATCACCTTTAAATTTAAATAGCCACCGAAAATGACTAGATTATATAATATTAAATTATCATTTTAAATCGTATGGACCAATTTGCTCAACATTTTTTTTCGCATGTAGTGTTTACGTCGAAACAGATTAATTTAGGTTATGATTTAAACTGTCGAACAAAATGTAAATTATAAAAATAAAATGAAATAATTAATTTAATCATCTTTAAATTTAAATAGCCACCAAAAATGACTAGATTATACAATATTTTAGGCAACTTTAGATTTGCCTATTTGAGGTCTTTTTCTGTCAACAAGGAGTTAATTTAATGGTCTAGTTTTCTCGTTGATATTTCTTGAATAAGAAAGAAACCGCGTTTTCTCTGAATTTAATTTGAATTGACCGGATCAAATTTTGGGTTCTTTTTGAATTGGTCAAAGTATTTTCCCATCCAAAAAAAAGAACAAAGAATGTATTTACAGATCAACAGCAAAATAATTTTCTTAAAATTAATTATATAATGAGAATGGTTGTAATAACTCATGTTTTTCATACCTTATTATACCTCATATTTCATATCTTTGTTTTTAAAGTTCAAACTGCTAATTTAAATTGTTTAACATGATATCCATTCTAAAATATACTTAGAGATAAAATTTTATATTTGAAGATAGGTACAAAATTACTGTTTCTTGACCGTTCAATAACATTGATTTTCCATCTATCTTAAAAAATAGTAAAAAAAATTCTCAAAAATATAAAATTTCACCTCAAAGCATGTTTTATTATGGATATCATGTTGAGTGGTTCAAATTGACAGTTTAAATTAAAAAAAATATAAAATATGAGATGTAATGAGATACGAAAGACGTTAAAACCCTCCTCTTGTATAATTTCATGGAACATAGACATATTTTATATGTAACATAAAAAATATATAAAAAATAAAACACTATCATTCCATCCAGATAGGTAACATGCATTTATTCGTTGTTGTACCAAACAAATGGAATATGTATCTGAATATACATGTTTCAAGATAAATGTTCAATTTTATGGAGCATGCATGTGACGAACCCTAAACCTTATCATTAGAGATACTAATACATAATTAATTAATTAGTCAAGCTTGTTTGAAACAACACATCAATCAATCATCAATTAATTAATAAATATGTATTACATTCTTTTCATATCCAATTTCTCGCTTATGTACATTGACACTGGTAAAAAGTACAGATTTTTATATCCCAAATTGGGGCCTCTGAATATTAAAATTTAAACATACATGTACAAAGTTTAAACTTATTAAATTTTATATATACATATATGTTTATTTATTTAAATAAAGTGTCGGAGTGAAAATATTCAGAAGGATACGGTAATATTATAGGATGAGATATAATTTAATAAATGATTTGAATATTAAGTTTATATTTATAATTTTCATTGAGAAAACATAGAAATATATTTTTTAATTTTTTGTTAGTCGAGTATGACAACAGGGATTTAAAAAAAAATATAATTAGAAAATGTAAATTTAGGAAACCATAAGTACCGAATAGTCTCATTTTCTTTCAAGAGATACTTCCCAATTTTATAATTTTTTCATAGTTTCTATCAAGTAAAAGAGTAAAATTGCATGCTAATTTACCCGGAAAAAAAAAATGAAAGATTTTTTTTTTTGAGGAATTTTGTGGGGCAGAGCGTGGCGCGTTTCCATTGGTGAGCAACTAAACCTATAGTCTATTTATTTGCGTCCAAATCTGCTGAAATTCCCACTCCTATTTCAGCACCCTGAAATTCTTATATCTCCCTATCTCTCTCCTATCTCTTCTTTCTCTCTTCTTTTTTTAGGAGAGAGAAAGAAGAGAGAGGAGAGATTTCAGGACTATGAAATTCAGATGATCTCAATTCTATTTAGTGATGCATGACAATTCCCTCCTGCATCAAAATATAAAATTGATAAAAGGAAGAATGTAAGATGTCAATATTCCATTTCTTGGACTTGGACATGATGACAATATGTCAGGCACACATCATTGAAACATTCATATATATAATTACAATAATCAAATATATACGTCAAATTATTATTGTCCATTCTTATCATCTTATGCATGGTAGTTGGTTGGTTCATTTTTCATACATGAGATGGTAGTTGACAAAGTTGACATTTTCAAGTTGCCTACAATTTATGCTAATATGATCATAAACATGATATATGTAATTGTAAGGGTCTTTTTGCATTAACTGCAATTTTTGGAAGAGAACCATTATAACCATCTCATCTTTACATAATTTTGTTTTTTAGTAGTAAACATTTTCATTTAATGTTTATAAAGAAATTAAAGCATCAATATTTCCAATTAACTTCCTTCCACTTTTAAAATTTTATATTCATATTGGTAAATAAAGAAATTATATAGCTTGTGGGAGTTGGCTAAGGTGCTACGCGTAACGTATAGATCCTGCATGCAACGGCTTAATATTTGAGTTTTCAAAATTCTAATGGTCGATCTGAACCGTTCAACATGATCTCTATATGAATATGTACTTGCAAACCAAATTTTACGTTTTTAGAATTTGTTTACTATTTTTTTAGATAGGTAAAAAATCACTTGATCTGAATGGTACAAAATTTCCAGATCAAGTGATTTTCTACCTATCTAAAAAAATAGTAAAAAAATTCTAAAAAAAATGTAAAATTTGGTTTGCAAGTACATATTCATACGGAGATCATGTTGAACGGTTCGGATCGACTATTAGAATTTTGAAAACTCAAATATTGAACCGTTGCATAGAGGCCCTCTATAATACGCATAGCATATTAACATTTTCCTAACTTGTGAACTATATTGACTTCAATAATTTGAATTCGTTGTTGAAATGAATATTATATGTTTTAAAGTTAATTACCAAGATACTTAATAAGTTTAATAACACTAACTTTGCATTTGCTGTAATTGTTATCGTTGTTGTCATTATTTTATTGTTATTATTATTATAACATAAATCATATTACAATATAAAAAATAAATTATTATATTCAATGATGCCATGAGAAGACATTGGAGATTTGTTTGCACAAAACGGCCAATATTTTTTATTTGCCAAAAGTTGGTGAAAAAATTTAAGTAGTGGAGATCATGACAAGGCTTCTTCTACCAATCACTTCTCAACCAGTCAAAATTAAAGTTCACTTCAGATTTCTCTAGAAATGTTTGGATTTGGTAAAATTTTAAATACTTTTGATGTGTACTGTATGTAAATTATTAAAATTGCATTTTATTTTAAGAAGCCATGGAATCAAATGTTCGTGAACACAAATATAAATGCAGAATTTTTTATCTTTCCCATTTAGTTTGCAAATCTTGACTTTAGATATTGCAAAATGAATATATTAAAATTAATTTAAAAACTTCTATATTTGATCGCTTAACTTGATACTAGATAAATTCTAAAAATTATAAAATTTGAATGTAAACGCACAACTAATGAAATATATCAGTTTGAATTCACCGTTTGAAGTTGATTTGATATGTTTGTTATATACACACTTTAGTGGTGATTGGTGAAGTACATGTACTACCATGACGTCCTGCATTCAATTCATTAAATAATAATAAGAATACAACGTGTAAATATGTAATCCTTCTTTATGTACGTATCTTTACATATATTGTTACATGTAACCTTCTTTTTTAAATTGTTATCCTTTCATCTGGCCATGTTGTGTTGGTGCCTAGCAAGGTGGGGCGCACTTGTAAAGCCTACTAATACTAGTAGGTTAGTAGCTAGATACTAAATTTTTTTTCCATATGAAAGTAATATATCGTTTTAATTAATAATGTCATTCGATGCATTAAGTTCATTATAACAATTTTTTTTTTTAAATAGGTATAAAATAACTGTCTTTGACTGTTCAAAAACAGTAATTTTCTACCTGCCTAGCTAAAAAAAATATAATATCTCCATGTTTTTAATATAGAGGAGTTTGAATCGACAGTTTGGACTTTGAAAACGAAGCTAAAAAATATGAGATATGTTGAAGTATGAAAAACATGAAGTATTGAAACCCTCCTCATAAAAATAATATATTGTTTTAATTAATAATGTCATTTGATGAATTAAGTTCATTATAACAAATTTTTTTTGAAAAGTTAAAATGTCGAACCGTTATTTTTGAGATAAAGATTCATGTATTGTGATCCAACTAATTTTTAAAATAAAAGTCTTTTGCCTTTAGATATTTATTATAGACCTCTCATAGACGGTATTTTTTTATAACTACTAGATGAAATACTGATTCTTAATTTAATTATAATAATTATTGCATAATATGTATGTTAACCATTTCTCCATTAATACATATTTTTCTGTAAGCTGTCCATTGAAAATTTTGAAATGGAAGTAATGCTCTAATAATAATGCTTGGTCGGTGTGCATGCATGGTTTATATTATATATGGAGAGGATTTTATTTAATTTATAATTTTATATATTATTTCTCGTCCTTTTTTTTGTTGACAGAAGCACTCTCATTCAATGCATGCGTTTGATTAAAAAGCACTATAATTATATATAATATAACAATCAATTATAAAATGAAATGGAGATAGATCTCAGTTTGCTTTTTTAATGGAGGTGGTTGCCTTTGCCATAAACCATGTAACATTATCATTTATTAATTTATGCCAAATTTTTATTTTACTAATGTATCATAGGATTTTACTTACTGATATAATAAATATAGAAGGCATTTTAATCCTTTTGTGAATACTACAATTCATATACTTATCTTCCTACTATATATCAAAACACTAATAATTAATTTAAAGTGATTTAGTATCTACTTCATTTTATTTTAATCTTATTTTATTTGTCAAACATAAGGTTAAGTTGTGGCACTAATTACTTGTCAAAAAGTTACATGAATGAAATATTGGTGGGTAGTTGTATCGATTTGAAATTAATTCAAAATTAATTACAATCAAACTCAAACTAAAATAAGTTTGATTTGATTCATTCGTTTGCAGCCCTACAGCCACAAAACCGAAATGGGCTTCGGCCCACAATTGTCTTGAACAATATCATAATTAATTAATAGTATTAGTTCCGTAATAAGATAAAATTATGTGATAGCAAACTTGCTGATTTCGCACGTATAACATACGAAAGTGGTAAAATTTGAAATAAAAAAAATGGTTAAATATAAATTGTGTCTTTTTTTTTCTTCTTAAAGATGGTAAAAATAAAATTCGGCCCAAAGTCATCCAATATTAGAATTTGACAGTTGCAATCAGCAAATGATAGTCAAAACATGTAAGTGGGCTTCTTAACAGGCCCAATAAGGCTTGAAACGATAGAGGAGGTTCTTACTGGTTACAAACTCACAGGCCACATATCTTATAGGAATGAATATTCACAACCCTGAAGTCACACCAATTTTGAACTTATTCTTTCTACCGTTTTAATATGCCAATAATGGTTAGTAATAATTTTATTCTAAAATAGTTTTTTAATATTATCAAAATGTATCAAATTAGATCGAGATTCATGAACATGAAACAACAATTTGACTGTGCAATTTAAAAAAAAAAAGATAATATAAAATAAAATAAATGTGGTAACTTTGCCATTATACTAACAAATGTAAGCCAATTGGTACATTTCATCGTGGTAGACCGGGTCTAGTAATAAAATGCCAATCATCAGATGCATAATCCAAAACAGACAAGAGGGGGGAGCAAACTAATGACAGATTGCCACGTGACAAATCGTCTAATTTTTATTCAAACAAGGTATAAACTAAGAGCATAAATTAAAAAGTAAGAGTCAATTGCAACATATAAAGAGCATATCTATACTTCACATTATAGGGAAAAGAAGGGAAACTAATTAAGAGCATAAATTAAAAGTATATATACAGATAGAATTGTAAAATAAGTTTCAAAACAACCTCGTGTTTTTTTTTATATATGTTTTATGGTTTGTATATATATACCAACAAAATAGGATTTCTTTACCTGAATTGAACTCCCATCAAATGCCTTCAATTTTCACAGTAATTATTATCACGAGGGAAAATCTCCCTCCAAATTTTGCCAAACAAAACTATTTCTTCTTGCATTCTGATTGACAAAATAAATAAAAAATAGAAATATATTTCTATTTAATGTGGCACGATCAAATATGTTTTTCTTTTTACCAAAACTGCCAATCGAGCAATTTTTTCAATAAATTTTCAATTGATAATAAGGGACGAAAAATTAACAAATTAAATAACGTATTTGCACATTAGAACTGCGGGCTTAGCGCAACATGTTTTAATTCTAAACAATAGCATCTAAAATATGCTAGAGTGTACATAATCCTTTAATAATTAAAAATACATATTTGCACATTAAAATCATGAATCATCGGAACCAAAATTTGCCATCTCAGTTGGAAATAACAAACTATAAGAATGAGACAGTATCTGCGAGAGTAAAAAAATGACCATTGCCGAGAGTATACTGACATAACCGAGCTAGTACTGTATGTGTATTACCGACAATAGTATCCACGAAAATACTGTCGGGAAAACACTTTAGCTTCACAGATAGTGACAAATTCAAGATATCAAAATCAAACCATGCCTTACGTGAGAGGAGGAGAGCGAAACATAGCCAAGAACAACCCGCCAACTAAGCCACAAATAAGATGCCTATATGGCGATCTTTCCTTAGCATGTCGGCAAGTCATTCTTGGCTGTGTTCCTCTCTCCTTGCTTCAAGCAAAGCACTGTGATTCTCTCTTTCTCCTTCTCTCTCTTTCTTACAAACACACACAAATGCAGGAGTTCATATATATAACCTCTGTTACCCCCTCTCTATATATAAGGTTACCTCAGGTGTTTCTTTTTCCTTCTTATATTATTTTTGTAATTTGATGGTATATATCTTATTGATGATATATATGATGACAAGGCCACCGGCCAGGCACCATTTGCAAGAAATTTTCTATTTATGGAAGATCCGATTGTCTGAAAAACGCGTTGGTCATGCTTTCTATATATTATTTTGGGTGAACACCACTGAAATTTGAACAACGAGTACTTGTTGTAAGAATATAATTAATCAAAGAGTTTTAGAATTAAATTATAAAAAAGAATATAATAAGTCAATAGTGGAGAATGTGATGCCGACATATCATGGGGAAAATGTTCTCAATTTTGTGCCATGACGAGTTAGGTCCACACACACACACACACACACACACACACATTTAATATGAATTGATTTTATTTATTCTATTCTTATTTGATAAAATAATTAGATTCTAAAGGATAAAATACTTAATTATCAAGAGATTTTTCCGTTTTTAACATAGTAATTTATAGGTATTGTTGCAAAGCATAGTTTGCGTTCACATGTATAAATTAAGATTCAACTAGTATTTTGTCTGTTCTTTGTTGCTACGGGTTCAAAATTCAAACATAAAATACAAAAATAGAAGCAAATCAAACAAAATATTTTCATCTGTAACAATATTTGTATTTTTATAATTTCTCTTTATTCAACAATGAAATGAACTATTTTATCTTTACTTCTCCATTAAATAAGAAGATACAAACATGTTAATTACTTTCTTATTTTGTAGGTATTGTTGCAAAGCATAGTTTGTGTTCACATGTATAAAGATCCAACTAGTATATTGCCCGTACTTTGCTACGGGTTCAAAATTAGAAACAAATCAGATCAAATATTTTCATCTTTAACGATATTTGTATTTTTATAATTTATCTTTATTCAACAATGAAATAAAATATTTTGTCGTTATTTCTCTGTTAAATATGAAGGTAATCAATATTTAGTGAGCAAGTATGTTAATTACTTTCTTATTTTGTTGTAATCAATAACATAAAAAGAAACAAATAAATGTTATCAATTAATTGTTTTTATGAAAACATTCATATGATGAAATTGTAGGGAGAAAATCAGTGTATCAAGTGAGAGAACTAAATATAGATTTGAACACAATAAATGTCAATACATTGCCACATAGAATCACAATTGCAATTTTTTTTTTTATATTTACCATTTAAAATCCAGCAAATAAATCACAGCAATTGACGGTTCAGGACATCTACATACTTAATATTAGAAGAGAAATACTTGTGTTGACATTACTATAATTTTGTCTTGCTGGTGCCTTTTAGTTCAGAGGCAAAATAAGTACTTTTGGAGGATAAAAAAAAAGGGAGTGACTAATAGTCCCCCCATTCTATCCCCTAAATGTCTCCCTAACTAACTTATCCATAAACTGCGATGGGGACCACTAACTAACTTGGGTAAACAATAAATACTTTGGGGACCACTTAAATTTGAAAAAAATTACAACTGGCATGAACATGTATGAATACTTATGCGCGCAAGTATTCCTATATAATATATCAAGTATTCATACCTAAGATATCAAGTATTTAAACAAAAAACTGGACATCAACTTTCTTTTCTCTCTAGTCACATACCCATCTTTTATATATTTTTAGAAGTGGATTTTTTTTCTCTGTTTAATCTCGTCAATATTTCTAACAACTTATGAGGAATTTTGCAAATCTAAAACCACGAACATTTTCTACGTAATTTTCTCTTTCAAATGAGATCCATGATGAAATACTTTCGAGTTCTTTATTGTTCAAGTACTCATACCTCGACGTACAAGTATTCATACTAAATTTAGAAAGTATTCATACTAAAACATATAAAGTACTCATTCTATAACTTTGAAAGTATCATTATTAGTAAATATACAAACTACAAAGTATTCATACCAAAACATGTAAATATTCACACAAAAATATTATATACATACATATACATATCAGCAAATATTCAACATATAACATATTCAAACTACAAATTTACTAGAAAATATTCAAACTACAAAGTATTCATACTAAAATATATAAAATATTTATACTAGAACATTAAAATATTCATACTTATGCATTGAAGTGTGAATTTTTATGTTGTAAAATATTCCTGAAAAATTTCTAAATGATTTACACCTCGTCGAGCAAGTATTTACATCTCGTAATGCAAGTATTCATACCTAAAATACCAAATATATTTCTAAAAAAACTGTGCACAATCACAAATGCCTATGCATGCAATTATTAATATATAATATATCAAGTATTCATAACTAAGATATCAAGTATTTTTAATAAAAATATTAACATCAAGTATTCATACTTATGCATTGAAGTGTGAATTGTTATGTTGTAAAATAACTTTAATTAGTTAATTTGTTTGATGCTTGAACGTATTGATATATACTGAGGAAAGTATTCATACTTCTACTATGCACAAGTACGAATGCATATGCACGCAAGTATTAATATATAATATATCAAGTATTCATACCTAAAATATCAAGTATTTCTAATAAAAATATTAACATCAAGTATTCATACTTACACATTGAAGTGTGAATTGTTATGTTGTAAAGCATTGAAGTGTGAATTGTTATGTTGTAAAGTAACTTTCATTAGTTAATTTGTTTGATTCTTAAACGTATTGATATATTTTGAGAAAAGTATTCATACTTCTACTACAAACTCCATAACCATCATATACAAAGCTTCATACATATTTACCAAACCAAATTTACAAGTATATTTAAGCAAGTATTATTGTTTATGCATACAACAATCAATATCTATGAGTTGGAAGTATTTCTAACTATGAGTACCAGGTATTCATATTTATCAGTTCAACTATTATTACATACATTTTCAAAAATGTTACCAAATAAAAATGTACAAGTTCATTAGAAACTAGTTTTTATGCCTCGGAACCAACTTCGTTCTCACAAAACAACAACTCTCTAAATTATGGCTGAAGTGTGCATAGATATCACAGCAAGTATTCATTCCTATATAAACTTATATTGATATGTAAGAAAGAAAGAAAAAATTAAACTACTTTAGAAACAAACTAATGAAAAAAAATATACTAATCCATACAAAGTATTCATATTAAAATATATAAAATATTCATATTAGAACATTAAAATATTCATACTAGAACATTAAAATATTCATACTTACGTATTGAAATGTGAATTGTTATGTTGTAAATAATTGAAGTGTGAATTGTTATGTTGTAAAGTAACTTTAATTAGAAATTTTGTTTGATGTTTGAACATATTGATATATACTGATGAAAATATTTATACTTCTACTATGCACAAGTACGAATGCTTATGCACGCAAGTATTAATATATACTATATCAAGTATTCATACATAAGATATCAAGTGTTTCTAATAAAAATATTAACATCAAGTATTCATACCTCCGCATTGAAGTGTAAATAGATATCACAGAAAATATTCATTCCTATATAAACTTATATTGATATGTAAGAAAGAAGAAAAATTAAACTATTTAAAAAAAATACTCATGAAAAAAATATACTAATCTAAGCAATTTTATCGTGTGCCAATTGTTGTTTGAGATTCTCCCGTAATAAATATTTGTTGGACAAAGGCATCTTCAATGTTCATTCTTTGTTGTTACTCTTGGTTCACCATGGACCAAACACCTTTTCAATTTCTATACTTAGTGGTCCAATACACCAAGTTCATTTAAAAAGATGTATCTATATTTTCCTTTCTTCTCCACAGAGATGTTCGTTTTCATTTGCATCCCAAATCAAACATTTTTATCTTCTCAAATAGACCACGATAAATTCAAATTGATGCCATAAAAAGGTAGAATCGGTCAGACTGAAAAGGGTGAGGAAGAGGAGAAGGGATCGGAGTAAACCACGTCATTTCTAGTCAGATCTGGTGTTCATAATTGGGGGTGGATGAATCAATTTGACTAGTCAAAGAATCGCGTAGAGGGAGAAGAAAGGCTGGGTAGGCGGGTCACTTATTATGTCAGGGTTCTTTTAAATGAGTAAGCATT
Organism: Carex arenaria; assembly: GCA_964058825.1. Taxonomy (NCBI): domain Eukaryota; kingdom Viridiplantae; phylum Streptophyta; class Magnoliopsida; order Poales; family Cyperaceae; genus Carex; species Carex arenaria. Next base: position 25,666 of record CAXKVW010000729.1, read on the forward strand.
ATCTCGTGTCCCATGATTAATGACCTGTCCAAAGCCATTAAAGGAGTAGAGTCGCTGCCATGAATTGGCTTTCATCTTTTGTATTCCTTGGTAGTCAGATTAATAAAAATTGAGTTGATTCTTGAAATTAATTGTTCTGTGTTTTTGCGTTGCATTCTCTGACATTGAACTCAGGGACATAGCATTGCAGATGGCGGAAGCAAAGGAAGGCCTTATTGTGCTTGTGGGCGAGGAGAAAATTAAACCACTTACTTTTTATTTTTTCACCAAGAAATATTCGGAGAAGATGAGACTTTTGATTTTAAAAGTAGTTAGACTTTGACAGTTATGTCGGGGGGACGTTTAGGGGACTAAGATGCGGGGGATAAAATTATTTCTCAAAAAAAAAAGGTGAGCAATGTTTACTAAACTTATTAAATGCATTGACAAGTACTGCATATCCATAATGACTGAAATTAAGGCTTTAATTAACTACATGTTTACAATGGCTGAAATATATATTTACCATGACTTATTATCAAAATTCTTTAATGGGTATATATATGAACGTGTAATTAAACTTGTAAATTCAATGATAGATAGATACATAATATATAAATGAAGAAACTTAGCAACAAATAGCTATTTGCAGTTTTGACAAATTAAGTACTAATCATGTAATGTACCAGTTCACCATCGATCTTATATGATAAGGTCAGGTCAATCCTAGAATATACAAGTTTTGTTCTTTCAGTTTAGATCAAGGATGCATGATATATAATTATATATGTAGAAGTTCACCCATCACATAATCTACCAGTTTCATTCTTTCCAGTTAATATATAAATATCAGATCCATAAAATACAAATTTCTTAGCTGGGTATACTTGTATAAATTAATCTACCAGTTTCATTTTTTTAGGTATAATATCGCTTTTTTGGATGGTCCAGGATCTCCTGAAAACTGAGATTTTAATTAAATCATAATGAATAGTAAACATAATCTACCAGTTTTATTTTTTTTGGATGATCCAGGATCTCCTGAAAACTGAGATTTTAATTAAATCATAATGAATAGTAAACATAATCTACCAGTTTCATTCTTTCCGTATAATTAAATCAATAATTTATATTGCACCAGACAGATTTCTGATCTATTTATAAACAGAATCTCGACAAGTATTATTTCTGAAAGGTCTAAAACTGGATAACTTTTTATTGCCCCATCAATGCAGTAATTGTTGTGTATACTTTGTTGAAAGGGATGGAGTACAACTCCAAATCGGGTCTCACGCTGAACCCGCGTGAGGATCCAAGGGAATTGTGGGGGCAGGTCAGGAACCGAGAAATCGAAACACCAAGACTTGTAAGTTGCGCGCTCTGGATCGGTCGAAATCGCATAAGTCAGGAATATATTTCAGGATCAGAGAGAATTTGTAAATTAAGCTTCAGAGGTGTATGCTTTGTGAAACATGTAATATGGAGACAGCGCATCACCTCTTCTTTACATGCACGTATGCACGACGAGTATGGGTTGCCCTTGATCCGCTCAACCGCACCTTTGCTGCATGTGCAACGGTGGAGGATATATGGTACAGTTTTGAGAACAAAGCAGCTAGATGTACTCGAGAGGTAAGAGCTAAAAGAAGGACGGTTTTCATGGCAGGAGTATGGTACATGTGGAGGCAGCGAAACGATAGAATATTTAGGCAGAAGACACTGCCACCAGAGGTGTTGGTCAGGAGGATAAGAGAGGAGGCTAACCTTTGGAATAAATATTGTGGAGGGAGGAAAGGTAGAGAAGGCATAGGTTAGCAAATAATATGTAACAGGGATGAATGATTTGGGTGTTTGGCAGTGTAGGTGACATGTATGTTTTTGCATGAATTATGTTGTAACAAGTACTAGGTAGCCTCTATCTAGTTTATCAAAAAAAAAACATTAAGCTTCAGAAACAACTTCCATATCATGTGATACAATTGAGAGAGAGGAATTTTTTTTTTGAGTAAAAATCAGGGTCATACCCTCATTTCATTGATGATATCCATTACAAAAGTTTTATAACAGATTATGATATGGAAAAATAAAGGGTCTCAAAACAGTTGAGACTGCATAAAAATAAAGAAACAAAATAGGAAGAGTGAGCCTATGGTACTATGCATATCACGGATGGGTCCGTGATACGGTTCAATATCTTCGTTTTCAAAGCTCTAACGGTCGATCCGAACCGTTCAATATGTTTTCCATATGAATATGTACTTGCCGACCAAATTTTACATTTTTTAGAATTTTTTTACTATTTTTTTAGGTAGGCAGAAAATCACTGTTTTTGGATGGTCCAGAATTTTCGGATCAAGTGATTTTATACCTATCTAAAAAAATAGTAAAAAAATTCTAAAAAATGTAAAATTTGGTAGGCAAGTACATATTCATATGGAAAACATATTGAACGGTTCGGATCGACTGTTAGAACTTTGAAAACGAAGATATTGAACCGTATCACGGACCCATCCGTGATATGCATAGTACCATAGGCTCACTCAAATAGGAATATGGGATAAGTCTAAAAAGTATAAAAGCATAGAAAAGTGGTATCAGAATAATTGCAGTATCCACAGCCCACAGTGCCCCTTCTTTCTTCTTATTCTCTCAAGAATACTTGGCATTGTGAGATGATTTGATCCAGCAGCTCCTCCATCGTACCATCCTCACCTCTAAAAGTCCTTGCGCATCTTTCTCGCCAGATAATGAAACTTGTAATTAGCGCAATCGATCGATGCTTCCTACTGTATGCTGCATCTGTGATATCTGTCAGTACCGGGTTACCGGTATTGAAATACCTGGCCACCATGAGCTGTAGTGCTTTTGAGGTGCTGCAATTGTTAAAAAGATGCTGTACCGTTTCTTCATTCTGTCTACACATTACACACCTATTTATTATATAAAAACCTTTTTTCCTGAGATTATCAATTGTAAGTATCCTGTTGAGTATTGCTAGCCACCCAAATACTTTGAATCTTGGTGGTACGTCCAGCTTCCATAATCGGTTGATGTTTGTCTTAATTCTCGGTGTGTCCGTCATTCTGTGATATGCTGATTTAACTGAGAATTGGTCTTGTGCTGTCCATTTCCAGTGTGCCTCATCCATGTGACCTGCAATTAGTGTGATGCTTCGTAGTTGCGTGTCGAGTTGCTGTAACTGTAGGTGCTGTTCTTCTGGCATCAGTTCTTCAAATAGTGTTTGCACATCCAATTCATGCCATACCTGTGCTAGGGTGCTGGTGTCATCATGGCAGTATGTGTGGAGTGTTGGGAGTGTGTTTTTCAATACCCCGCAGCCCCAGTCTTCATACCAGAAAGATATCGTTGTGCCGTCCCCTGGTTTGCGTGTGATTGAGACTCTGGAGAAGCTGATTACTTCCTTCAGCGTGTGGGAAAACAATTCTGTCTCGGGTAATTGAGAGAGAGGAATTACTATAACTTTAATTTATTTATTCATTAATTCTTGACAGTAATCTGATTAGTGATTACAAATAAGATGAATCTATACATGCAACTGTTTTTCAACAATATGACACGTAAAAAAGTTAACAAATAGTGCCAATACAAATCAAGATAATACACACACACACACACACACACACACACACACACATATAATTCTTCGCAAAATAGGATTTCTTCACCTGGATTGAACTCCCATCAAATGCCTTCAATTTTCACAGTAATTATCACGAGGGCAAATCTCCCTCCAAATTTTGCCAAACAAAACTATTTCTTATGCATTCTGATTAAGAAAATATACATATTAAAAAAGGATTTTATTTCTAATTAATGTGGCATCATCAAATCTATTTTTCTTTTTACCCAAAGTCCCGATCAGTTTTGTGAATAAATCTTCAATTGATATGGGACGAAAAATTAACAAATAACATATTTGCACATTAAAACTGCAGGCTTAGTGCAACATGTTCAATTCTAAAAAATAGCATTTAAAATATGCTAGAGTGTATAGAACCCTTTAATAGTAAAATAGCATTTTTGCACATTAAAATTGTGAATCATCCTTCGATGGAACCAAAATTTGCTATCTCGAACTGGAGACAACAAATTCACTACAAGAATGGAACAATATCTACGAGAGAGAAAAATAACTATTGCTAGATACACCAACTAAAACACGCTATTTCTGATTGTATCATTATTACTGACAAGAGTATCTCCAAAGATACCGTCGGCAAAAAGATCCTTTAGCCTCACGGATAGTGACAAACTCAAGATAGTACCATATATACAAATGTTAACATATATATCATAATCAAACTTTGCCTTGCATGAGATGAGGAGAGCGAAACATAGCCAAGAACAACCCGCCAACTAAGCCAAATAAGATGCCTATATGGCGACCTTTCATTAGCATGTCGGCAAGTCATTCTTGGCTGTGTTCCCCTCTCCTCGCTTCAAGCAAGGCACTGTGATTCTCTCTATCTTTCTCCTCCTTTCTCTCTTTCTTACAAACACACACAAATGCACGAGTTCATACAACTTCTATTACCCTTCTCTCTCTATATATAAGGTTACCTCAGGTGTTCCTTTTTCCTTCTTATATTATTTTTATAATTTGATGGTATATATCTTGTTGATGATATGATGAAAAGGCCACCGGCCATGCACCATTTGCAAGAAATATTCTATTTATGGAAGATCCGATTGTCTGAAAAACGCGTTGGTCAAAGCTTAATTTCTATTTATTTTTTTTGGGTTAAACTACTGAAATTTGAACAACAAGTACTTGTTGCAAGAATATAATCAAAGAGTTTTGGTCAAATTATAAAAAAGAATATAATGAGTCAATAGTGGAGAATGTGATGCCGAAATATCATGGGGGAAATGTTCTCAATTATGTGCAATGAAGAGTTAGGTCGATATATATACACTTAGCTATATATTATCCTTACCATGACCGTTAATATGAATTGATTTTATTTATACTCTATTATTATTTGATAAAATAATTAGATTATAAAGGATAAAATACTTCATCAAGAGATTTTTCCCTTTTTAACATATATAGTGATTTGTAGGTATTGTTGCAAAGCATAGTTTGTGTTCACATGTATAAATATCCAACTAGTATGTTGCCCGTGCTTTGCTACCGGTTCAAAATTAAAAGAAAAGCAGACCAAATATTTTCATCTTTAACAATATTTATATTTTTATAATTTCTCTTTATTCAACAATAAAATGAAGTACTATTTAATTTTTCTTTACTTCTTTGTTAAATAGGGAGATAATTAATATTTAGTGAGCAAACATGTTAATTACTTTTTAATTTTGTTGTATTCAATAACATAAAATGAAACAAATAAATATTATCAATTAATTGCTTTTATGGCAACATTCACATGAAGAAATTGGAAGGAGAAAATCAGTGTAGTGCGTTCAGAGAACTAAATATAGACTTGAATACAATAAATGTCAATAAATTGCCACAAAAAATCACATTTGTATTTTTTTTTTGATATTAATCGTTTAAAATCCAGTGAATTAAATTACAATAGTTGCTGGATCAGAACATATACATACTTAATATAAGAAGAGAGATATTTGTGTTGACGTTGCTATAATTTTGTCTTGCTGGTGCCTTTTAGTTCATTGGCAAAATATATACTGTTGGAGGAAAAAATAGTGAACATTATTTACTATACTTATAATTTGTTAAATGCATATTCATATATAGTGACTGAAATAAGGTTTTATTTAACTATAATTTTACAATAGCTGAAATATATATGTCCCATAACTTATTATCAAAATTCTTTAATGGTATATATATGAAGGTGTAATTAAACTTGTAAATTCAATGATAGATACATCATAAATGAAGAAATTTAGCAAGAAATAGCTATTTTCAGTTTTGACAAAGTACTAATCATGTAATGTGCTAGTTCACCATCGATCTTATATGATATGGTCAGGTCAATCATAGAATATACAAGTTTTGCCCTTTCAGTTTATATCAAGTATGCATGATATACTGGGAGTGATGCAAGACTTGATAAGCACAACCCGCCCTGCATGCGATATTAGCATGATCCCATGCGAGTTTATTTTATTTCGATTAGAATGATCCCACTGAAGACTTTAAAAGAAATTACTGGCTTGAGATGCAACTGAGTTCATGCAGATTCCAACTGTACTGAACTCAGATCACTTCCGGTTTGTGACCAACAGTGGAGAACAGGTGCAGGCAACCGCATAATTCCATCAACATCGGCTTTCAATCTAACTGGTACACTGGTACCAGCTGAAAGGTTGCTTGGCCAGTTGAAGAAACCAGACAACAACACTGATATGTTCGCATGTCTGCTTTAGAGTAGCTAGTTCGACTTTCTTTTGTTTTTATTTTTTATTTTTCAGTTACAGAAACGTTAATTACTTCCATTTTCTGGTAAAGTGTTTACCAGTAAGTTACAACCAATAGTATGTAATATGTTTTATTTTTCTATGTTTAATGCAAGCTAAGTGCCTAAGGGCTTCCCATCAAAAAAAAAAAAAATGTATGCATGATATATACGTACAAGTTCACCCATCACAGAAAGTCAGAAACTACCAGTTTCATTCTTTCCAGTTAACATATAAATTCAGATCCATAAAATACAAATTTCTAAGCTGGGTTTAGGCTTTGGATTGGCAACCAAGTTTAATTAAATCATAATGCAACTGCTGTACTTATATAAATTAAACTGGCAGCTGGTCAATAATTTATATATATTGCACCAGACACATTTCTGATCGATTTCTAAAGAGAATCTCGACAATGCAAGTATTATTTCTGATAGGTCTAAAACTGGAAAACATTTTATGGCCCCATCTTTTTGAACTCGAAAATGCAAGCCACAGAGCAAGCCTCAAATGCTCTCTATATATATACTTCCATCAATGCAGTAATTGTTGGGTATACTTTGTTGAAAGCGATGGAGTAGAACTCCAAATCAGGTCCCATGCTGAACCTGCACGGTCAGAGACAGAGGAAGAGATAGAAATGCCAAAGGCTTGCAAGTTGCTCTGGATCGGACAAAATCGCACTAGTCGGGAATATATATATTTCAGGAATGTCAGAGAGAATTTGTAAAATAAGCTTCACAAACAACCTCCATATATCATGCGAAACAATTGAGAGAGAGGAATTAAAATAACTTAATTTATTTATTCATTGAATCTTGATAATAATCTGATTACAATAAGATGAATCTATACATGCAACCGTTTATAATACGACATGTATAACCAGTATTTTCCTTTTTACCAGAAGTCCTGAGACACGAATTATTGGGTGATATTCAAGTATGTTCAAAACCATACCTACCTAGTACATATTAAGTCTGTAGCGACGATAGATGGAGTTACAAATATTTCGATTTTCAAAGATATGACACGAAAAAAGTTAACAAAAAACATGTATACACATCAAGATCATATATATTTCATTAATTCTTCACAATAAATAATATGAATCTATACATGCAACTCTTTACATATATAGTTATGAAAATCAAACCATGCCTTACATGAGAAGAGGAGAGCGAAACGTAGCCAAGAACAACCCGCCAACTTAGCCACAAATAAGATGCCTAGATGGCGATCTTCCGTTAGCTTGCCGGCAAGTCATTCTTGGCTGTGTTCCCCCCTCCTCGTTTCTAGTAAGGCATCTTGATTAATTATCTCTTCCTCTTTCTCCTTCCTCTCTTTCTTACAAAAACACACAAAAGCACCGAGTTCATACCACCTCTCTATTAAACCCCTCTATATATAAGGTTTGCTTTAGGTTCCTTTTTAATTTTCTTTCCTTTATATATATTATGAATTGTTTTTTTAATTTTATGGTATCTTGATGATAAGGCCACCATGCATGCATGAATGCACCATTTGCAAGAACTTTCTATCTATGGAATTAAGATACGATTGTCTCATGTAAAGGTGTCTTTACTTGTGCATGCAAGCATTATAACATTAATTAGCCACTGAATTTTTTTTTTTGGGTTTACACCGGACAACAGACAACTTGTTGCAAGAATATAATGAAGATTTTTGGTCAAAATGAAAGGAAAAAATAATAATTAGTCAATAGTGGAGAATGAGATGCCAATCATGGGAAATCATGTTCTTCATAATTTTGTGCCATGAAGAGTTAGGTCGATATGTATATCTTCATCAAATGCATGCATATGTATAAATGTGTGTTGGAACAAATAATCTAACTTGTAATTTTGACGAGCATGCATGACCTTAATTTCAAAGATATCGACATTATTATATATACATTATTTTTATGACAAATATATGGAATCATGCTTTTATTGTTTTATTTTCCATGTTGCCAGAAATAATATTCCATCTATAATATTGCGGCTGAGTTCGCGGCTGAGTTCGTACGTATAATTAATTATATAAAGTTTAGACCAATAACAACGAATTTACTTTTTATCATTTAAGAAATAATTAAAGTTTAGTCCAATAAACAATCTAGATTTTGAGAGATTTTGGACAAATAAAAAATTATAATTGGGTTAGTTCGCAGTTTTGTCAATATTTAATTACTCTATTTTATCCAATATTCCAACTGTATGTATATATATTAATCCAAACCTCTTGATCAGAAATTATACAAATATAGTTGTATTCAAACCAATTAATAACTCCAATAAATTTCATGAAAATATTTTAAAGCTTCAATTGCTCAATCTTGGCGCCCCTTGAAAAAAACTTATTTAGAAAAAAATACATCGACTCTGGAAAAAAATAGAAGTGTACTTGTGTTGATATAGAGTAAAACTAGGGTGTTCCTAAGTTCACCAAGTCTCTTTGTAAACTCAACTCTAAAACTTATTGAATTGACTTCAAACGACGAATCTAGACTGTAGAAATCCTTCTATCTTATGAGTGATGCATCTGCATTTAAAATTTTAAAGTTTAGAATTAATTTAATATAAAGTCAATTGGTCAAAATTAGAAGGTTTATAAAGTAATTTTAATGCATTCCTTTTTTGGATGCCTTTTGACCACTTGACTCTATACAAAATTAATTTAAAATTTTAAAATTTTCACATGTAGACGCATCATTCGTAAGGTAGAAATATTTCAACGATTTGGATTCATTATTTGAAGCCAATCCGATAGATTTTAGAGTTGAGTTCACAAAATTACTTGGTGAACATAGAAACACCCTAGTTCTCCTCGTTGATATAATATAATGGAGTGGATTGCATGATGCTTTAGTGCAATGCCACTAATATACTATTTTAAATATTTTAACAATTCTTGTGCTATGACTAAAATGATTTGGTTAAAGATGGCATTTGATAAAAGTTTTTTTTTTTGGTTGAGCAAATATATATATTTGTTAGCAAGTATCTCATAATATTTCCCTCCATCTAATAAAAATAATATTTTATCCCGTAGATTGCTCAGATTATATAAAAGCACCTAAAAATATGCGACTTGACTTTTCAATTCCATTTATTTTCCGGAGCCCGCCTTAAAAAATATTATTCTTAATTTATTTAATTACTAAAAAGAGAAAGAAATAGCATCCATGCTACTTTTTGCGAGATCTTTCAACCATGCCTACTATTCTATACTACATCTATCTATGCATCTTTAACTTGCGTTGCATGCTTTTAAAAATTAATTGTTCCTAAAATATCATGCAACTAAGTTGTTTTTTAATTTTTAAAGTTCAAAAAGTTAATCCGAACCGTTAGATGTGATCTCTATATTAAAATCTTCTTGGAGACAATTTTTTTATTTTTTTTATCTTGTAGATTGCTCAGATTATATAAAAGCACCTCAGAATATGCGACTTGACTTTTCAATTCCATTTATTTTCCGGTGCCCACCTTAAAAATTATTATTCTTAATTTATTTAATTACTAAAAAGAGAAAGGAAGAGCATCCATGCTACTTTTTGCGAGATCTTCCAACCATGCCTACTATTCTATTCTACATCAATCTATGCATCTTTGACTTGCGTTGCATGCTTTTAAAAATTAATTGTTCCTAAAATCTCATGCAACTAAGTTGTTTTTTTAATTTTTTAAAGTTCAAAAAGTTAATCCGAACCGTTAGATGTGATCTTTATATTAAAATCTTCTTGGAGACAATTTTTTTTTTTATGTTTTATCTCGTAGATTGCTCAGATTATATAAAAGCACCTCAGAATATGCGACTTGACTTTTCAATTCCATTTATTTTCCGGCGCCCGCCTTAAAAATTATTATTCTTAATTTATTTAATTACTAAAAAGAGAAAGGAATAGCATCCATGCTACTTTTTGCGAGATCTTTCAACCATGCCTACTATTCTATTCTACATCTATCTATGCATCTTTGACTTGCGTTGCATGCTTTTAAAAATTAATTGTTCCTAAAATCTCATGCAACTAAGTTGTTTTTTAATTTTTTTAAAGTTCAAAAAGTTAATCCGAACCGTTAGATGTGATCTCTATATTAAAATCTTCTTGGAGAATTTTTTTTATTTTATTATCTCGTAGATTGCTCAGATTATATAAAAGCACCTCAGAATATGCGACTTGACTTTTTAATTCCATTTATTTTTTGGCGCCCGCCTTAAAAATTATTATTCTTAATTTATTTAATTACTAAAAAGAGAAAGGAATAGCATCCATGCTACTTTTTGCGAGATCTTTCAACCATGCCTACTATTCTATTCTACATCTATCTATGCATCTTTGACTTGTGTTGCATGCTTTTAAAAATTAATTGTTCCTAAAATATCATGCAACTAAGTTGTTTTTTAATTTTTTAAAGTTTAAAAAGTTAATCCGAACTGTTAGATGTGATCTCTATATTAAAATCTTCTTGGAGACAATTTTTTTTATTTTTTTTTATCTCGTAGATTGCTTAGATTATATAAAAGCACCTCAGAATATGCGACTTGACTTTACTATTTATTAAATGTGCCTTAATAAATAGTAAAAAATTTCTAAAAAATATAAAATTTCATCTCCAAACACATTTTAATATAGAGCTAGATGTCATCTAGCAATTTGGATCGATTTTTTCGACTTTAAAAATTAAAAAATAATTTAATTGTATGGAACCATAGAAACAATCAATTTGACGATCAAGACATCATAATAATTATTGGAATATCGTAACTAATTACACCTATATGAGTCTTCACAAAAATACAGAAAACAAGCGGCTGGCACTCTGGCAGAGACAATAATTATAATAGTGTCTAGTTTTTTTTTTTTTTTTTTTTTTTTTTTTTTTTTTGTCAAATATTTGAGAAAATTTTGACCTTTCGCCACGTACTCATCACGTTAAGTGTTACAAGACCACAACTCCCTCCCCTATCACCTTCTAAAAATAATAAAACATATAATAAGCGCCATTCAAAAAGTTTATTTCTACATAATTATATTTCCAGAAAAATCAACATACGTAGGAACGTACTTTTATTTTATCAAAATAATTAAAATGTCAACAAAAATATATAGCGTCCATGAAATTAACCGTTATCTTTTTTTCTTTTTCTTTTTCAAATCCATAAAATTATAACTTCGTTAACTATTTTCGAAAGTGGGAACTTAAACAAAGTTTAGCTGTTAATTATGCTAATCACTATATTCTAATATAGTGACCAATGCAATGTTCTTAATGTAGAATATTACATATTCAAAATGAAGTTTATACAAAAAGAAGAAGCTTGATTCCTTTTTTTCTCTCTAAAAAAAGAGTGATAAAAGTTTTTTTTTTAGGTGAGCGTTCTTATTAGTTTAGTAATTTGACAAATTACATTCTTTGATTGATGGTTTGAAAAAAAAATGTTATTTGAAAAAGAAATCGCTATAAAAATAATATCTTGAATCTAATAACACCCAAATTACATTCACCCTCCATCTTTCGATTTTTTTTTTCTTCTCCTAATTTTAATCTATGTTATCTCGTTCCCGTATCCATATCAGATATATATTGGATACTGATACACGTCCGATACGCTTCCGATATGCATCTGATACACCATGTGAGATATCAGATTATTTAATATATTTAACTACCCAATACAGTCTCCGATATGTCCCGATACATCCCCAATATATTTGGATTTATAATGGATGTTATGGAATGTGTGGAATGTGCATGGATCTTTTAAGTTTTAAATTAAATAACTGGTTAAATTTGTTGTAAATTCATGATGGTTGAGAGAATGAATGTGTAACTATATATGCATTTTTTTTTCTACTAAATTTGTAATAATACAAGTGTTGAATTAATAATATAATTAAAAGAGAAATTTGTCAAAATGCCACTCTAAAACTTGATATTTGTCAAAATGCCACTTAAAAAACAATATTTGTCAAAATGCCATTAAAACTCAATGCCTATTTTAATTTTGCCATTATCCCTCTTTAATCTCAATTTAAAAATTCCAATTTTTCAAAATATCCAAACTGCCCCTGTCAGATATATATATATATATATATTTTTTAGAGAACCAACTTATCAATTCCATGTAAATTTATTTTTTCGAATTTCAAATTGTTTCAAATTTTAAATTTCAAAATTTTCGAATTTAAAATTTTTCGAATTTCAAATATTTCGAATTTCAAATTTTTTTGGAAAATCAAATTTTTCGAATTTTAAAATTTTCCAAACTTCAAAATTTCAAAATTTTCAAATTTTTTCGTGGCAGCCCCCGGCTCGGACTCCCCAAAAAATTTGAAATTCGAAAATTTTGAAATTTGAAAAATTTGAAATTCAAAAAAATTTGAAAAAAAAAAATTGAAATTCAAAAAAATTTGAAATTCGAAAAAATAAATTTACATGGGATTGATAAGTTGGTTCTCTAAAAAAAAAAAAAATCTGACAGAAACAGTTTGGACATTTTGAAAAATTGAAATTAAAGAGGAATAATGTCAAAATTAAAATAGGCATTGAGTTTTAATGACATTTTGACAAATATCAAATTTTAGAGTGGCATTTCAAAAAAATTCTCTAATTAAAAATACACACATATTGTATTTCATATTAAAAAAAATCATATATATAGTTGTGTATCCGATATGATATATCCATACAACATAGTTTTTAATGAGTTGAATATCTGAAAAATGTTCACGCATTATTCCTTAAATTGTAGTCGTAATTGTCTTGGTGACTAACACGTTAACAGCATAGAAAGTAGGGGTGTAATCGGAGCCGGATTATCCGGGTGGATATCCGCTCCGAATGTACTTTAATCCAAATCCGAATTTAAATGGATACGGATAATCCGGATACGGATCCGGATAATTAACAGATCTGAAGAAAACACCCGATTCGGATACAGATAATTCTTACCAACTGTAAATGGAGCGGATATCCCGCTTATATCCGTTTACCATTTATTTTATCGGACGGAGCAGATATCTCCGGATGACCCGGATCCAACTTACCAGTAGCCTCTCCCATCTCCGCGTTGGTCTTTAAATGACGCTGCGCCTAAGGCCTTATATATTATTCATCCTTCACACTACAACAATTGTGGGACTAAGTGTAAGTGACTAACCCATCCGGACATCCGAATAACTTACGTGATAACTTTGAATGGCGTGAAAAGTGCATGCTTTTGTCCAAATTCAAAGCCACGTGTGGAGGTTTTATTCAATGAACTTTCTAATGGATTAATTGTGCCTAAGACTCTATGCCACGTCGTGTCAATGAAACTCTATTTATTGCATTATTCACTTGTTACTTGAATTGATTCAATGAGACTGAACTACAACAATTTAGCTTGAATTTTTAGCTTGGTTTTTTTTTCATTACTATAAAAAATAATATATTTTAATTATAATACTTATATTATGTTATATAAATAGATTATTAATATTACTTAATTTATCCGACAATTATCCGTTCCGTATTCGAATCCGTATCTGTGAATTATCCATATCCGTTTAACGTGGATTTGATTTTGCATTTTGACACCTATTTACTATCCGTATCCGTATCCGTATCCGCTCACTGAAACGTGGATATGGATATGGTATCAGCATTATCCGCTCCGTTTTCACCTCTAATAGAAAGTCATGATGAAATTATCTCATAAAAGAAAATATACAAAGTGGAGTTCCCAATGTTCCTTGAAGGAAATATATTTGCAAATTTACTAGCTTGTTGGTTTCTTATTGTACTAAATTACAACGAATAATTTTTTTTTAGGACTAACAAATTAATAATGAGTATATTTGGCAATTTCCTTGGGCCGGCTGGGGCTTAATGAATCAAACTAGCAAATTAAAATTGAAGTTTCTACTAATCATCATATTGTTTCCAAAATGAAATTTCTTGGGCCTAATGGGCTTTTTCCTGGGTCTAATGTTCATTAAAATTTAAAACCAGGGTTCTTGCATATTGTCTTATTTAATTATTCATAATAAAACACTGAGTCAAGCCTACTTATTCGAGATTTATTGTACTCGAGTGTGCATAATAAAGAGCAAATGAACTAAATTGTTTTGAACCTCTTTTAAACTTGTTTTGGGAACTTTATTTTGGGGATATATATAAAGGCTCATAATATTTTTTAAATCTTTTGTAATTCACGGTTAATTGCTATCTGCTCTCAAATCATAAAGGCTCGCTCATAATATCTAGTTAGAAAGACACTACCAATGATCCTTACCTAAATTAAACTCTATCTAGGAAATGGAAGGTTAGGCATGCAATGACCAACAATTTGAAGCTGTTAAAGTTAAATGCATTGAGGCCGCATTATTTGCTAATAAATAAAAAAAGAAATAGCGGCGTAACCAATTGATGTGTGGAATTAGAGGTGTTCATGGGCTCATGGGCTCATATGAAAAATATTTAAAACCGGTTGGACCGAACCCAACCTTTTTTCAAATGAAAACCACCAGTCAACATCATGGGCTTTGGTTCAGGGCCCAATATTCATTGAAATTAAAGGCCAGGTTCATGCATATTTTATTGGAGTAAAGTTGATGTCTTTATATCTATTTTTAAAACTTTAATAACTTAAAACTAAAACTCAAATATGAAAATAAAAATATTAGATATTTATTTTTATATACATATAAATAATTATGACATTTAACTTTATTTAAATTGTTATCAAGAGCTCGTAAAAATATATCGTTGTGAATCAGATCTGGCCATTGATTTTTTAATTATTGGTTTTTTATGTGCATGTAGAGAATAAAATATATCACATTTACCAGTTTTATTTGTTATATAAATTAAAAAAAATATTAGAAAATTTAAAAAATAGAGAGATAGTGAATACAAAATAATAAAGATATTTGAACTCTCTCCTCTTTATTTATTGATAATATAACAATAGGTCAAGCATACAAGCACATTACCAATTAAAAAATAATTATTCGAGTTTATTGTGCATTGTTCATGATCAAGAGCATATGCTATTGGGGAGATCAACAATTAGTTGCAGCAATGAGGTATCTATAAGATGCATAATTAATGATGATATACTTTACTAGAAAAAATGTCATTTATAATTGTCATATATATTTTCTACTGCAATGCATCACAACTTCTCAAGTTGATGACA
>CAXKVW010000730.1:0-81717 GCA_964058825.1 Carex arenaria
GTTCTCTCATGCATTCATCGATACCTGTGCCTTGTGCACTGACATGTGGACGATTAATGAACTTGAAAGATAGACTTGTATTGGTGGGTGGAATTGCTAAAAATGACCGGCCTGATATAATAAAAGGAATAGGAATATGGGAGTTGCGCGAGAGTAAGGTGTGGAGAGAGGTTGCAAAGATGCCCCATAAATATTTTCAAGGCTTTGGTGAGCTTGATGATGTTTTTGCTAGTAGTGGGTCCCATGGGTTGGTCTATATTCAGAGTTATGGGTCCACAGCTCTATTGGTGTTTGATATGGAGAACAAGGAATGGAGGTGGTCGGCCAGGTGTCCCGTTAGCAAGCGCTTTCCTCTCCAGTTGTTCACTGGGTTCTGTTTTGAGCCAAGACTGGAGGTATCCTGTTGATTGCTATATGTCTCCAGTTCTCTCTTCAGGGATTCAGTTTTCATGGTGAGGCTACTGGCTACGCCTCCTGTTTCTGGTTTAAGTTCAGTCGTCACTCTTACTGGATATTTCCAGTTTCTTCTAGGGTTTCTGATTTGCAGTAGTAGTGATGGTTATTGGTTGGCTATGGGTTTTCTTCTTTGCTAGATGTTTTTTAGGAAGACTAAGGCTTCCTTTTGAAAGGAGATCTCCGGCTTGATTTTGGCCATTGTTTGGTTTTGGCACTGCTTCAGCACATGCTGATGGTAATATAATTTAGATTTCTGTTG
This sequence comes from Carex arenaria, assembly GCA_964058825.1. NCBI lineage: Eukaryota > Viridiplantae > Streptophyta > Magnoliopsida > Poales > Cyperaceae > Carex > Carex arenaria. The sequence continues at coordinate 716 of CAXKVW010000730.1, forward strand.
GATGTCAACTAGCATGCGATATGCTTTTTTAATTAATCAGACGAGTTTACTAGTTTAGTGTGCCTCTGACATGAATTTTGTGGAATGCTTATTCACTGTTCTTTTAACTATGGCTAGATTTCTTTGCCAGTATTTTTTATAATATATATCTGACTTGTGCTCAGTTTACTGTACGGTTTGAATTTTTCTTGTCTGTTAATTTTGACAAATTTGACATTTTAAATGTCACTTAACAAATAACCCAATTTGGATCAAGAAAGCAATATAGAATAGTAAATATGAAATATAATTGACCCCTGACTTGTAGATGATCCTTTGCCATGACAGCCCATTTGTTGTATGTCGACTCAGCTATTCTAAAATTGGGCCTGAAGTGAGCTTGAATTTGATCAATTGTTACCGTATGGGCTTCCTTGGGCCGCTACAAGATTAAAAGAATAGGTCCAAAACTTTGGTTCAAAGGCAAACCGGAAATATCAGATTTTATACACGTACGAGTAAATTCCACGGATTTTTTTTTTTCCACCCTAAAAAAAGTATAAAAATAAAAACCACCCTCACTAACTTTCTATCAAAAATACCACTCTTGCGGATTGAATCTGCGTATCCAGATCAACCGGATCTGTAGACTGAGCATCAACCGAATTCGTAGACTGAGCACGCGAATTCAGATTCGCGAATCGGCGGAACCGCGGATTGAGTCCGCGTACCCAAATTTAGAGGGAATTGAGAAGGTGTCAGCAGGATGCAAATTTGAACGGCTGAGATGTATTATTTGAGTGTTGAGATTCATGCATAAATTATTATTTGAGAGTTGAGATTCGTGCATAAAGTATTTGAAGTTTTGAGCGATTGATATATTCCAAAAAGGAGCCGCAATTTTTGACTCAGAGAATGCGAATTGAAAATGAGTTGAAAATGATGTGAAATTCGGACTCAATTTTGAGTGTTGAGATTCGTGCATAAATATTATTTGAGAGTTGAGATTCGTGCATAAACTATTTGAACGATTGATATATTCCAAAAAGAGCCGCAAAGTTTGACTCGGGGTTTATGGCCGGTTGCGCGGACTCAATCCGCGAATCCGCGGATCCGCGTCCTTAGTTCGCGAATCCGGATTCGCGTGCTCAGTCTGCAGATCCGATTGAGCTAGATACGCGGATTCAGTCCACGGGAGTGGTATTTTTGATAGAAAGTTAGTGAGGGTGGTTTTTATTTTTATACGTTTTTTGAGGGTGGTAAAAAAAAAAAAATCCGTAAATTCCAGAGGTCAAGAAATGGGGGAAAAGAAAAATTCTCTTTTTCTATGATTTTAACTTTTCTTTTTTAATTTTCATTTGAGATGGAAAGATGGATCCAACTCTTGTCATCAAAACAAAAAACAGGGCCTTAGAAATTCCATACTGTCAAATTTTTACCGTGATAAGTGTCAGTGCCTGTGTGAAATTAAAAGGCTTTCATTTCTAATGATATAAACCACCAAAGAATTTGATATCTTCTTCCATTTGAGTGCTCTTTTCTACTATCTTATCTCCACCAAATCAGAATATCCTTTCTCACCTTATGATTGCTGCTCTCTGTTTTCTAATTTTGATCTACCAAAGATCAAATTTAATTTATCTTGTAACTTATCGACTCTCCTAACCGAATAAAAAGTTCGATGAACATATGCATGATTTAATTTTTGAGAGCATATCTGCTGATTTTTCATTTGATAAGAACTTACAATCACCATCATTCTGGACTTCAATTTGTTCTTCCTAAATTACCAGTACAGGAAAGAAATATGTAGTGATCATTATTGAATGATGGCTATCCTACAGTAACTAAGATTCTGTAGAAGTTAATTCATTATGTTTATTTTGCTTAAAATATAAATTAGAAAGTATAGTCTAAATTATCACCATTCTTTGACGAAACATTGCAAAGAAACTTGTAATTATCATCAGGGTCTATACTAAAATACACTCCAAATGCATTTGGACTAACTTTTCAATAGAAAAACATAAAGTATTTATGAAAAAAAATACACTCCAAATGTATTTATGAAAAAAAACTAAAGTACTTACTCCAGTTAAACGAGCTTACATTTTAAGATAATTTGAAATATTTTAAGATGATTGTTGGTAGCAAAATTAAAAATTAAAATTTAGTGTGTTAAATCGCACGCGTGACAAAATTTAGCCAGTGAGATTCTTGAGGTTGGTTTATGGGACATGAAACAAAATTTATTAAGTGAGATTCTTTAGGGTGAAGTACAACATGGTTACCTCAAAGTTTAGTCAGAATTAATCAGGATTCTGATACCATGTTAACAATACTGATAATTGGAACTGTTTTCTGTAGTTTTCACTGTTGTGAATGTACATATTTATAGATACATCAAATTAGAGAATAGGGGAAAAAATAATAATAGAAAATAGGGGAGTGCTATGCTAAGGTCAATTATTCTGATTTGGAGAGCTGAAAAAATATTTTGTTTTTAAATATCCGCTTCGTTACTTATCGTCTCTCTTTTTTTGAGTCTTTGTCGATTTTTCTCTTCCACTCCGCTACAGGACAAATGGAAAAGGTCGAAGGCATCCCTACCACTGCCCTCTTCGAACCAGCTGGTCGTGCTCTCTCCATGCTTCCCCATTTCGATCCCTATTTCTCTACACACCGAGCACCCTGTAGCGTTCAAGGTGAAGAAAGCGCCTTCTTTTGCTCACAAGCTTGGTAATTGATTTTGTTTATGTTGATTTATATAGATATGTCAAAACAACGTCACCAAAAAAATATTTTGTTAGATCGAATGCTCGTATCATTCAGCCATGGGATTCGTACACTATAATAGGTGAGAAATCATTCCATATTGCAGTTTAACCAATGCGACATTACAATCTTAAAGTTGCAGGAAAAGGGCTTCTCCAACTCGACTTATCACCATTAAATTGCCGCAGCCACCGTCGCCCGCCATTACGAGATAAGGCAAGTTGTGTGTGCATTCCGAGTTTATTATATGAAGACTGCTGAGCAAGACTCTGATCACCTTGTCAACCATTCTATTGTCATGTATGCGCTTTACCTCTAATCTATTTACAGTCTGTCAATTGTAAGGGGAACAAACTGTTATCTTGTTGACCATTCTTTAGTCCTTTAAAGTTTGACTGTTCTAGTCAATTTCTCTCCTTGGTTGCATTTTGTTCTAGTTATCACTGCTCTGCATCAAATTGAGGTCTTGAGTTGTCCATTTAGATCTTCTGCTCCATTTCCTTTTTTAGTTGGGTCAATTTTGGGTAAACTAGTCATTTGTTTTTTGGTTGGGTTTGAGTTAGGTGTACATCATTTCAAAGTTTTTAATCATAACTTCAGAAGTGCATGTACGTCTTTTTCAACTTAGATTTATTTTCCACTCAGGTTAAGATCATATTCCAATTGTCTGGGTTGATTGCTTTGGGTTCTGTAATTTTTGACTGATGATTCCAAATCAATTGGGATTTATGTGAATTGTTCTGGATCAGTTGACATTTGGGTCTTGCACTGAGTCATCGTGTTCCATCAGGCAAGGAACCCATTATACCAGTTAAATCAATCAATTCTTGTTACCCTTGTGTAAAGTTCTGAATTTGAAAAAGTGAATGTCAGAGATATACAAAGGTATATAACACTTGCTCGGGTAGTATACTTCTCAGTTGTCATACAGGGAAATGCAGTGTGGATATGTATTTGGTATTAGTGATGGTATGTTTTGTTTGAATTTTGTACCTAGAAATTAAGTTCTGTAGTTGACACAAGCGACTTATAGCCTCCAATTATAAGACATGAGAGATTTGTTTGTTGTTTCTTGTAACTCACAGTACTTCTTTCATGTTTTATGTTCTCTGAAGTTGATTATTCAATCAATATTCTTATGTTTCATACTGTTTGTCTACCATTTTCAGGTACTTGATGAATCCAAATATGGAGTTTGTCAATTTTGCTGGAAATAATTATGATGTGGATACACTTACAGAAGAATTTGCATCCTTTGAGATATCTCAAACTTTGCGTGACTTTTTGGAATATCTCATTCGTTCAAATACATTCTGCACGAATCTCAAAGCTCAAATAATACTGGCCCCCTACGCTGCCCCGAATAGGCACTGGACACGTTGGTCACGCAAAAATTGAGATTTCTCAGAGGATACACACCCCTTACAGAAGGCATCATAAAATAGATAACTGCTCACAAATGAGACATAATTTATTATTTTTCTTTAAATCTGGGTTCACTAAATAATTTAGCATACTAAACCACCCTTGCTGATAAAACAACATATTATTACAATCTTATTTTCAGCTTCACTTGTTTCTCTATTTATAGAAGAAATTAAAGAAAACAGATATCAGTACCCGCACTACAGTATCCGCACTGTACCCACACTATAACTACCGTAACTATCATAACAATTTGGGAGGACTGCAAAAATTCCAGGGCTGAATTTGTTTTTTTCCAAAGTATTAATATTTATATATGGAATTATTTATACCTATGAACGGAAGTATTTATATCTATGATGTGAATAACTTTTACGTAAATAATTGTCTCCCCAACTAAATCTCTAAAACGTACCTGCACCATAAATGCATGTAGGGGACCACTCAAACTAGATGGGAACCGTACATGCTTTTAGAGATCGATTTTTTTTTCGTTCAATCTCGTCCATATTTCTGACGATCGGTGAGAAATTTTGCAAATCTAAAACCACAAACTTCTACGTAATTTTTTTTTCAAATGAGATCCATAATGACGTACTTTCGGTCTCGTAGTCATACAAGTATTTATGCTTACACTTGCAAGTGTTTTTTTTATATATGACACTGGATAACATCGGAAAGTGTTAATATCAAGTATTTATACCTATGCACTAAAATATTTATACCTATGTGGTCAACTATGTTTGTTAGAGGAAGGTTGATGCGGGACGATTGTGGTAGGTTGATGCAGGGATGCATGGTCCCCTCTATTTCATTTGAGGAAGGTTGACGCGTGAACCATTGGAGATTGAAAAAGGGAGTGATCATATCAAGTGACGCACACAAGTATTAATATCTTATTTTGTAAGTATCAATTTCTTATCTTGCAAGTATTTATACCTATGAAGGTTGACGCGGGCCGAGTGTGGAGACTTAAAAAAAGGGGACCATATAATTAGTGGGAACTATAATACATCATTTATTTAATGTACAGTGCAGGTACAGTACAGATATTGTAGTGCGGAGATGAAAATAATTCATCAGTTTTTGTTACTTTTGTGTGATTTCTCATTTACTATTTTGCAAATGTTTAGAGAAATTTTCTGAGTAGATACTTTCGACGATATAGTTGTAATGCACAAGGAGAACCATGCCATCCATATAGCTGTATGGAATTGGATTTTATGCAAATAGATATTGACAAATTTTATCCAAAGTTCGGCACATACTAGTGCTTCCAGGAAAAATATAACACCCATACAGTGAAGTAACTATTAACCTAACTCTGTAAATTTGGTTTTATGGCCGACAGGCCGTCGCATATTTCCTAAGGTCACTGACTCACTGTCACAAAACAACACGCGCATTCATACCATACCTTCTAGGAAACTAATTAACTAAATGATCCCTCAAAATTCCCCACAAGAATATAAAAATCCACACACCTTTATATATACAGTTCAGTTCTATGTAAGTAACACAAGCACACCATAATCTAGCTCCTCATTAAATAGAACTATAATGGCCTCACTACCAAAAAACCTCTCTGTGATTCTCATTCCACTCTTACTTGGTTTTCTCATTGCCTCAGCTCAGGCTGGCAGCATTGCCGTGTACTGGGGCCAGAACGGCCGAGAAGGGACCTTACAAGCAACCTGTGACACAGGCAAATATGCCTATGTCATGTTGGCTTTTCTCATCACTTTCGGAAATGGCCGCACTCCAGTTCTCAACCTTGCCGGCCACTGCAACCCATCTAGCGGCGGATGCAAAGTCCTCACTTCTGCCATCACATCCTGCCAGGCCAAAGGGATTAAGGTTTATTATTTTCTATTTCTGTACTTTACTAATTAGATCCAACATAAATTTATCCGATTTCATCCAATAAACCTTATACAATTACAAAAAAAAAAAAAAATAACTCTTCATACATTGATTTAGGTTTTTCTTTCTCTCGGTGGTGGCGTTGGAAGCTACACCCTGTCTTCTACATCAGATGCTCAGAATGTTGCACAATACCTCTGGGACAACTACCTCGGCGGCACATCCTCGAACCGACCCCTTGGAAGCGCCGTCCTTGATGGTATCGACTTTGACATAGAGCTAGGAGGCACCAACTACTACGATGACCTGGCAAAGTTCCTCTCAGCATATAGCAGCAGGGGCAAAAAGGTCTATCTCACTGGCGCTCCGCAATGTCCCTACCCAGATTCGCATCTTGGGAAGGCACTTTCCACCGGACTATTTGATTATGTCTGGGTGCAATTCTACAATAACCAACCATGCCAATACAGGTTAGGGGTGGATCTATGTATAGTCACGGATACTTAAGCCACCTTTATAATTTCAAAATTTAATTTAATTTTTCCTTTTATTAAAAGTTTGTATGCAGTTCAGTCCCTTCATAAATTATCACATGTGTGCATATAGTATAGTGGTTAGAATTATAATTTGTTATTTTGAAAACTTGAGTTAGAGTCTCATGCATTATGTATTTTAAATTTTAATTTCTGCTATCTAAATTTTCTAAGTCCGCGTTTGATATAGATCTGGCGACGTTACTAAATTGACAAATTCATGGAATACTTGGGTTAGTAACATTAAGGCGACGGAAATTTTTGTGGGGTTGCCGGCGTCATCTGCTGCAGCAGGTAGCGGGTATATTCCACCGAATATACTCAATAGTCAAGTATTGCCGGTGGTGAAGAGTTCGGCGAAGTATGGCGGGATCATGCTCTGGAGTAGGTACCATGATGTGCTTAATAATTACAGCGGTCAAGTGAAGAGCGCTGTATAGGATCAAGATTCTGATGCTGATGAAGTCTCTGGCACCATGGCAACTGTCTGATTAATTAATAAGCAGCAAAATGGCAATGGTATCTAAATATTCCAGTGGAAATTATTACTTATGTGTTGGGTTTTAGTGAACTAATAAGTTTAGTGAGTAAATTGAAGAAATTATTACTATTGTGCTTTATGTAATAATCTATGGTAGTTATATATGCTATATCGCGTTTTATTAAGAGTATCTCTTTTATGTATTGATTCAAAGTTTGGTTTTTTAGATTTAAATTGAAGATCTGAACTGTTTATGTGGTAATAAATTTGTAAAAACAATAATAATGATTATTAATGTGATAAGAAATGTTTCGCAAAGAATAATGTAGTCAGGATAAATTTATGATATTTTAAGTAAAATAGAATTAACTTTTACAGAATCTTAGTTACTATAGGACAGCAATCATTCAATAATGATCTCCAGTCTCCACATATTTCTTTCCTGTACTGGTAATTTAGGAAGAACAAATTAATGTCCTGACTGGTAATGCTTTAAGCTTTTCTCTAATGCCAAATCAACATATTTCTCTCAAAAATATCACGCTTATTGTTCGATAGGACTTAAATTTGATCTTTGGTAAATCAAAATTAGAGAGAACAGAGCAGCAATCATAAGGTGATCAGAAGGAGCTTCCGAATTCGTGGAGATAAGATAGTGGAAAAAGAGAGATAATTGAGTAATTTTTTTTTTGATGGTTAGTGGTTAAAATTATCGCTAACAAATATATTGATAAGAAAAAGTTACAAAATCTTAAGTTCTATCACTTCATATAACATAAAATAAATATTTATATTCATAATTGAGTAATTTTGGAGCTAAAATTATTTTGAACTTAAATCTGACTCAATTGGAAGGAAATATCAAATTGTTTATACTCTTGTTTCATTACAAATTAAAACCTTTTAATAATTTCACACCGCCACAGGCACTTATCATGTCTCAGGCCATACTGAATAGTAACAAGTAAGGCCTTGTAACGGCCCAAGAAAGGCCATACTGAATAGTAAGTAACAAGTGGTAAAATTCAAGCTCACTTCAGGCCCAATTTTAGAATAAATGAATCGACATGCAACAAATGGGCTGTCATGGCAAAGGATAACTGGTTTCCCGATTATTGACTCTAGCTGTTGCACACGAACAGATTTTGTGGCCCCCCTCTATAACCTGAAGTGCAATTTAAAATAATGGAGGTTCATATTAATTTTAATTAGGTTAAACTCAATCCGGTACCTATTGTGATTGTAGGAGTTGCTTTGAGATTTGTGTCAAGTTAAAAAGAACTGTTCAGCTCTAACATATGCACCTCAGGTATCCGGAGTGATACGGATTATTCTCCCTTGAGTTCTCTCTCTGACGTTCTTAATTATTCGGTATCATTTTTTCAACCTCTATGATTTACACTAGTGTATTGCAAACGGTCCGGTCCAGTCTGAACCTGGTCCGTCCATGGGTCTACATGGTCTGAATCCAGCGGGTCTAACTTGAAATGGTTAGTCCAAATCCGTGTTAGGACCATAGTCCAAATTCATGCGGTCTGGTCCGGTTCGGGCGGATCCATGAGTATGTTTTTTTTTATATATCTATATTTTCAAAGTTCAAATATTCAATTCGAACTTCTCAACATATTATTCATATTAAAATGTACTTGCATATCAAATTTTACATGTGACACTTGTTATTTTATATTATCTCTCCTCCCTCACTATTCTTATTGATTTTTTTTTTTAGCATGAATTCCTGGTGGAGCGCCCCTCGATACATATCCATGTACTCCATTATATGAGGAGAGGCGGAACCGCTGCTGCCTCCAGAGTCCACGTACGTTTGAAGATATATATAACAAATGCATCATGAATACAAATAATTTCTTAGACTTTTTTAGCCAACTCCCGAGGCGTGGAGATACGACTTAATTGACCGAGGCTCAACTGAATTCAGATTCAATAAAGTAATTCAATTTTTAAATTTTAGGTCAGAATTGTCTGATTCGAATTCCGGCAATCTATTCTAAAGTGAAGTACACATATCCCAAGCGAAAAATTTGAGTCCCAAGACAATCCTGAATGATAGATTCAAATCAGACGGTTCCAATCCAAAACTCAAAAATTAGATTACTTTAGAGGATCCAGACTCGGCTCAACTTAGATGTGCTTTAAGTTGATTAGTATCTACCTAATAAGCTTTACTAAAAAAAATATTAAATTTACTTCAAATGATAAGTTTATATTATTGAAATTGATAAATTTTACGAATAATATATTTAAATACAAAATTTATAACTTTTTCGAATAATTACTTATAAAGTTAAGTGATAATAAGAGATTTTGAGTTAATTTTAATGCACTTATTTTTCATTATATTTTTATCGCTTCACTTTATATTTATATTAATTCGAAAAATTATAAATTTTTATGTAAATGCATCATTCTTTTATATAGTAAATCGGTTTTAATGGATTTGATGAGCTTAAGAACACCATATTTCTGCTCCATTTATGACAAATTAACACCAATTTTTTTGATAAAGATAATTATTTTCTTAAAATTATAGATTTGGATATGACATATGATAATATATTTCATCTATTTATAATAACGAAAATACCTGTTTAATTTTGATAAAAAAAATTCATAAAAAAAATAAAAGTTCGAATTCAATATTATATTGAAATAGTGTTTTGGATACTGACAAAAATAATTAAATTTGTTGATAAAAAAACATAACTTATAATTCAAATCAGTACATATTTTTCTCCATTATCAAAACTCTTTACTTTGAATAGCTTCTCATTTTATTTTATTTATCTATTTCTATTAAAGGAATCTGATACACTCTAACATCTTTTAGATGCTATTCTCGAGAATTAAATCAGCATCCTTTTGAACATCCTCACCGTATGTTCAAAATCCAATGTCTGTACTGAAATAAATTTAAAATATAACCGTTAGTTTAATCTCAAACAAATTAACACCCATCAAATCGGTTGTGCTAATTAAGATGATTTACAAAATAGATTAATTATTTGTGTTCAATCCCGCCCAAATCAAGTTTCATCAGAAATTTTCGCCATGTTTTGCACAAACTTATAATTGTTCATTTTTGTTAAATCTTAACAAACTTGCAATTGTTGGACATGAAATCATAAAAACCAATACTATGAATCGATACAGAAATGAGATATTCTTAATAAAACATATATATCACTACATAAGGCACAATATATAGTAAATCACACGTATTTTACCACATTTCTGAAGTTTATTCGACAAACTTATTATTTCACTCACAACAAAAATGTAATAACTTCCACTGGAATATTTAGATGCCATTGCTATTATTCTGCTTATTAATCAGGCAGTTGCCGTGGTGCCAGAGGCTCCATCAGTATCGGCATGAAATTCCTAAACAAAGATCTTCACTTGACCGCAGTAATTAGTAAGCACATCATAGTACCTACTGCAGAGCATGATCCCGCCATAGTTCGGCGACAACTTCACAACCGGCAGTACTATACTGATGAGGATGTTCGGTGCAATATACCCGCTGTTTACCGCATCAACTGAAGGCGACAGCCCTAGGTAAATTTTCGTTATGCCCTTAATGCTGGTAGCCCAAGTATTCCATGTGGTTGTGAATTTTAAAATGTTGCCCAAAAACTCGTATAACGGGTTATTGTAAAATTGCACCCAGACAAAGTCGAATAGTCCAGTAGAAAGTGCCTTCCCAAGGTACAAATCTGGGTAGGCGCACTGCGGAGAGGCGGTGAGATGTACCTTTTTGCCTTTGCTGCTATATGCTGAGAGCAACGTTACCAGGTAATCGTAGTGGTCGCTGCTTCCTTTCTGTATGTTGAAGTCGATACCGTCAAGGACACAGCTTCCAAGGGGTCAGTTTGAGGATGTGCCGCCGAGGAAGTTGTCCCAGAGGTATAGTGCGAGGAAGTCAGCATCTGACGCCGAAGCCAGGCTGTAGTCGCCAATGGCTCCACCAAGAGAAAGTAAAACCTATAAATAAATGTTTGGAGAGTTATTAATTTTTAATTTATTTGTCGTTGAAAAGATGGAGTCTTTCTAAATTTAGAGCATCTACATATCTGGTATTATCGAATACCAGAATTTCTAATCTGATGTGGTAGTTTCAAAATTAGTTTCAGGGATGTGAGAGAGTTTCTTAATTATTTAGAAATTATGCAGTAAAATTTCTTATTAAGAAACTGTTTATAAACTCTATGCTGGTCAATTAATTGGCTCAAATTATTACTTTTTTTTTAATTTGTTGTTGCCATGACTTAATAGAAAATTTTAAAAAAAATCTAAAAATAATATCAAAGATGTGAAAGTTAGGAACTTTAGAGATCTTAATTTTTAAAAGGTAGTTAACAGTTATTTAGAAACTCATTTGAGTTGCTGTGATTATTGAGGCTGCTTTGTAATTAAAAAGTTAATTGGATGAAATTGGATAAATTTTTGTTGTCTATTTCTGATCCGACAACCTAAATTGGATTTGAATAATCAGTTGTCCTGTATCTTTTTAAATTTAAATTGTTCTCCAATTTTAATACTAAGCAGTTAGATTTGATCATTTATTATGGTTATGTATTTTTTTTTTTCAGATGAACCAAAATGACCTCATTGGGTTAAGTATGGACTGGTTAACTAGTGAAGTACAGAAGTAGAAAATAATAAACCTTAATCCCCTTGGTCTGGCAGTATGTGATGTCAGAAGTGAGGCCTTTCCATCCCCCGCTAGATGGGTCGCAGTGGCCGGCAAGGTTGAGAACTGGAGTGCGGCCATTGCTGAATGTGGTTAGACAAGATATTATGACAATGGCATGGTTGCCTGTGTCACAGGCTGCTTTAAGTGTCCCCTCTCCGTCAGCCGGGCCCTGGCCCCAGTAAACGACAGTGTTGCCGGCCTGGGCCAAGGCAATGAGAGAACCGAGTAAGAGTGGGATGAGAATCAGAGAGAGGTTTTTTGGTAGAGAAGCCATTACTATTGCTTGAGGAGATTATGGTTTGCTTGTATTATTTAGAGAGTTGAAGTACTGTATTTATAGAGAGGTGTGGTATTTTTCTATTGCTGTTAATTTCCTAGAAGGTATGGTATGAAGTATGAACTATAATACATGCGTGTTATTTTATGACAATAACCCTAGAAATATGCAACGGCATGTCAGCGATCCCCAATAGCATTAAGTCACACATCCCCAGTACCATTCTAGATTAATTACTCCAACTATTAAAAAGAATCTCAATAGCATTAAGTCACACTTTGCCAGTAATTGTTGTGACTCTTTTCCAGGTACGCCCCTCTTTGGTGATGACTATGAACTTTATTCAGTAATTGTTGCGACTGTTTCCAGATTTGCCCCTCTCTCTCCAATAATTGTTATAGTTATTTTTCAGTAATTGTTTGTGTTATAAACAAAGATACAGTTAATTAATTTGGATAAAGGAAAGTAAAAAAAAAAAGCCATCCACTTGCTGATTTAAATATTGATGTTTCATTTCATCTTAGTACAAACTGGTAAAAATTGAAATATTCTCAAATATCTGTCACCAAAAATATATTACCATCATTTGCTATATATCATTTTCAAGTATATATCACTCATGTTTACAAAAATGGGTGAATATGTTAGCACCCGTAAAAGATACTATACTAAAGTCTATATATTTTTTTTTTCAAGAATCTTGAAAATAGTTGACGGACATGCTTTCTTCTTTGGTTGTGTAGCACCAATGTTAGCATCCCTATAAGAAAATTGAAAAAATTACTCGTGCTAAATTTTGAAAGTTTTAAAATTAACTTTTGATCAAAAAAAGTAAAATATAACCTTTTCCTGTTTGATCTTAAGCTATCTTCATTATCTTGTGAAGAGACGGCATTTTTACATGTGTTCCTGTAATGGCCATACAAGCCACATCGTGTACACTTGTGGGACCTCTTTGTCGGCTCATCCCACGCCTTTATACGACTACTCTTTCATGGCCTTCCCACTGGCCTTTTTAGTATTGGAGGGAGCATCTTGTAACTAAGTTCATGTTTTATCCATTTATCTTTACTTGGCATTGGAGCAATTCCATTAGAATAAGCTATCTTTAAACGAGTCACTGTGAAATACGAATCAACATAATCTTCCCATCGTGCATTCCTAATTGAGGCAATGAGTGCTGCCGCATGAACACATGGAACACCCTTCACTTGCCATGCTCTACAAGAACATCTTCGTTCCTCTAAGTTCACTTCCCATCTTAATCCATTTTTTGTTATCTCAGCTGAAAAATCCAAGCTTTTATGGACACTATATCCATTCAACTCCTAAAAAAAAGAGTAATTTAGATATGTATAATAGACAAGCCACAGTGGCAAGCAATCAATAGTACTAGCACCCCTGTACTATGATAGCACTATCACACACCTGTGCTTTGATATAATATAATTAGTGTAATTGAATTAGTTAGAGGCCACTTGCTATTAGAGATGTAGTTAAAAAGTAATATAATGTAATTAGTGAAGGATTAAGCCATTGCATTGGAATCAGTTTTAGCAAGTAATAAAATGTAATTAGTAACATAATGTACAAATTAGTTGTAGCAAGTGATATTACCCGAGAAATCAGTTTTATGTAGTCCAACACCTTAGGTACAATTGAGCCCTTCCAATTCCGCACTATTCTTCTTCTTTCATTAAACCTCACCATTATCCTTTGTCGTATGGCATCAATCAAATCTATAATTGGCTTGTGCCTCTCTTCAGATATCCAACTGTTGAATACTTCGACAATATTGTTGGTGAGATAATCACACTTTGCAATCGTTCCAAATTTGCTCCTACTCCACAACTTGGTATGCTTCTTATTAAGAAACTCCATTGCTGTTGGACAATTAGCCTCTATTTCAGCTATTAAAGCATCAAAGTGAGATTGGGAATATGTCCATGCAGTTCCCCATAGTCCAAATTTAAAAAGGTCACCACGAAATTTCTTCTTGAAGTTGCTAAAAAGATGTCTCATGCATTCTCTATGCTCGGCTAATGGATACACATTCTTGATGGCATTTTGTAACCCCTTTTGCATGTCAGATGATATAACAAGACCCTCTGGCATTCCTATTGCTTCATGTAATAATCTTCGAAACCATTCCCATGATTCCTCACTTTCATTCTCCATAATAGCAAATGCAACAGAAAACATCCAATTATTGCCATCAATTGCTGTGGCAGCAGCAAGTACTCCTTTCCATTTGGCTTTCAAGTGACAAGCATCAAGGCTTATATAAGGTCTACATCCCATGAGAAATCCAGTTGTACAAGCCTTTAGAGCAACAAAGAACCGTTGGAAATGACGATTATTCCCATCAAGAGGTTCGGTATTCAGTTCAACAACACTTCCAGGATTTCTCTCTCTCAACTCCTTTCTTAATGCTCCTGCTTGGACAAAAGAATCCTTCCATTTTCCATATATTTCCCTGACTGCTAATTCTTTTCCTTCCCAAACCCTGTGGTACGGCACTGATACACCAAATTTTGATTCTAATCTTTGTTTTAAAACCTTTGTTGTTATATCTCCTTCCTTTCTCAGATCATCAATAATTCTCTCTGATATCCATCATTGTGTTGCATGCTTATTACCACACTTATTAATTCCGTAACATGTATGTTTCCCTTGCAATGTTCTGACTACGAAAGTTACCTTATCTTCTAGCCATAGTTGTATGAATCCTCCAACTACAGTAAGGATTTGAACAATTTGCTGTCACTCGTGCCGGTTCACTCTTGCTTAAATGATACTCAAAATCATTAATAATGGCATAGTGATTTAAAGCCCTTCTAAATGCTACAACATCTGGGTACTTGGAACCTACTTCCATTTTAGGGTCGTTCTTATCATACAAGAAGAATTCTCCCTCGTAGGCAGATTCGTTCGCATCGTCAGTATCATCTCCAGAGTCGCTATTGCGACTATGATAACTATCTTCACTGTGACAATAATCTGACCATTCTTCATAATTCTCTTGTTCGCCAATATCAGGACCTTCGTCTTCCCTAACTATGTCCCTCTCAATCAACTTATCTACAGTCGCATATATCACCACCTCCTTCTTCTCCTCATGCATTGTATGCATCAACCGGTAACTTTCTTCATCCTCAAGTTGAATAAAGGATTGTTTGACAACACGATTATCTAAGAAGCATAGTTTTGGACTATCATCTTCGTGATAGAGTCGTCTCACATCATCCAACAACTCTACGAAATTAGAAGAATTATCCTCAAAATACAAGGTCTTTTGTTTGCCATAACAATACTTCTCCTTTTTTCCATTGTTGATTGGTCTAAATTGTCCACCGTATTTAACCTTCAACTTGTAGCGCGATGAGTTTATGCTGAAAATAGAAGAAAAGAATGAGATTATGTCAGAAAAATGAATTAAAGTAGTACAAAATAAGATGGATACTTGAACAAATATATAATTATTACGGCCCTGGTACAGTGGTGATGAAAAATGAGTGAATATTTAAAATAAAAATAAAGAAAGCAGTAAAGATACATTGAAAAGTAAAATTTTAAATCGCATTCAAATCTAACTTTCTTGCTACTCTTATTTCACTAAAGCAGTGATGAATTATGAAGAATGGTCAAATACCAGTGATGCATTATCCTTCTTTGTTCATTGTTTTGTGCTAAAACAGATATAGTATAATATTGGTATGCTGGTACGGGGTTTAAGGACTAGTCAATCCGTTATGGTTTAAGAAGTTAGATATATGCTTGTACAGGGTTTAAGCAAAAATATGCAATTGTGGGGTCAACCCTGTTTGGACAGTGGTGAATTGAAGTTAATTAAATCAGTTCTGTTTGAACCTTGCACAAACATCTGCAGTGCATTAACAAGCTTGCAACCTTAGACAATGTTGTTTTAGATTGAACAAATTTTATCAGAAATCAAATTTTATCCTCCAAATCATATATTACAATTTTACAATTTAACATACCTTGAATAATCGACCGTCACATCTGTTCGCTTTCTCACCGACTTCATCTTCTTACGGGCCGTTACGTCTTTGTTGCTCACAACATTGTCATCCTGATTAGTATTAGAACTTATAATCATTGAAGAAAATGGATCAATATTGTTTGAATCTTCCTCCATGATAAACAGATTTTGTGAAAGGAAGAAGAGAGGAAGAGAGAGCAGGGTGAGAAAGACGGTGGGAGGAGAGGAAGGTTGGGTAGGAGAGAGGAACGAAGGGAGGGTTGGGGGAGAGAGAAGGCAGGTTGGGAGAGAACAAATTATTGTTCCTGGAGAGAAAGGGCGGGATTGGGGAAGAAGAAAAGTCTGCACGAATTATTGAGCGGGAAGGTTTTAGGAAAGGGTTGATAAGGGTAGTATCGTCATTGAAAATTTAATTAATATTAATTAATATTTTTTAGTGAGAAAAGTTGAAAATGGGTATATTAATAAATATGTTATGTTAAGATGGGGAAATATCTAATTTTCAAATTTGGATGGGTAAATATCTAATTAAAGAAGTTGTGGTGGGTATATATCCAAATTTCTCAAATAAATATTGGTGTTTTATATATCTGTTTTGAAGGTAGAACAATTACGTCAGCCGACGTAATTTTTATTATCGCACTGAAGTGGTAATGTTAAAAATAACGGCTAGTTATAATTTTTGAATTATAATGACTAGTTGTAGGGAATAGTGTCTTGTAATTAATAGGTTAGAAGATTATAGTTAGTGGTTAGTGGTTAGCAGTTGGTAGTTGTAATTAATAGTGTAACAACTAGTTTTTAATTTCTTTCACAAGTAGAGACAAATGTAAAGATGAAAATAAGATTACAATAATAAGTTGTTTTCTTAATTTCTTTTGTCTTACAAAAAATAACATGATATCAGAGCCATAGATATGAAATTCTGCACAAGTGCCACCCAAACTGGCTAAGCTAGTCGGTACCAGCGAAGAATGAAAAAAAAAAGAGTCAAGAGCCAAAGAGCCAAGAGCTCAACAAGTGTCAAAAGAAAGAAAGATTAGAGCCAAAGAGCCAAAGAGCCAAATAAATCCTCTTTCTGCACGTACCAAAAAACCGATAACAAAATTCTTACATTTGTTCTTATAAAAAAAAAAATCAAAACTATTCTGATTCTCATCAAATTCATATAGAAAAAAACGAACAAGAAAAAATTGATTATTATCAATTTAAAAACAAAATATTTTCCGAAAATTTTAAATAACCATGACACAAAACTATAGTCTCACCAATCACCAAAGCAATCCCAATAGTTGTACAAATTGCAAAAAAGAAGGTCATACTCGAGATCAATGTTGGTTCTTGTATTCTAATTTCGGACTGAAAGGATGGAAAGTGGCGGAGAAAAGAGGGAAAGATGAATTGGATTGAACTAGGGGAGATTTATCTACTTTCAACTCAAATACCACAAACAATTCAATCCCGATGCCACGACACCTCGTCCAACAAATTATCGGAATGTTTTCTTATCAAATGCAAAAGAGCAACCTTCTCCAATAAATCATCGGAATGCTTGCTAACGAAATTTAAAATAAGAGCTCATATGGTATTGCTTCTAACTTAAAAGATTTATTTTTTAATTAAATTATTATAGAGAGTAATATGAAATAAATTTTTAATATCGCTATGATGTGGTAACATCCATGCATTGCATGAATTTGAGATGTTATTAAATTTACTGTGTGTGCAACACTTTCTGATCCACACTTAAGCATAAACATGAACATTGTAACTGATTAAAAAGTAATTAGCTTTTGAATTCATTCAAACTGTTTTCTAGCTGCCGTTGAATATGGAAAGCCTAGAATTCTTGACGTGAATAAAAATGGAGTACGGATTTTCGAAGACGAATTATGTACAAAGTCAGATAGAGGAAGACCCATTAAATTATGCACAAAGTCAATATATAGTTGTACTTATCTTTAATTATGTACAAAGTCTGATAGAGGATGACCCATTAAATTATTTTGCATGCATTACATATATGGCGTACGTGTCCTAGCTAGAAAAGGGTAGGCCAGCGTCGTGTATGCTTCCCCTGCAATCTCGCTCGCCAGTAAGCTCACCAGGCGACTCTTATCTATGAAAACTGTAAGGAATCCACTTTGAGATTCATGTCAAGTTAAAAGAACGGTCCGGATTTACTTATTGCACCGCAGCTAGCCAGCTACGTGGGGTGATTCGAATTCAGAAAACAATAGCTGGCCAAGTTAATTGGCATCTTATTTGGGGACACTATTCTCTCCTATAAGCTAGGAGAATACAATTTATTTAATTAATCTCGTCCATGCATGCTGCCTCATATTCATTGGAGGATATAACTAATGTATTGAATAAAATAATTTCTGGACTTTTGGAGTAGCAACTCATCTCGAGGCATGGTCAACTCTTCAGGCACATGCAAACACTCAAAATTTTACAATGATAATTATCTTTTTATTTTCATAGGTTTGAATATGATCATGATGATTGATTTTTTTTTTTGAGAAAAGTGGGTATTCCCACCGATTTTCATTATAAGAAAATCTTACAACTGTTTGCTGAACCGGTACTATCTTCTGGTACCAATTACAGCTAAAAAAAAAAACCAACATTAACCTAGTTATTAAGCAGCATACCCTACATAAGCTAACACCAGCATATCAAATCTAATACAAAACAAAACAGCATAGCAATCCTGATACAAAAAAGCAAATCATACAAAGTGGAAAAAACCCAAACTGACACCTAAAGTATATGAAGCATAAAATCCCCTAGTAAACCTCAAAATCAGCACCCATATACCTTAAGCTTCAACCTGTTCATCAGAGATTGTCTGTATGATCATGATGATTGATGATGAATTTATTTTTTTTTAATAAAGAATACATATTTTAAAAAGTATCTTATAAAATATCAAAGGTTCTAAATTCAATACTAGAACGAAAATAATTTTTGGATACTGACAAAGATAATTTAATTTGGTAATAAAAATGAGTAGGGTTCAAATGCACCATTATTTGGTGCTCCAATATGCTCCACATCCTTGTTCTCCATTTTCAAAGTCCGAATAGTCGATCCGAACCGCTCAACATGATCTTCATCATAAAATATCCTTGGAGACCAAATTTTATATTTTTCATAATTTTTTTACTATATTTTTACATAGGTACAATATCACTTTATCGGATGGTTCAGAATCTCCTTTAAACAGTGATTTTGTACCTATCTAAAAAAATAGTAAAAAAATTCTAAAAAAATAAAAAAATTTGTTCTCTAAGCATATTTTATTATGAAGATCATATTGAGTGGTTCGGATCGACTGTTGGCACTTTGAAAACAGAAATAAAGAATGTGGAGAATATTGGAGCACAAAAAAGATAGTGCATTTGAACCCTCCTCAATAAATATTGAAATAACTTGCAATTCAAACTAGTACATAATTATCTCCATTAGTCAACTCTTAACTCTCAACAACTTTTCATGCATTTAAAGAAATAAATACTATAACATTCCGAAAGAATTGAGTTATTACTATTTATTCTTAGAAGATGATATTGATGTGGATTGAGATTTGTTAAACTACTAATAGTATTTATTATTTGATGTTTTATTGCCTGTTATTTTGTGTTATTATTGTGCAATTTTTAGAACAGATATGATTGTTTTGTAACTAAACAGATTGACTGAATTTTAGATACCTGTTTTCGATACTTATGCTTGGTCTTTGTGGTTTAATTCTAATGGAAATCCATAAATCATGAATTCACTACTCTTCAATATATATATATATATAGAGTAAATCTAGGGTGTGGCGTGCCCACCAAGAAAGTTTGGTGAGCACAACGCCAAAAATACATCGGATCGGCTTCAAATGACGAATCCAAACCGTTGAACTCCAAGTACTTCGTGAGTGATGCATGTATATGCAAAATTTTGGAAGTTTCGAATTCATTTGCTACGAGGTCAAGCGGTCAAAGTAATAAATCTTTTAATAAGTTATTCTATTAGTTGTTTTATATATTCATTTTTCATCATTACTTCGACCGCTTGACCTCATAGCAAATAAATTCGAAACTTCTAAAATTTTGCATGTACATGCATCACTCATGAAGTATATGGATTTCAACAGTTTGGATTCGTCATTTGAAGCCGATCCGATGTATTTTTGGAGTTGTGCTCACCAAACCCTCTTGGTGAGCACGTCACACCCTAGATTTACTCTCTCTCTCTCTCTATATATATAGAGTAAGGCTACTATGCATTGCGAATTAAAGTGGGTGCTTTAATTTGCGCTCATATTGCTATTTCCAAAGTTCAAATAGCCGATTCGAACCGTTAGATGTGTTTTCCATATTGAAATGTACTTGGAGACCAAATTTTACATTTTTTGGAATTTTTTTACTATTTATTAAGCCACTTTGAAAATTACTGATCCGGTGGTCCAGAAATTTTTACTGTTCACCGTTTTTCAGATTTTTAAAGTGGCTTAATAAATAGTAAAAAAATTCCAACAAATGTAAAATTTGGTCTCCAAGCACATTTCAATATGGAGAACACATCTAATGGTTTGGATCGGCTATTTGAACTTTGGAAATAGCGATATGAGCGCGAATTAAAGCACCCACTTTAATTTGCAATGCATAATAACCTTACTATATATATAGATGTTGGCAAATATCAAATTAGTTGTTTTTGAGGTCCCGTTCAACCAAGTCGTGTTTCTATTTTTGAAGTCCAAAATGTTGATCCAAACTATTAGATGTGATCTCTATATGAAAATGTGTTTGGAGACCAAATTTTACATTTTTTGGAATTTTTTTACTATTTATTAAGCCACTTTGAAAATTGCTGATCCAACGGTGGCTTAACCAAACAGTAAAACTAGAAGCCACCGTTGGATCAGCGATTTTTAAAGTGGCTTAATAAATAGTAAAAAAAATTCAAAAAATGTAAAATTTGGTCTTCAAGTATATTTTCATACAGAAATCACCGTTTGTATAACTAAAAAGTTTGGGGGGATGGGTATTCTAGACTTACAACAAATGAATTGTGCCCTTTTATTAAAATGGTGGTGGAGACATACAAACCCTAATTATTCCAATTTGTGGTAAGATGTTCTACAAGCCAATCTAAACTCTAATATTCCTCCATCTCCTTTTTGACAAGACATCCTCAAATTTTCACAAATTGGGGCAATTGGGATTATTAACCACCCTGGTAGAGTGGGCCTGTTCAATTTTGGCAGGATACTTGGTTCCAACACTGCCCTCTGAACATTACTTTCCCACAACTTTTCTCCATCTGTCTTACTACTGATGTTACAGTTTCAGAGGTGATGTCCACACAGGGTAGTTGCCTTAGATTTCGTAGATCACTTACTTGTGTGCTCTTGCAGGAATGGAATCAATTATTGAGTATTCTCAGCTCTACTTGTTTCACTCATGAGTCAGATCAGATTGCATGGCAATGGGATTCATCAGGACAATATACTATTAAATCAGTGTATCAATTTTTGAATTTTAGGGGGATCTTAAGATACAAACCTTTGATGTGGTGGAAGCTGCTTGTGCCACCTAAAATAAAGCCTTTTATGTGGCTTATGCACAAAAACAAAATTCTAACTAAACATAAATTGCAACTGAGAGGATGGAATGGAGATACACATTGCCAATTCTGTAATCAAGTGGAAACTGTTGAACACTTGCTTTTTCAATGTTATTTTGCTAAACACATTTAGTTTCATATGGGGGAATGTCAAAATTACTTGCTGCAATGGCATTACATGGATGATGTAGTACAGTTTGCACTATCTCTACCTAAAACAAAAAGACATGCTTTTCTCCTAGTTGTATGTGCAGTATCTTGGTGCATTTGGATTTTGGATATAGAGAAATGCCCTTTGTTTTAATGAATCTATCACACACTCTGGTCGTCTATTATTTTTAATATTATATCTCTGGTTGTATATTAGACAGAAAATTTGTCAAAGGGAGTGCAAATGGAAGTTCAAAAGGCTGCCTACAGATCTGGATGAAGTCCCTGTACAAGTAGTGGCACCTGATGATGAACAGAGGCTAGACTGGCTCTCTGAATATACTTCTGCTTCATCCCATCCTATTATCTCATTTTAGCTAGCATTCTAATATTGCTGTGACTTCATATGACTTGTTTGGTTTTGATAACTTGGCTAGCCTAGTGTTACTTTTGTGCTGCAAGACTGTTGTGCATGTCGCTGCCCTTAACTATATGTTGTCTTTTCTCTTTCCTTTTGTAAGACTCTAAGTTTCATATATAATGAAACGGGCATATGCCTTTTTAAAAAAAAAAAAAATTGTTTATTTTGCTTAAAATATAAATTAGAAAGTAGAGTCTAAATTATCACCATTCTTTGACGAAACATTGCAAAGAAACTTATAATTATCTTCAGGGTCTATACTAAAATACACTCCATATGCATTTGGACTAACTTTTGAATAGAAAAACACAAGTATTTATGAAAAAAAAAACTAAAGTATTTACTCCAGTTGAACGAGCATACATTTTGAGATAATTTGAAATTTTAAGATAATTGTTGATAGTAAAATTAAAAATTGAAATAGAGAGTGCTAATTTCGGTTCAACTAAATGTGCCTCTAGTAAAATTTAGTGTGTTAAATCGCGCACGTGACAAAATTTAGCGAGTGAGATTCTTGAGGTTGGTTTATGGGACATTAAACAAAATTTAGGACCTGTTCGGCCTCCAATAGAGAATGAGCATGGGCACAAAAATTGAACTGAAAAGTATTGTTAAGGTGAATTAATTTTTTTTTCCCATGTGAACAGTACTCTTGCCGAATAGGCCCTTGTGAGATTCTTTAGGGTGAAGTACAACATGGTAACCTCAAAATTTAGTCAGAATTAATCAGAATTCTCAAACCATCTTAACAATACTGATAATTGGATCTGTTTTCTGTAGTTTTCACTGTTGTGATTGTACATATTTATAAATGCATCAAATTAGAGAATAAGGATAAAATAACAATAATAGAAAATATAGACAGTACAATGAAGAAAGGAATTATATAACTAGCATAATAATAAAAAAGAGAAACAGTAGCTGACCCATAGTTGGTATCTTAGGAATTCGCATCCTCCTGAGATATCTCAACTTTTGCGTGTTTTCATGGAAAATCACAACCATTCAAATAGTTATGCATGAATATCAAAGTAAAAATAATACTTGCCCCTTTGCTATCCCCGAATAGGCACCGGACACGTCGGACACGCCAGTGCCACATTTCTCTGCTAACATCAAGGATAATTATACAATTTTATTTGATTAATCTTGTCAATGCTCCCACCGAATTCAGATCGATGCAATACCTGACTGATAATTAGAAGCAAATACGAGTTGTCACTTTTTAATCTGAAACGAATCTTCCAGAGGTATTGTGCGACTTTCTTAGCATCTGCCCAGGAAGACAGGCTGTAGCTGCCAGCGCCACCACCGAGAGAAAGAAAAACCTAAATAAATGTATGAAGAGTGTGTGTGTGTGTGTGTATTTTATTAATTTGTCGTTGAAAAGATAGGTGTCATTCTAAATTCATTTTTTAACTTATAGCACTTAGAATAACCTAATTAAGCAGTTAGATTTGATCATATATTGTAGAGTGTATGACCTGAAATAGATAAATTGTACAACTAAAGAAGAACTGTAACCCACGTACTGCCCAGGTCACTCATATAAGTTATGCTTAGAGATTAATTGCCATGACAGCCCATTTGTTGTATACCGACCCAGCTATTCACAAATTGGGCCTGCAATGAGCTTGAATTTGACCACTTGGGCTGCTATAAGGCCTTGCTGGTTAGTTGTTACTATTCAGTATAGCCTGACACATGATAAATGCTAGTACGTGGCAGTGAGAAATTATTAGAAGGCTTTCATTTCTAATGAAACAAGGCAATAAACAATTTGATCTCTCCTTCCATTCGTGCCAGAATTACTCAATTCTCTCTCTTTTTCTACTATCTTATCTCCACCAAATCAGAAGCTCTTTCTCAGCTTATGATTGCTGCTCTCTTCTCTCTAATTTTGATCTACCAAAGATCAATTTAACTCCTTACTCCTACCTATAGACTCTCCAAGCCAAATAAAAATTTCGACATACAATAGGTGTGGTTTTTTTTTTTTTGAGAAATCTCTGCCGATTTGGCATTAGAGAAGAACTCCAAGCATTACCAGTCAGGACTCAGGACTTCAATCTTACCAGTACAGGAAAGAAATATGTAGAGATTATTAATTGGTGATTGCTATCCTATTGTAACTAATTAAGACCCCCCCTATTAAACTGTAAAAGTAAATTGATTTTGTATATTTTGCTTAACATAAATAGAATCTAAATTATCCTGACTACCAGTCTTTGGCAAAACATTTCTTTTGGCATTTTAATTGAGAAAAAGGCAAAGATGTCATAGTTAAATAAACTCCATGTTCGGACTTTTGAAATTGCGAATATTGACTCGTTATAACTTAGGCTGAAATTATAACATTATGACATTAGCCGGACTCTATATATAATAGTATTCAAACGAATGCGCATTATAGTTGAATCTTCACTCGAGTTGAAACGAGTGTACATTTTGAGATAATTTGAAAATTTAAAATAATTTTTGATGGGAAAATTAGAAGTTATTTCTTTCGGTTCAATTAAGTGTGTCCTTCAGTTAAATTTAGCGAAGGAGATTCTTGAGGTAGGTATATTAATTGGCCATGAAATAAAATATGGTGGTGCTCTCTAAAAGTTGTGGATCAACTATTACTCGCTTGAGTGAATAATTAATACTTGGAAATGAAATATATGTTTAATGGATTATATTGTTTTATTAGGAGTATAATAATAATATGATTAATTCAAAGGTTTAAATAGTGTTAATCACATCATAACATAATGGTTAAAAAAAAAAACGTCATGCACATATAACATTATAGATTTTATGGTCCAAAAACGCTATAGCGTGCTACTTAGAACCCTGATTTGACTAATTCAACCAATCCATTCGATTTAATTTGATAATCCATAGTTTTGTACTTTTATTTAGTTAAATCAACTTTTTCATAAAGGTTGAGAAAACATGCATGATTCGATCAATTTACATTGTTTCTTAAGAAAATTTGCGTATATGTATAACTATATATAATCGTAAAAATGAAGTAGAAGTATAACTATATGTATAACTATCAATTTACACATACCCTAACATCTTTTAGATACTATTTTTGAGAATTAAATCAGCATCTTCTTGAAAAAGAGAAGTGGAATCATGCCAGTACATCAAGTCTGCAGTTCTAAAATAATTTTTCATTTTAAGAAAAACACATAAATTAACACTCGTCACATGCCCCTCATCCTCACCGTATGTTCATATATAATCCGATGTCTGTACTGAAATAAATTTAAAATATAACCGTTGGTTTAATCTCAAATAAATTAACACACATCAATTCGGTTGTGCTAAGATGATTTACAAAATAGATTAATTGTTTGTGTTCAATGAGAAAGTTTCATCAGAAATTTTCGCCATGTTTTGCACAACTTATATAAAGTTATAATTGTTCATTTTTGTTAAATTTTAACTAACTTGATGGAAATGATAATCATTATTAAATTTTTTTCCAATTCTATAACAACAGTAAACAATTCAGATCTTCAATTAAAATCATAAAAACCTATAAGCTAGGAGAATACAATTTATTTAATTCATCTCGTCCATGCATGCTGCCTCATATTCATTGGAGGATATAACTAATGCATCATGAATAAAATAATTTCTGTACTTTTCTCAATTTTTGCGTGACCGACGTGTCCGGTGCCTATTCGGGGGAACTTAGGGGGGCAGTACTATTTGTGCTTTGAGATTCGTGCAGAACGTACTTGAACGATTGATATATTCCAAAAAGTCACGCAAAGTTTGAGATATCTCAGAGGATGCGAATTCGAATTTGACCACTTGTGAGATACTATTCAGTATGGCCTTTGTTGGGCCGCTACAAAGCCTTACTTGTTACTATTCAGTTTGGCCTGAGACATGATAATACTCTACCAGTGCCGGTGTGAAATTATTAAAAGGCTTTCATATCTAATGAAATAAGAATATAAACAATTTCATCTCCCCTTCCAATTGAATCAGAAAAGTTGAAAATAATTTTAGCTCCAAAATTACTCAATTATATCTCTTTTGCACTATCTTTTATCTCCACGAATATGCAAGCTCCTTCTGATCCACCTTATGATTGCTGCTCTTTTCTCTCTAATTTTGATATACCAACGATCAAATTTAAGACCTACCGAACAATATGCGTGATTTACTTTTTGAGAGAAATCTGTTGATTTGGCATTAGGGAAAAACTTAAAGCATTACCAGTCAGGACATTAATTTGTTCTTCTTAAATTACCAGTACAGGAAAGAAATATGTGGAGACTGGAGATCATTATTGAATTATTGTTATCCTATAGTAACTAAGATTCTGTAAAAGTTAATTCTATTTTGCTTAAAATATCATAAATTTATCCTGACTACATTTTTCTTTGCGAAACATTTCTTACCACATTAATAATCATTATTATTATTTTTACAAATTTATTACCACATTAACAATTCAGATCTTCAATCTAAATCTTAAAAAACCAACAAGACTTTGATTCCATACATAAATGAGATATTCTTAATAAAACACATGCAATATAGCATATATAACTACCATAGATTATTACATAAAGCACAATAGTAATAATTTCTTAAATTTATTCACTAAACTTATTAGTTCACTCAAACCCAACACATAAGTAATAATTTCCACTGGAATATTTAGATACCATTGCCATTTTGCTGCTTATTAATTAATCAGACAGTTGCCGTGGTGCCAGAGACTCCATCAGCACCAGAATCTTGATCATATGCAACGCTCTTCACCACCGGCAATACTTGACCGCTGTAATTATTAAGCACATCCTGGTACCGATTCCAGAGCATGATCCCGCCGTACTTCGACGACTTCTTCACCACTGGCAATACTTGACTATTGAGTATATTCGGTGGAATATACCCGCTACCAGCTGCAGCAGGGGACGCCGGCAACCCCACGAAAATTTTCGTCGCCTTAATGTTACTAACCCAAGTATTCCAAGAACTCGTCAATTGAGTAATGTCGCCAGACCTATATCAGAAGCGGAATTAGAAAATTTAGACAGGAGGAACCCAAGTATGCATGAGATTTGAATTGAAGTTTCTAAAATAATAAATTAGAATTCTATTTTTTTTTTTTAAATCTTCACAGAAGCTGTGAAGTTGTGAGGGGGAATCGAACTCTCGACCTTTGAGTACAACAATCTTAGGACTTTTTTTCTAACCAACTGTGCTACCTCTCCTTTTCAAACCTTTAATAAATTAGAATTCTAACAATTAAGCTACAAACACGCATGTGATAATTTATGAGGGGGCAAGAAGTACATAAAAACTATTCATAAAAATAAAAATTCAATTCAATTTTGATAAACATATTTAAAAATTTGAAATCATGAGAGTGGCTAAGCACTCCTTGGGCTATACATAGATCCGCCCCTAACCTGTATTGGCATGGTGGGTTATTGTAGAATTGCACCCAGACATAATCAAATAGTCCGGTGGAAAGTGCCTTCCCGAGATGCGAATCTGGGTAGGGGCATTGCGGAGCACCAGTGAGATAGACCTTTTTGCCCCTGCTGCTATATGCTGAGAGGAACTTTGCCAGGTCATCGTAGTAGTTGGTGCCTCCTAGCTCTATGTCAAAGTCGATACCATCAAGGACGGCACTTCCAAGGGGTCGGTTTGAGGATGAGCCGCCGAGGTAGTTGTCCCACAGGTATTGTGCAACTTTCTGAGCATCTGATGTGGAAGACAGGGTGTAAGTTCCAATGCCACCACCGAGAGAAAGGAAAACCTAAATCAAAGTATGAAGAGTTATTATTTTTTTTGCAATTGTATAAAGTTTATTGGATGAAATCGGATAAATTTATGTTGTCTATTTCAGATCCGACAACCTAAATTGGATTTGAATGATGAGTTGATGTGCCGTATCTTTTAAATTGTTCTGCCTATTTTATAATACTAATTAAGCAGCTTGTTTTAATACTAATGATCAGTGTATGACCTGAAATAGATATATTGTACTACAACAACTGAACCCACATTGGAGGGGGGGAATTGCATCAATGCCTCCCCCCTCCCAAAATAAAAAATTGCAAATTCAATTACAAGGGAAGGTATATGTAATTTTTGTTTTTTTTTTTCCGGATGAACCAAATGGCCGCATTAGACTGATTAATTAGTGAAGTACATAAGTAGAAAATAATAAACCTTAATCCCTTTGGCCTGGCAGGATGTGATGTCTGAAGTGAGACCTTTGCATCCCCCGCTAGACGGGTCACAGTGGCCGGCAAGGTTGAGAACTGGAGTTTGGTCATTGCCGAAAGTGATGAGAAAAGACACCATGATATACGCATAGTTGCCTGTGTCACAGGCAGCTTTTAGGGTCCCTTCTCGGCCGTCCTGGCCCCAGTACACGGCAATGCTGCCGGCCTGAGCCGAGGCAATGAGAAAACCAAGTAAGAGTGGGATGAGAATCAGAGAGAGGTTTTTTGGTAGGGAGGCCATTAGTTCTATTTAATGAGGAGCTAGATTATGGTGTGCTTGTGTTACTTACATAGAACTGAACTGTATATATAGAGGTGTGTGGATTTTTATATTTGTGTGGGTAATTTTGAGGGATCATTAGTTTCCTAGGAGGTATGGTGTGAACTAGGATGCGTGTTGTTTTGTGACAGTGACCTTAGGAATATGCGACGGCATGTCAGCGATAAAACCAAATTTACATACAACTATATGGATGGCATGGTTCTCTTTGTGCATTAAATATTTAAATTCACATCGCGTCGAAAGTATTTAATCAGAAAATTTCTCCAAACATTTGCAAAATATTAAATGAGAAATCGCACAAAAGTAACAAAAACTGATGGATTATTTATTTGGACACAGTAATTACGTTCTATAGTTGGCAACAAGTTTTGTTCAAAAAAGTACTTCTAAATGCAATTATTAACATATATTTCAGTTGCAAATGCAAATATCCAAATTAACAATGTCTCTGAAGATACAAAAGCTTTAGCAAACTTTCTCAAACTTTGTGGGAATTTCTACGAGGTTATTAGTATTATAGTACGAAAAACAAAACATTGAAAACAGATATAAAAAAAAAAAATTAGAGGTCATGTTTTACTAATTAATTCAATTCATGATAAGGCAATTCTTTGGTCACTTGATTAGGTAGAGGTTATTGCCAACTGTCAAGTCAATAATTAATTAAACATTGAATAATTCCATGTGATTAAAACTCTTATCCATATTGATCCAGTAAAACTCTTATCCAATTATTGGCCGGATTAAAAAAAAAGGACCGGCCAATAATTGATTGGTTTGGACAGTTTATAAATAGCTAACTTCTGTGTGCATATTTGCAATTTCTATTTAATTTTGAGTATGAATCAAAATCACAGAGGTCAGTGCCTAAATTTTTGTTCACAAGTATCTGAAAAAAATAGAAAGAGTCTTACCCTCTTTTAAAATCATTCAATCAAAGCAGTTCATGTCAAGAGGAAAACAAGAATTTCAAACGATTCGTAAGATAAATATATCAAAACTATATTTAATTGTTTTTGTATCTTTTCTATAATTTTGATACTTTTTAAATTTAGTCAAAAAACTATAGGCATCAACTATCTATATTTAAAAAAAAAAGAACCAGCCAATAATTGGTCGGTTTGGATATGTTTAAATTTTTTTAACTTTAGTGGGCATATTTGATAATTTATATTTATTTTTGGATATTAATAAAAATCACAGTGAAATAAGACAATAAACAATTTGATATCTCCTTCCATTCGAGTCCAGATGAATTAACTCAAAAGATTCTCTTTTGAGTTAATGCAGAGGATACATGTAATGTACTATATATGTTTGCATGTACTGTAGCCTGTATGAATTCATATCCTCTGCATTAACTCAAAATGGGAATATTTTGAGTTAATGCATCTGGAATATTAGATCTGCTTAAAAATTCACGCAAACTAAATATGCACTAATATTAAAGAGTTCCTGTGTTAAAATGAGACGGCTAGATTAGCTCTATTTAAAATCAGACGGCTCAAATATATTAACTCAAAAGATTCTCTTTTGAGTTAATGCAAGGATACGTGTTCAACCTGTAGGCTGTAGGCTGTAAGCTGTAAGCAGCTGAATAAAATGAAACTGTTTGTACTTACTTTGTTCTACAATCTAACATTTTAATTTTTAATTAATCAAGTCCTTGCCTCGAATTTATCCCCCGAGGTAGCGGAATATACGATTGATATATGTACGAATTTCGAAGATGAATTATATATGTACAAAGTCAGATATTTAGTTGTACTTATCTTTAATTATGTACAAAGTCAGATATTTAGTTGTACTTATCTTTAATTATGTACAAAGTTAGATAGAGGATGACCCATTAAATTATCTTGCATGCATTACATGTGTCCTAGAATCTGCCTCGCCATTAAGCTCGCCATGTGAATGCTTCCCCTGCAATCTCGCTCGCCATTAGGGCTGATTAATGAGTGAGCATGAGCGAGTTGGAGTATGCTCATGCTCGGCTCATTTAGTTAATGAGCGATAATGAGCGAGTTGTTAATGAGCAAGTTATTAATAAGCGAGTTGATAATGAGCGGGTTGTTAATGAGCAAGTCACGAATTATTAGCAAGCTAAGAAATAAAAAAAATAATTTTCAAAAAATAATTTTCATTTATAGAATTTAACAAATTGTCATAATTCAATCTAATTAAACATTACATAATCTAACAAAAAAATGTCCATAAGCAAATTTAACAAAATCAAACAACAAATTTAATCTGGAATGTAAGTTTAGGTTAGGAGATTTATTTATTTATTCAATTTTAATTTTAATTTAAGAAATTGGGATTAAATGTGGCAGTTTCTTAATGAGCGAGTTATGAGCGAGTTGGGGTATGCTCATGCTCGGCTCATTAAGTTAATGAGCGATAATGAGTGAGTTGATAATGAGCAAGTTGTTAATGAATTTTTAGTGTGTGAGTTATGAGCGAGTCACGAGATATGA
Source organism: Carex arenaria (assembly GCA_964058825.1). NCBI lineage: Eukaryota > Viridiplantae > Streptophyta > Magnoliopsida > Poales > Cyperaceae > Carex > Carex arenaria. The sequence continues at coordinate 31,982 of CAXKVW010000730.1, forward strand.
GCAATTTACTCACCCCTACTCGCCAGTAAGCTCAAAGGGGCGAATCTTATTTTTAAAAAACCCTAGCGTTCCTCTCCCGCCATATGCCTACCATCCATGCTGAGTCAACAAAAACTTTAACCATACGTACAAGAAGTAAGGAAATATATATATCTAGCATAATAAACTACTACAAAAACTTTAACCATACAGTACAATGAAGTAAGAAAATGTATATATCTAGCATAATAAACTACTCCAAAAACTTTAACCATACAGTACAATGAAGTAAGGAAATATATATATCTAGCATAATAAACTACTACAAAAACTTTAACCATACGTACACAATATATCATACACAGATGCAAGAGAATTCTAAGTAAACAGTAGGTAAAGGGAAGAGGTGATCGTGTGAAGTAAGTTCAACCATAAACACAAGGTCATTTAAAACACAACTGTGTACAAAAGACCCATATATTTGTACACGGTTTATTAATATGAAATTGTGTATGGTCCTAGCCGATCATACACGGTTTTTATGGAATAAATTGTGTACAATTATGTTGAATATCCAAACATGAATTTTTATTATTAACCGCGTACGTATCATTTGCGCTTTCTCAAATTCAACCCTTCTTAAATAAAAAATTTCTTCAAGGGACGGTCCCTCGCTCTGCGCGTGCGCCTCTTCACCTTTCCTTCTTCAACCAATTTAAGTCATGCCTCTTCATTTTTACATTCAGTCAATGTATATCTTCATTTTCTCTCTTATCATTATCAAATCTTATTAAACTCTCTTGCCATGGTAGCAAGATTTATCTCCCTTTGACAATAAGTACCACTAAGATTTAGGTAACACGATATCGATGGTGCCAAAGTCATAGGAAAATTAATCTCGACGATTTGTATGTATTGTTTTAATTGTTTTACAACCACGCTGAAAGAGAATGACACAGTATATATGATGAAGTGATTAGCGTGGAGGAAGTGGATGGCATGTCATTCTGTAAGAGTACTTAACTAGTTGAGCTAAATTCTTTTTCGAATTTAGCCTTTGTAGTTCTTAGCCCTTTTGTAAATTAAAGAGGATCACGAGCCACAAAGGCCAACTACAAAAAGGTTTAAATCAATATTTAGTTGCTAAAATTTGCAAATGATTGTCCTTTTCTTTATTTATATGCATGTTTTTCAGTTTTTTTGCTTCTCTTCGAATTATTGTTCTGTCTATAATTCTCGTCTCCTCCACGTGAGGGTAAAAGGTGACTATTTCCAAAGGCACACTGATAGAAATTGCTATTTTAGAACATATCAATATTACCGATAGGAGTATCTGCGAAGATATCGCCAAAAAAAAAAATACTTTTACCCTCACAAGTAGTGATATATTTTTGTAGTGAATTTAAATATACAGACGGTATAGATTAATTCCAGCCGGACCAAACTCAATCCGGTATCTATGGAAACGGTAAGGAATCTGCTTTGAGATTTGTATCAAGTTAAAAGAACAGTCCGGATCGATTTACTTATTGCACCCCAACTACGTGGGGTGATTCGAATTCAGAAATCAATAGGTGGCCAAGTTGACATGTTATATGGGGACACTATTCTCTCCTATAAACTAGAAGAATACAATTTATTTAATTAATTAATCTCGTCCAAGCATGCTGCATGCATGCCTCATATTCCACATGGAGGAAATAACTAATGCATCATGAATAAAACAATTTCTGGACTTTTGGGAGTAGTAACTCATCTCGAGGCATGGCCAACTCTTCAGGCACATGCAAACACTCAAAACTTTACAACGATAATTATCTTTTTAAAATCATAGGTTTGAATATGATCATGATGATTGATGATGAACTCGATTTTTGTAATAAAGATCGAAACACATATTTTAAAAAGTGCCTTTTAAGATATCAAAGGTTCGAAATTCAATACTAGAACGAAAATAATTTTTGGATACTGACAAAGATAATCGAGTAAAATGGGAGAACATCATCTGAGCAAGACTTGACCAGAAATTAATTGGGTCTAAGTCCATACACATAGAGAGTGGCTAATATTAAATTGATTGTTCTTGAGCTTCAGTGTAACTAAGTCATTTTTGAATTTTAAAGTCCAAACAGTCGATCCGAACCGTTAGACGTGATCTCTATATTAAAATGTGCTTGGAGACCAAAATTTACATTTTTAAAATTTTTTTTTATTATTTATTAAACCACTTTGAAAATCGGTGATCCGACGGTAGCTTAACCAAACAGTAAAATCAGTTTCCACCGTTGGATCAGCAATTTTCAAAGTAGCTTAATAAATAGTAAAAATTTCATATGGATATTCATGTGTTCAATATGGATATGCATAATGCATGTGCTCAATATTGCATCATAGCTATTGGACGAAATAATCTGACTGTATTGATATGGATATGCAGGTGTTCAATATTGCATGTGTTCAATATGGATATGCATGTGCTCAATATTGCATGTGTTCAATATGGATATGCATGTGTCAATATGGATATGCATCATAGCTATTGGACGAAATAATCTAACATGTGTTCAAATCTCAACTTATCTCTTGAATGCGCATTTAAGTATTGAATGCGGAGATAAGTTGAGATTTCATTTAATGGGATCATGTGCGCATTCAAGAGTCCATATGAGGTAAAACTTAAAAGGATATTTATGTTTAGATCCAGACCGTTGGAGTAAAATTCGGATTAATCCAAAAATGTATGGGATCATTACATATTCATGCGAATTTTGATTGGATTGCACATCCTCCTTAGAGTTTTTTAGAGCTCTTTAAGAGACTAAAGAGTCATAAACTTGCCAAATACTTGCTCCTTTATAAAGCTCAGAACTATTTTTTTAAAGAGCTATTCTATATGGCTTAAGAATTTGAGGTTTCTTAACAAAGCTAAGTATACATTTTCTTAATTTGTTTTTGATGCCGAACACCTATTTCTTAGCAAAGCTTAAAATTTAATTCTAGATTGATATGAATTCTGACCTCTAGTCTACAAAGCAATGAAACTTTGACAGAGGACGGTTGACTAGACCACTGACTGTTGATTTTTTAGTTTATAACTGCACATTCTTTTTTTTTTCCACCATTATTAATTGCTTTAAAAATGTTATATATACTTGATTATACTCACCGACTTGAATTAAAAGAGACTAACATTGTAAGCTGAAGGATACATCACATATTAGTTTATGGATTCCTAGTTAATAGTCAAATCGTATTCAACCGCAATTATTGTTCCTCAAAACTGTAATTGATAATTGTAATAAGCATGAGGGCTAGAATGCTATATTTGTTTAATCATTGCTAAGCAACAAATTAAGTTCATGTTGTTTTAAGAACTAAATCGCATAATAATTGGGTAAACATAATGACGCAAGTTTAATTCTAAGTCCGTTATGATGACGTAAGTATACTTTTAAGATCGGTCTAAATTAAATAATCTATTTAAGTAGTTTAGCTTATTCTATATGTGGATTTCTTTCTCTACAATTTTTTTTTTTATTTTCTCTTTCATATTTAACTTAAATCGACTTAAATTTATTTATCAATTCAATAAGAATAATTTATACTAATTTAACTGGAAATAAATAACTTAGATAAGCTTAGTTTTATTCCGCAACCAAATACCTTATTATTAATTTCATCAAAAATAAAATTATACATGAAACACTAAAGCAAGGTGCATAAATAAGGATTAGTCAACATGCACCGCAGCCCTTCCAACCCTGAAAACCCAAATGAAACAAAAGGGAAGCAAGCCCAATAAATGTGCGTTCAGCCCAAGTTAAATTTGGGCCGAAGTTCGTGCCCAGAAAAGATGTGCTGACGCCAAAACCAAAAATCAGAACTCAGCACGAGTATATATTTCAAATTCATACCAAGTCAAATATCAGAATGACCCTTTTGAGCTTATGAACCACACTATGGAACTTGAGGTCAAACATATTTTGAGAAACAAATACTTTGATATCAAAATTGTCACGCTTGGTCATCGGATCAGAATATCACACAACAATATACTCACATTCATCTGACATCACTAACAAAAATACAAGTAGAAACAATACGAAGCTAGCTACAAAGCTCAATAACTAATTATTTAACGACATACTTATCTATAATTAATTTAATTAAATAACTATTCAAATAAATCAGATTAATCTACACAAATACATATCAAATTATGTCTGCATAAACTAGTTTCTATTCACAATGCATCATCCTTTGCAAGAGTTATTATAAACCTCTGCCATTGATAATAATATCAAGCATTATGCGTTATGTTTCGCCTTTTTATGACCCTGTTTTTGTTTCATTATTTTCTCTGTTTATTTAAAAATGTTTTCTAAGAAAATATTACAGATTAATTTCCAAATTTAAATGTTTCTGACAAATATTTACACTTAAAAAATAAATGTAATCAGTTTTCAACTAATGTAATCTCACAATATATAGTAAAATATTGACAAATTCTGTTAAGTAAATATATTTAATGTTTTAGGTAACTTTTTATTATGAAGTAAAGTTAAATAGAATTAAATTGCTTGGTCAATTTTACTTTGTCTGTTATTTTGTGCAATTTTTAGAACAGATATGGTTGTTTTGTAACTAATTAAACAGATTGGCAGAGTTTTTAAATACCTGTTTTAGATACTTATGCTTGGTCTTTGTGGTTTAATTCTAATGAAAATCGGTAAATCATGAATTCACTACTCTTAAATATATATATATATATATATATGAGGAGGGATCCAATTACACTCTTTTTTTTGACACATCATGACACCGTTTTTTTTATAGGTTAATTTTGCGATTTCAAAATCCAAATAGTCGATCCAAACCGTTCAACATGATTGATATACTAAAATGTGCTTGGAGATCAAATTTTACATTTTTTTGAATTTTTTTACTATTTATTAAGATGGCTACAAAATCGCTGTTTTCAATGGTCCGAAAACAACGATTTTGTAACTATCTTAATAAATAGTAAAAAAAGTAAAAAAAATGTAAAATTTGATCTCCAAGCACATTTTAGTATATCAATCATGTTGAACGGTTTGGATCGACTATTTGGACTTTGAAAATGGTAGGTGTCAAAATGTGTCAAAAAAAAAGGGATAACTTGATCCCTCCTCATATATATATAGAGGTTGGCTAATATCAAATCAGTTGTTCCTGAAGTCCCGTGCAACCAATTCGTTTTTCAATTTTCGAAGTCCAAATTGTCGATCCAAACCGTTAGACGTGTTCTCTATATTAAAATGTGCTTGGAGACCAAATTTTACATTTTTTGAATTTTTTTTACTATTTATTAAGCCACTTTGAAAAATGCTGATCCAACGGTGGCTTAACAAAACAGTAAAATTAGAAGCCACCGTTGGATCAGCGTTTTTCAAAGTAGCTTAATAAATAGTAAAAAATTCCAAAAAATATAAAATTTGGTCTCCAAGCACATTTTTAATATAGAGATCACGTCTAACGGTTTGGATCGACGATTTGGACTTCGAAAATTGAAAAACGACTTGGTTGCACGGGACTTCAGGAACAACTGATTTGATATTAGCCAACCTCTATATATATATATATATATATATATATATATATATATATATATGAGTAAGGCTACCATGCTTTGCAAATTAAAGAGAGTGTTTTAATTTGTGCTCATATATCTATGTCAATCCGAACCATTAGATGTGATTTTCATATTGAAATGTGCTTAGAGACCAAATTTTACATTTTTTGAAATTTTTTTACTATTTATTAAACCACTTTGAAAATCACTGATTCGTTGGTCCAGAAATTTTTACTATTCACCCGAATTTTCAAATTTTCAAAGTGGCTTAATAAATAGTAAAAAACTCCAAAAAATATAAAATTTTGTCTCCAAGCACATTTCAAAATGGAGATCACATCTAATGGTTCGGATTGACTATTTGAACTTTGAAAATAGAGATATGAGCGTAAATTAAAACACCCACTTTAATATGCAAAGCACAATAGCCTTACTCAATATATATATGAGGAGGGATCAAGTTACACCTTTTTTTTTGACACATTTTGACACCTACCATTTTAGAAGTCCAAATAGTCGATCCAAACTGTTCAACATGATTGATATACTAAAATGTGCTTGGAGATCAAATTTTACATTTTTTGGAATTTTTTTACTATTTATTAAGATGGTTACAAAATCGTTGTTTTCGGACCATTGAAAAACAACGATTTTGTAACCATCTTAATAAATAGTAAAAAAATTCAAAAAAATGTAAAATTTGATCCCCAAGCACATTTTAGTATATCAATCATGTTGAATGGTTTGGATTGACTCTTTGGATTTTGAAATCGCAAAATTAACCTATAAAAAAAACGGTGTCATGATGTGTCAAAAAAAAGGGTGTAATTGGATCCCTCCTCTATATATATATATATATATATATATATAATATGCTACGCGTAGCATAGAGGGCTTCCGTGCAACGGCTCAAAATTTGAGTTTTCAAATTCCTAAAGGTCGATCCAAACCGTTAGATGTGTTCTACATATTGAAATGTGCTTGGAGACCAAATTTTATATTTTTTGGATTTTTTTTTACTATTTATTAAGCCACTTTGAAAACAGCTGATCCAACGGTTTTACTGTTGGTTAAGTCACAGTTGGATTAGCGATTTTCCAAGTGGCTTAATAAATAGTAAAAAATTTCCAAAAAATATAAAATTTGGTCTCCAAGTACATTTCAATATGAAGAACATATCTAACGGTTTGGATCGACCGTTAGGATTTTGAAAATTCAAATTTTGAGCCGTTGCACGGAGGTCTCTATGCTACGCGTAGCACCGTAGCCACGTCCATATATACATATATACATATATATATATACATATATACATATATATATATACATATATACATATATACATATACATATATACATATATATATATACATATATACATATATACATATACATATATACATATATATATATACATATATACATATACATATATACATATATATATATACATATATACATATATATATATACATATATACATATATATATATATACATATATACATATATATATATATATATATATATAGAGTAAGGCTATTGTGCATTGCGAATTAAAGGGGGTGTTTTAATTCACGCTCATATCGCTATTTCCAAAGTTCAAATAGCCGATCCGAATCGCTCAACATGTTCTCCATATTGAAATGTGCTTGGAGACCAAATTTTACATTTTTTGGAATTTTTTTACTATTTATTAAGCCACTTTGAAAATCGTTGATCCAACGGTTTCACTGTTTGGTTGAGCCACTGTTGTATTAGCGATTTTTAAAGTGGCTTAATAAATAGTAAAAAAATTCCAAAAAATGTAAAATTTGGTCTCCAAGCACATTTCAATATGGAGAACATGTTGAGCAGTTCGGATTGGCTATTTGAACTTTGAAAATAGCGATATGAGAGCGAATTAAAACACCAACTTTAATTCGCAATGCACAATAGCCTTACTATATATATATAGAGATAGATAGATAGAGAGAGAGAGAGAGAGAGAGAGAGAGTAGGGTTCCAATACCTCATGTTTTTCATACTTCATCATACCTCATATTTTATATCTTTGTTTCCAAAATTCAAACTGTCGATCTGAATTGCTCAACATGACATCAATATTAAAATATATCTAGGGATGATATTTTATAATTTTTGAAATTTTTTTACTATTTTTTTAGATAAGTAAAAATTAGTGTTTCTGGATCGTTAAAAAAAGTGATTTTCTACCCATCTTAAAAAATAGTAAAAAATTCAAAAAATTATAAAATTTCATCCCCAACCATATTTTAGTATAGATATCATGTTGAGTGGTTCGAATCGATAGTTTAGACTTTGAAAATAAAAATATAAAATATAAAATATGATGAGATATGAAAGGCATGAAGTATTAGAACCCTCATATATATATTCTAGAGAAGTCAAGCAAATTATTGAAACTTCATGACTTTACTAAGTTGATTAGGATATTTTTAGAATTGTTAATATTTTAATGAGGGTCTAGAGAATTCCAATGTGCAAATCATAGAGGGTGAAAAGATGATTCCGATTAAGAACGTCAGAGAGAACACAAGCGAGAAGAATCCGTATCACTCGTGGTATATGAGGTGCAAGTAGGGCTGTTCAAAAAGCTCGTAGCTCGTGGCTCGCTCGCGACTCACATCTGGCTCGATCGGTAACAGCTCGTTTTATAGTGGACCGAGCTGTTAACGAGCTGGCTCGCTAACAGCTTGGGTCAAAATTAACGAGCTGAGCTTTTGCCCAGCTCGGCTCGCCAGCTCGCAAGCCAGCTCGGCTAGGTATCAATTTGTGAATTTGTATGAATTTGTGTGTATTTTATACTGTCAAGCTCGGTCTAGCTCGATCTAGCTCGGTTCAAAAATGCTTGTAAAATTTATTTTTTTCTTAAAACAAGGTCCAACAAAATCCAGCGAGCCAGCTCGTGGCTCGTCACGAGTATGAGCTGAGATTTTAGCTCGCGAGCTGTTAACGAGCTGACTCGCTAACAGCTCGGTCCAGAATTAACGAGCTGAGCTTTTGCCCAGCTCGGCTCGAGCCAGCTCATTTACAGCCCTAGGTGCAAGTGTTAAATCTGAATAGTTTTTTTAACCTGAACCTCCATTATTTTAAATTGCACTTCAGGTTAGAGGGGGACACGACAAAATATGTTCGTGTGCAACAGAGTCAATAATATTCATCTATTCTAAAATTTGGGGAGAGGAGACTGTCCGATGCCTATCGGACTGAGTTGGGTTCGATGGCCATTTTCTACCGTCCGATCCACTTCAATATCTGTCCGCATGGATATTAAAGCAAACAGCACGGATATTAAAGTTATACGCACAGATCTTGAAGTGGATCGGACGGTAGAAAATGGCCATCGAACCCAACTCAGTCCGATGGGCATCGGACAGCCCCCTCACCCCTAAAATTGGGCCTGAAGTGAGCTTGAATTTGACCACTTGTTACATACGATTTAGTATGGCCTTTATTGGGCCGCTACAAGGCCTTACTAGTTACTATTCAGTAAGGCCTGAGACATGATAACTGCCATGCCGGTGTGAAATTATTAAAACGCTTTCATTTCTAATGAAACAAGCACTAGTGGAACAAAGTACATCAATAACGGCTTATTAGTAAAGGTTTTTTGAAAAATGCGATACTAATACGTATTTGGATTGGACCTTATAAATAACCGATGTTGAAAGCTACCATTAGTATCGGTTGTTTACAAACAATTTGATATCTCCTTCCATTTGAGTCAGATTTAAGTTCAAAATAATTTTAGCGCCAAAATTACTCAATTATCTCTCTTTTCCACTATCTTTTATCTCCACGAATTCGCAAGCTCCTTCTGATCCACCTTATGATTGCTGCTCTCTTCTCTCTAATTTTGATTTACCAACGATCAAATTTAAGTCCTACCGAACAATAGGCGTGATTTACTTTTTGAGAGAAATCTGTTCATTTGGTATTAGAGAAAAGCTTAAAGCATTACCAGTTGGGACTTTAATTTGTTCTTCCTAAATTACCAGTACAGGAAAGAAATATGTGGAGACTGGAGATCATTATTGATTTATTGTTATCCTATAGTAAGTAAGATTCTGTAAAAGTTAATTCATTTTGTTTAAAATATCATAAGTTTATCCTGACTACATTATTCTTTGCGAAACATTTCTTACCACATTAATAATCATTATTATTATTTTTACAAATTTATTACCACATTAACAGTTCAGATCTTCAATTTAAATCTAAAAAACCAAGACTTTTGATCAATACATAAAAGGGATATATTCTTAATAAAACACGATATGGCATATATAACTACCATAGATTATTACATAAAGAACAATGGTAATATATAATTTCTTAAATTTACTCACTAAACTTATTAGTTACTCAAACCCAACAGATAAGTAATAATTTCCACTGGAATATTTAGATACCATTGCCATTTTGCTGCTTATTAATTAATCAGACAGTTGCCATGGTGCCAGATACTTCATCAACATCAGAATCTTGATCCTATGCAACGCTCTTCACTTGATTGCTGTACTTAATAAGCACATCAGGGTACCTACTCCAGACTATGATCCCACCATACTTCGCTGAACTCTTCACCACCGGCAATACTTGACTATTGAGTATATTCGGTGGAATATACCCGCTACCTGCTGCAGCATGTGACGCCGGCAACCCCACGCAAATTTTCGTCGCCTTAATGTTACTAACCCAAGTATTCCAAGAACTCATCAATTTAGTAATGTCGCCAGACCTATATCAGAAGTGGAATTAGAAAATTTAGACAAGAGGAACCCAAAGTATGCATGAGATTTGAATTTATGTTTCTCAAATAATAAATTAGAATTCTAACCACTAAGCTACTAACACACATGTGATAATTAATTATGAGGAAGCAAGAAGTACATCAAAACTTTTATTACAAATAAAATTATAAAAATTCAATTAAAATTCGAGAGATACATATTTAATTTTTTTGAAATGATAAGGGTAGTTAAGCACTCCTGAAGTTATACTTATACATAGATCCTCCCTAACCTGTACTCAGGGACGGAACTAGAAAATCATAATAGGGGTGCTAAAATTTAAAAACAAAATATGTTATTGGTGGGAATTGAACCCAAGTTCTCCACAACCATAAGATAAGCTGTAACCACTAGACTACAAGTGAACATGTGACATTTTATGAGAGGGGCTAGACTATATAATTTTTTTTTAAAACAATAACTTTCAATTAAATTTCAATATATATAACTACAATTTTAAAATCATAGGGTGGCTTAGCACCCGTACGGGTGAATATAAATCCGCCCCTGCCTGTACTCGCTCATGGCTGGTTATTGTAGAATTGCACCCAAACATAGTCAAATAGTCCAGGAGAAAGTGCCTTCTTGAGATGCGTGTCAATGGCACCCTTTTACCCGTTTACCCTACCCGTACCGTATCTGATAAGACGGGTACGGGTAAGATTTTTTTTCGTAAACTTATCGGGTACAGGTATGGATAATTTTTTTTTTCGGTATCTAAACGGGTAAGGGTACGGGTAAAGTCTATTTCGTACCTGTTACCCGATCGGATAATTATAAAAGAAAAATTATATATATTAATAGACATTGAAAAGAGTATTTTAATTAGTTTACTTGCGCTTAGCATGATAAGAATAATTTTTAATAAAGTACTATGTATGTGTCAAATGAATGTATATATTTTAATATTTTATTTAATAAATAATAAAAATTATTATTATATTAGTATTACCCGTAATTTATCCACTACTTTTTCGTTATCCGACAACCATAGTAGGTAAGGGTGGGGTACGGGTAAGATAATTTGTAGCGGGTACGGGTAGGGTACGGGTAAGAATAATTTGTAACGGGTACGGGTATGGAAATGCTTCCACCCGACCCTTACCGTACCCGTTGACACCCCTACACTAGTATGAGGAATTCGTATCTTCTGCATTAACTCAAAAGGGAATCTTTGAGTTAATGAATATGGACCATCAAATCCGCTTCAAGATATGTGCAAATTAAATCCACACTAATATTAATTCATCCTTGTGTTTGCTCTTCATCTACTATTCACCTATAAAATTATCGTCATTCGTTTCATTGAAAACAAATTTTGATTATTATAAAATATACAATATTCAAATAGGTATACTAACTTCATTTTACTTATAAAATTAATTGCTCTTCGTCTATTATAATCTGTAATACTATGAAGTATGAACTATTAAATAATGTTATGGTATATCCATTTTTTTCCTTCCTATTTGCAAGATTGAAAAAAATATAGACTTATGTTAGTTGTCATTTTAGGTGTTACCCCAATTTTTCAATATTATTATATTGATAATTAGTGTAAATATAGACTATAAATTTTGAAAAGAAAAAAAAATGCTATATAGGATAGCTTCCGCTATAGCTGCGCTATTCGCAATAGTTTTTTTTTTCTCCCCGCTATGCCGCTATAATCGCTATTTAGAATCTTGAGTAATATTGAAAAAAAATGCAACTTCTGATGACAGCATTATGTGAGCTATAATTTTGATTTTTTAATCATAAATTTAATATTAAACTGTAATAATTGTGAGCAGAAACAAGTACAAGGTATGAGCCTCAGCCCATAATGTATCCACTAATTCTAAATTTCAAACATATATTTGTATATGATTTCTATAAGATAATTAGCTGTACATTTTTTACAGTAAACTTTCTAATAATTATAATCATCAAATAAAATATCAATATTAATCATTTAAACTTTCTTTTTTTAATTTTTGAATAAATATTTTAGTAGATTTTTTTTGGTAACCAGGCGAATTATTATTAGAAAATTAATACATATCATTAGATATGTCGTCTGACATCTTGTTGCATGACATCCACGCGATCTAGAATACTGTGAAATAAGTACTTCATCACATTTATCTTTGAGGCTATAGTCCAATTGTAGTGGTATATAATCTTTCATAGCAAATATTTAATATTAATTTATAGAAAAAAAATGGCTTCGGACTTATTTTTGGATACTGTGTGAGTGGAGTGTGTGTAACTTCAAGATCACATTAAAAAAAAAGTTCATCACATTCATCATTGAATGATCCATTTATCGGACTTATACCAAAGTTTGAAGCAATTTTCCAAGAGGTTTTAGGCCGATTAATCTTGAAAAAAAAGAAAATCTTTGCTTGTAGAAAATAGATTAAAAAAAAAGTGGGTAGAAGCGAATAATTAGGAGGGAAATGTTTGATCGTGGGTTAATGCTATGATGGACGAGTAAGTTGTTTATTTTAAGTCACGATGGTATAAGATATTCTTGTTTGGTTGACTTATTGTTAAGTCATAGAAGAGATTCTTAAAATCATATCATAACTTTTTGCAACTTATATATATACGTGGGTTAATTTATGACGGCATAAGTGATTTTTTATGCGATGCTATTCCATCTGACTTAATTTATTCCTGTTTGGCTCCATAAGTATATAATAAAATACTTATGTAGCTAGTTATGCCACAACCAAACATAAACAAATATAAAGCCAAGACTTTGAGTCGATACATAAATTAGATATTCTTATTAAAACACAATAAAAACATTACAACCATGCATATATCATTACATAAAACACAATAGTAAATCACAAGTACTATTTTACCATATTCCTTTATTAAGTCTACTCAAACTCAACAAACTTATTAATTCACACACACCCAACACAAGTACTATTTTAGATGCAATTGCCATTTTATTGCTAATTATTCAGGTAATTGCCATGGTGCCGGAGGCTTCGTCAGTTTATGTGTGTGTGTATACATATATCCTATACAGCGCTCTTCACTTGACCACTGTAATTATTTCGAGCATCAAAATACCTATTCCAGAGCATGATCCCGCCGTACTTCGGCGACCTCTTCACCACCGGCAGTACTTTACTCTTGAGTATGTTTGGTGGAATATACCCGCTGCTTGCCGCTGCAGTTGAAGCTGGCAACCCCACGAAAATTTTCTTTGCCTTGATTTTGCTAACCCAAGTATTCCATGAGCTCGTTAATTTAGTAGTGTCGCCGGACCTGTAATAAGAAGCAGAACTAGTAAATATTTTTAACATAGATAAAATTAAATTTCGAGATACGTGATTAAACTTTTGAAATCATGAGAGCAGCTAAGAACTCCGTGGGCTATACATAGATCCTCCCCTAATTAACCTGTATTGGCACGGACGGTTATTGTAGAATTGCACCTAGACATAGTCGAATAGTCCAGTAGAAAGTGCCTTCCCGAGGTGCGAATCAGGGTAGGGGCATTGCGGAGCAGCGGTGAGATAGACCTTTTTGCCCCTGCTGCTATATGCTGAGAGGAACTTTGCTACGTCATCGTAGTAGTTGCTGCCTCCTAGCTCTATGTCGAAGTCGATACCGTCAAGGACGGCACTTCCAAGGGGTCGGTTTGAGGATCTGCCGCCGAGGTAGTTGTTCCAGAGGTATTCTGCGACTTTCTTAGCATCTGCCTTGGAAGACAAGGTGTATCTTCCAATGCCACCACCGAGAGAAAGAAAAACCTAAATCAAAGTATGATGAGTTATTAATTTTTTTTGTAATTGTATAAAGTTTATTGGATGAAATCGGATAAATTTATGTTGTCTAATTAGTGCAGAAGTAGAAAATCACAAACCTTAATCCCTTTGGCCTGGCAGGATCTGATGGCAGAAGTGAGGACTTTGCATCCCCTGCTAGACGGGTTGCAGTGGCCGGCAAGGTTGAGAACTGGAGTGCGGCCATTGCCAAAAGTGGTTAGAAAAGACAACATGACATAGTTATATTTTCCTGTGTCGCAGGTTGTTTTGAGTGTCCCTTCTCAGCCATCCTGGCCCCAGTAAACGGCAATGCTGCCAGCTTGGGCCGAGGCAAAGAGGAAACCGAGTAAGAGTAGGGGGAGAATCAGAGAGAGGTTTTTTGCTGGAGAGGCCATTACTAATATTGCTTGAGGAGATTGTATATTGTTTGCTTGTGTTACTTATAGGGCAGAACTGCATATATATAGAGAGAGAGGGGGTGTAGTTTTTTTATATTGGATGCGTGTTGTTTTGTGATAGTGTGACCTTTTGCTATGTAGTCACTCATGCAGCGATCCCCAACCCATTACCAGCTCTCTAATTCATTATGTATATTTTGCTTAACATATCAATTAAAAGAAGAATCTAAATTATCCCAACTACACTAGTCTTTGGCGAAACATTTATTTTGGCATTTTAATTGAAAGAGGGCAAAGTTGTCATAGTTAAATAAACTCCATTATAGCTGAATCTTCACTCGAGTTGAAACAAGTAATTGTAAAAAAAAACAAAAAGTATTCAAACGAATGGGCATTATAGCTGAATCTTCACTCGAGTTGAAACAGGCGTACATTTTGAGATAGTTTGAAAATTTAAAATAATTTTTGATAGGAAAATTAGAAGTTATTTCTTTCGGTTCAATTAATTGTGCCATTCAGTTAAATTTAGCGAGGGTGATTCTTGAGGTAGGTACATTAAATGGCCATGAAATAAAATGTGGTGGTGCTCGCTTGAGTGAATAATTAATTACTTGGAAATGAAATATCTGTTAAATGGATTGGGTCGTTTTATTAGGATTATAATAATAATATGATGAATAAGGTTTAAATAGCATTTATCACGTTATTCCGAAACAGTTAAAACAACGGCACTATTCCCTTATTGCTCTGATAATACCATAGCTTTATGGTCCAAAAATACTATAGCATGCTATTTCAAATCTTGGTCTGACTAATTCAGCCATTCCATTCGATTTCATTTGATAATCCATAATTTTATATTTTTATTTTGTTAAATCAATTTTTTTCATGCATAATTCGATCAATTTAGATTGTTTCTTATGAAAAATTGCTTATATATGTATAACTATGAATTATCTACAAAGTCAACATTTAGTTGTACTTATCCTTAAATATGTACAAAGTCAGATAGAGGATGAACCATTAAAATATTTAGAAAAGGGTAAGAAAGCGTCGTGTGCATGCTTCCCCTGCAATCTCGCTCGCCATGAGTATGCTCAAAGGGGCGACTCTTATTTTTAAAAAACCCTAGCGTTTATCTCCTTTGACATTAAGAACCGCTAAGATTTAGAGAACACGATATCGATGGTACCAAAGTCATAGGAAGATTAATCTCGACGATATCTTTGTTTTTTTATATTAATTGTTTGACACCCATCTCGTAAGAGAATGGCACAACATATATCATGAAGTGATCGGTGTGGAGCAAGTGGATGACATGTTATTCTGTAAGAGAACTTAACTAGTTGAGCTAAATATTTTTTTGTATTTAGCCTTTGTTGTTCTTAACCCTTTTGTAAATTAAAGCTGATCACGAGCCACGAAGGCGAACTACAAAAAGGAATTAAATCAATATTTAGTTGCTAAAATTTGCAAATGATTGTCCTTTTCTTTGTTTTTGCCTATCAATTTAGTAACCACCATATTTTCTTTTATGACAATGCATGTTTGTTGTTTATTAAATTTGTTTAATTTTTATATATGTATATATGTGTTAGGTCTTCACCTTGAACCAAATTGCACCTAAAACAAACTAAAACATAAAACAAATACATAAAACAAACATAACCTAAACAAAGGTAAACATAAAGATACACTAGCAACATGCTAGAAACAAAACTAGCTCAAACAAGCTAGAAACAAACCGACACCAAACTTGAACAAAGCTTGAACTTTGCAATTGGAAGAGGCTTTGTGAGCATATCGGCCAGATTCGATTCGGTACCAATCTTCTTCACGGAAATCTTGCCTTTCGAGATCACATCTCGAACAAAATGGTATCGAATGTCAATGTGCTTCATCTTCTCATGGTACATGTGGTCCTTGGTCAAATGAATCGCGCTTTGGTTGTCACAAAACACCGTAATAGGACCCTCGACAGAAGACATCTCACCAACAAACGCCTTGAGCTAAATGGCCTCCTTAATAGCCTCGGTAATTGCCATATATTCGATCTCGGTACTTGAGAGTGCAACGGTGGCTTGAAGTGTAGACTTCCAACTAATTGCACAATCTCCAAGGGTAAAAATATAGCCCGTCAAAGAACGCCTCTTGTCTAAATCACCCGCAAAATCCGCATCCACAAAACCCATTAGTGTCTTGCCATTACCAAACTCCAAACGAGCATCAATAATACCTCTCAAATAGCGGAAGATCCACTTCACCGCTTCCCAATGCCTTTTCTCCGGACAAGAGAGATATCTACTTACCACACTAACAGCTTGAGCAATGTCGGGTCGAGTACACACCATCAAATACATGAGACTCCCGACTGCACTCGAATATGGAACCTTTTCCATATATTTCTTTTCATCATCGGATTTTGGGCTTAAAGCGGCCGAAAGCTTGAAATGTGCCGCAAGAGGTGTTGAAACAGCTTTCGCTTTCTCCATGCCAAAACGGCGTAGGACTTTCTCGGCAAAACTCTTTTGTGAAAGAAACATCTTTCTTTTGGACCTATCCCTTATGATCTCCATCCCGAGAATTCTTTTGGCGGCCCCTAAATCTTTCATCTCAAATGCCGAACATAGTTGCTCTTTTAACCTCCTAACTTTTTCCAAGTTTGAGGATGCAATTAACATGTCATCCACATAGAGCAACAAATAAATAAAATCCCCACCATCCAACTTCTTGAAATAGACACAACTATCATAATTGGAACGATGAAAATTAATACTCACCATGAATGAGTTGAACTTCTTATACCATTGCCGCAGTGATTGCTTAAGGCCATAAAGGGACTTCTTCAAAAGACACACACGGTTTTTCTTTCCCGCAACCTTAAAACCCTCCGGTTAGCTCATGTAAATTTGCTCCTCCAAATCACCATGCAAGAAGGCAGTTTTCACATCCATTTGCTCCAACTCTAAATCCTTCATTGCCACCAAAGAGAGCAAAACTCGAATGGAGGTGTGCTTAACTACGGGAGAAAACACATTATTGAAGTCCACACCTTGGACTTGACTATACCCTTTAGCCACTAGCATTGCCTTGTATCGAAAATCCGCGAGATTTGAGCCATCAATCTTCCTCTTAAACACCCACTTGCAACCCACAATCCTCTTATCACTTGGAGGCTTCACAAGAGACCAAGTCTCATTTTGTTGCAAGGATTGTAACTCTTCATTCATAGCGGCAACCCAATTGACCGCATCCTTAGAAGAAATGGCTTCCTTATAGGAAGATGGCTCACAATACTCCACTTCTTCCGCAATTGCCAAACAATAAGCAAAGTCAGAGTATCCATACCTTGTAGGTGGTCGAATTTCTCTTCTAGCTCGGTTCCTTGCCAATGCATATGGTTGTGCCTCTTCTTGACCTTCTTCCAAATTGGCATCATCATGTGAGATCGCATCATCACCTTCTTGGACCGACACCTCAAACTCCACATTCTTCTCAACCGTCTCATTTTCCTTAATAGTCGGCTCGGGTGCAACATCATTTGCCTTCAACATGGCCGACTCATTGAAAATGACATCTCTCGAGATAAGGAACTTGGATGATTCGGGACACCACAACTTATACCCCTTCACATTTGCGGGATATCCAACAAAAACACACTTCTTCAATCTAAGCTCCAACTTTCCTTCATTCACAAGTGCATAAGCAGGACAACCAAATACCCTTAAATTCGAATAATCGGCCGGCTTACCCGATCACACTTCTTCTGGTGTCTTCAACTCAATTGAAGTGGTAGGAGATCGATTCACCAAATATCAAGATGTTATAATGGCTTTTGCCCAAAACTCCTTACCCAAACCCGCATTTGAAAGCATACTTCTAGACCTCTCAAGTAGTGTCCTATTCATCCTTTCTGCAACACCATTTTGTTGTGGAGTGTGGACCACCGTCTTGTGCCGAACAATTCCTCCGGCCTTACAAAAATTATCAAACTCACGGTTGCAGAACTCTAAACCATTATCGGTTCTCAGCCTCTTGACTTTCCTTCCCGTTTGGTTCTCCAAAAGTGACTTCCATTCTTTGAAGGTGCGAAACACATCACTTTTCTCTTTCAAGAAATAAACCCAAATCTTCCTTGAGAAATCATCAATGAAAGTAAGCATGTAACGAGAACCATTATCTTTGGAAGGCTCGCGAGAAGGTCCCCAAAGATCTGAATGGATGTAGTCCAATCTTCCCTTGGTCGAATGAATGGCCGTGGAGAAGCTCAATCTCTTATGCTTGCCAAATACACAATGCTCACAAAACTCCAAGTTGCCTGTGCATTGGCCACACAACAAGCCTCTCTTGCTCAAAATGGTCATTCCTCGCTCGCTCATATGCCCCAATCTCATATGCCACAATCTAGTAGCATCCGCATTTGAGATAGTACCCGAACGCACAATAGCGGCCGAGCCCGTGACCGTGGAACCTTGTAGGAAATAAAGAGTTCTAATTCTCTTCGCCTTCATGATTGTGAGAGCCCCTTTAGAAACTCTAAGGACTCCACCTTCTCTTTGGAACTTACACCCCTTTTTCTCAAGAGACCCCAAAGAAATCAAATTCTTCGACAAATCGGGTATATGCCTCACACCCGTCAACCTTCGGACCTTTCCATCATGGAACTTAATTGTCACCGAACCAATTCCGGCAACCTTACACATTTTATTGTTCCCCATGAGAACCTTACCATCCGTAGGCTCATAAGTCTCAAACCAATCTCTATTCGAAGTCATGTGTTGTGAAGCACCTGTATCCATTACCCAACAATGCATATCATAAACATTGGTATCTACCACACAAAGAGTATCAACCGTGTCACATTCGGCCACATTGGCCTCCTCCTCCGAAGAACCTTTACTATCCGCCTTTTGTTTATTTTTAAGCTTGAAACAATCGGCCTTAATGTGTCCCTTCTTCTTACAATAGTTACACGCCAAATTCTTGTGCCTAGACTTCGAACGGGTCCTTGTATCTTTCGAGTTTCGGTCCGATGACCTACCCCGATCAATAACCAAACCAACACCTTGACTCCCTTTCTCATTATTGGTCATTTCACTATCAATGTGCAACTTGGCTTGCAAATTGCTCTTAACATCCTCAAGGAAAATTTTGTCTCTACTATAAATCAACATGTCTCTAAAGACCTTGTATGATGCGGGTAATGAGCACAATAACAAAAGGGCTTGGTCCTCATCCTCCACCTTAACATCAATCTTACCTAAGTCATTCAAAATAGATGCAAACTCCGAAATATGATCGGAAATTGATGTACCTTCAACCATGCGAAGGGTGTAGAGGCGCAATTTCAACCGCAATCGATTAGTGAGAGACTTCTTCATGTAAATGTTCTCCAATTTCTCCCACAAATCCTTAGCGGTTTTCTCCGATAGGACATCTTGCAATGTCGAATTGCTCAAACACAATTGGATAATAGAGAGCGCTTTATCATCCATATCTCTCCATTTCTTATCCGTTACCACATCAATCAAATTTTCTCGACAAAAAATGGCATCCTTAACGCCTTGGTTCGACAAAATTGCCGCCATACACACTTGCCATAATGCAAAACTCGTTTTTCCATCATACTTCTCAATGTCATACTTCGCCGACATATCCATTCAAATTTCACAAACCCCAATTCACAAATTTCTCCAAGCACCAAATTCAGTAATTATCCGAATTATCAAAGCACAACACAAACCGAAATATTCTAATTTCAAAGTTAGAATTACCAAAATTATGCTCTCTGACTGAAGTCAAAGTTTGATTATTAAATCCATCAAAGTTTAGCGCCTCTGACCGAAGAATCAAATTAAGTTTGATTGAAGCAGGTCAAACTTTGTGCGGTGTACTGATGGAGAAAACAAAAAAATCGGAGAGTAAATGGGGTTGGTCTTGGCGCGGTCCACAAAGCCTTTGACGCGGCTCACAGAAGCGACAAAAGAGATCGCGGCTTAGCTTTGCACCGAAATCGCGGTCTACACGGCGACGCGGAATAGATTTGACTAGAGAAGCGAAAACTGAAAACCTTAACAGCAGCGGACGCTGATTTGAACCCTGGAACCACCGAACGGACTGCCAGCAGTGAGATGGCTCTGATACCAATTTGTTAGGTTTTCTAGGGTTTGAGAAGAGGAAGAGAGAAAGAGACAGAGAGACAACTCAAACTGATTTTTAATAGACTTAATTCTCTCTCATACAAAGAGTCATTACATATACTACAAATTAAAGATACAAAGTTCAACGGATCCGAATAGCAATTTGGATCAAACATAACAATATGCATATACAATAGGAGAGATTTAATTTTTGAGAGAAATCTCTGCTGATTTGGCACTAGAGATCGAGAAGAGCTTCAATTTGTTCTTCCCAAATTACCAATACCGGAAAGAAATATGTAGAAATTTATTAATTGATGATTGCTATCCTATTGTAACTAAGACCCCCCGATTAAACAGTAAAAGTTAATTTATTATGTATATTTTGCTTAGCATATCAATTAAAAGTAGAATCTAAATTATCCTGACTACACCAGTCTTTGCCTTTTTGGCAAAACATATATTTTGGCATTTTAATTGAAAAAAAGCAAAGTTGTCAGAGTTAAATAAACTCCATGTTTTTATGATCTAACTTTTCAAAATAAAAATACAAGTAATTGTAAAAAAAAAAAAATTAAGTATTCAAACGAATGCGCATTATAGCTGAATCTTCACTCGAGTTGAAACGAGCGTACATTTTGAGATAGTTTGAAAATTTAAAATAATTTTTGATGGCAAAATAAGAAGTTATTTCTTTCGGTTCAATTAATTGTGCCCTTCAGTTAAATTTAGCGAGGGAGATTCTTATGGTAGGTATATTAAATGGCCATGAAATAAAATGGATTGGATCGTTTTATTAGGAGTATAATAATAATAATAATAATAATATGTTTAATTCAAAGGTTTAAATAGTATTTATCGCGTCATAGCGGAACAATTAAAAATACGGCGCTATGCCCTTATTGCGCCGATAATGCCATAGCTTTTATGGTCCAAAAACACTATAGCTCGCTATTTAGAACCCTGATCTGACTAATTCAGCCAATCCATTCGATTTCATTTCATAATCCATAATTTTTAATTTTTATTTTGTTAAATCAAATTTTTCATAAAGGTTGAGTAAAACATGCATAATTCGATCAATTTACATTGTTTCTTAAGAAAAATTGCTTATATATATAACTATGAATTATGTACAAAGTCAATATTTAGTTGTACTTATCCTTAATTATGTACAAAGTCAGATAGAGGATGAACCATTAAATTATTTAGAAAAGGGTCGTCGTGTGCATGCTTCCCCAGCAATTAATCTTGCTCGCCAATTAAGTCATGCTTCTTGATTTTCACATTAAGTCAATGTATATCTTCATTTTATATCTTATCATTATTACATCTTATTAAACTCTCTTGCCATGGTAGCAAGATTTATCTCCCTTTGACAATAAGTACGGGTCCTAGGTTGACCCATTGAATTATTTTGCATACGTTACATGTATAGGGTACGTGTCGTAGGTTGACCATCGTCGTGTGCATGCTTCCCCTGCAATCTCGCTAGCCAGTATGCTCAAAGGGGAGAATCTTATTTTTAAAGAACCCTAGCGTTCCTCTTAGGTGCAGAACTAAAAAATTCTAATAAGGATGCTGGAAATTAAAATGTACAATTGTAGTGAGTGCGATTTGAACCAAAGACCTTTTAACTACAAAATAGAGCTTTAAACACTAATCTACAACTAAGTATTTGTTATTTGTTGTTGTTGGCTGGACTATATAAAATTTTTTAAAAAAATAAAATTTCAATAAAATTTCTATATACATAATTAAGATTTTGAAATCATAAGCAGGGGCGGACCTATATAGGCCCAGAGGGGGGCAAGTGCCCCCCCCTGGATTTTGAAATTCAACAGGAAATATAGGCCCAATTCATATTTGCCCCCCCTGAAAATATATTTGCCCCTCTCTGGAAGCCCAAACCTCTTTAGCTCTAGCACATTTTGAAATAAATCACGGGCCAAGCCCAATTCTCTGTTATTTTGCCGCTAGGCTCCAGCACACAATAACAATAAAAGAAGGGCCAAGCCCTGCTTATTAATCCACGCACCACATATCAATTAAAGAATGTTTGATTTCGTTGCTTCTCTTTAAAAAAAAGAAGGCGGATGCTGCTGCTCCTCTCTGACTCGATCTTGCTGCTACTCTAGGCTCTTGAATTTGGAATCCTTCCTCAAATAAAAAAACAAAGAAATAGTAGAAATCACTCCACGTTGAATTTCTGAAGATTGAAGAAGTCAAATCTCGTCTCTTCTCTTCAAGTCGAATCTCACGGTCTCTTCCGATTGGAACTTTCGGTAACTTCAAATTTTTTTGTGCTTGTTAATTTTCTTCAATGTAAATTTCCCTTGTCATTTAGTAGAACAATAATAAGTCTTATTAATGATAAAAAATAATAAATTTAGTGCCCGAGTAGTTAATGGGTTTGAACCCGTTAAGCAATTTGAATCCGATTTCTGCCCCTCCCTGGCAGAAATCCTGTGTCCGCCCCTGATCATAAGGATGGCTTAGCCACTTTTACTTATGTTTTATATCCGCTCCTGTTCCTGTCCTGCCATATGCCTACCGTCCATGCTGTCTCGAATGCCACATTTTCTGTTTGAGCAAGCAACGTTCCATACAAATGAAGTTTAATCAAAAGTTTCTCTAGCTGTTAGCTTTAGAAATGAAGTTAGAGGACCTTCTGAGGCGATCAATAATGGCCACCACCTATCTTTCTCAACATCTAACATCTTCCTCCCGGACAGGACAGATTAATTCCAGCCGGACTGAACTCAATCCGGTATTTATGAAAACAGTACGAAATCCCCTTTGAGATTCGTGCCAAGTTAAAAGAATGGTCCGGATTTAGTTATTGCACCGCAACTACGTGGGGTGATTCGAATTCAGAAAAAAATAGCTGGCCAAGTTAGTTGGCATCTTATCTCGGGACGGTATTCTCTCCTATAAGCTAAGAGATCGAATGCAATTGATTTAATTAATCTCGTCCATGCATGGTGCCTCATATTCCACATTTGGAGGATATTTGTACAGGGTTTATTAATATGAAATTGTATATGGTCTTAGCCAATCATACACGGTTTTTACGGAATAAACTTTTTACAATTATGTTGAATATACAAACATGATTTTTTATTATTAATCTCGTATGTATCATTTGCGCTTTTTCAAAGCCAACCCTTGATAAAAAAATTTGTACACATTTTATTAACATGAACTCGTATATGATCTTAGCCAGTCATACACGGTTTTTACAGAATAAACCGTCTACAATTATGTTGGATATCCAAACATTATTTTTTATTATTAACCGCGTACGTATCATTTGCGCTTTCTCAAAGCCAACCCTTGCTAAAGAAAATAATTTCTTGAAGGGATGCCCCCTCGCTTTGTGCGTGCGCCTCTTCACATGTCCGTCTTCAACCAATTTAATTCATGCCTCTTCATTTTCACATTGACTTATTAAGTCAATACATATCTTCATCAACCAAAATAAGCTCTCTTGCCATATGGTAGCAAGATTTATCTACCTTTGACAATAAGCCGCTACGTTCATCTAGTATTGAACAGTCCCAACTCTACAAATTCCAATATTATCAGAATACATCACCCATTTTTAATTCCACTCAATACCTGTGCGTGGAGAATTTTATTCGGACATCTCTAAAACCCAAGCACCACTTTATTATTTTAAACTTTCATAATTTCAAAATTTACTACCCATCTCCCTTTTATTTCTTACTATATTCATATACCTTCTAATCCCTTCATCTGTCTTCTCTTTTCTCTCCATAAGTTTCTCTACTCTTGCCCCTCAAATTTCAATCACTCATCTTTTCTCAACCTACCACAACAACTTCCCATTGAGCCAAAACGCAATGACCAATTTCAGTGATGAGGATGAGGCTCTCATTCAACACTTCATCGGCCTACAGACATCTGACCAACATTGCCCAGTGGTTAAGATTGCCACTAGTGGGACTACTAGCACAAACTGGGACTTATTGTTAAGTCATAGAAGAGATTTTTAAAATCGTATTATAACTTTATGTAACCTATATATATGTGGGTTAGTTTATGACTGCATAAGTGATTTTATATATATGCTATACTATTCCATTTGACTTAATTTATTCCTATTTGGCTCCATAAGTATATAATAAAATACTTATATATGTAGAGCTAGTTATGCCACAACCAAACATAAACAAATATATATAGCCAAGACTTTGAGTCCATACATAAATTAGATATTCTTATTAATTAAAACACAATAAAAACGTTACAACCATGCATATATCATTACATAAAGCACAATAGTACATCACAAGTACTATTTTACCATATTCCTTTATGAAGCCTACTCAAACTTAACAGACTTATTAATTCACACACACCCAACACAAAACTAATAATTATTTTCACTGGAATATTTAGATGCAATTGCCATTTTATTGTTGCTAATTATTCAGGCAGTTGCCGTGGTGCCAGAGGCTCCATCAGTATATATATATGTGTGTGTGTATCCTACACAACGCTCTTCACTTGACCACTGTAATTCTTTTGAGCATCATAATACCTATTCCAGAGCATGATCCCGCCGTACTTCGGCGACCTCTTCACCACCGGCAGTACTTTACTCTTGAGTATGTTCGGTGGAATATACCCGCTGCTAGCTGCTGCTGGTGAAGCTGGCAACCCCAAGAAAATTTTCTTTGCCTTGATTCTGCTAACCCAAGTATTCCATGACCTTATTAATTTAGTAGTGTCGCCGGACCTGTAACAAGATAGCAGAACTAGAAAAATTAGACAGGTGGACAAAAATTTAAAATCCATAATGCATGCCCGGCCGGAACTTGAATTCAAATCTTCAAAATAATAAACTATAATTTTAGGCATTAAGCTACAAGTACATGCACATGTGATAATTTATGAGGAGATCATTGAACCATATAATTTTTTTAACATTAATAAAAAATTAAATTTTGATATACGTGATTAAACTTTTGAAATCATGAGAGTGGCTAAGCACTCCGTGGACTATACTTAGATCCTCCCCTAACCTGTACTCGCATGGATGGTTATTGTAGAATTGCACCCAGACATAGTCGAATAGTCCGGTAGAAAGTGCCTTCCCGAGGTGCGAATCGGGGTAGGGACATTGTGGAGCAGCAGTGAGATAGACCTTTTTGCCTCTCTTGCTATATGCTGAGAGGAACTTTGCTAGGTCATCATAGTAGTTGCTGCCTCCTTGCTCTATGTCGAAGTCGATACCGTCAAGGACGGCGCTTCCCAGGGGTCGGTTTGAGGATGTGCCTCCGAGGTAGTTGTTCCAGATGTATTCTGAGACTTTCTTAGCATCTGCCCTGGAAGACAGGGTGTACCTTCCAATGCCACCACCGAGAGAAAGAAAAACCTAAATCAAAGTATGAAGAGTAATTAATTTTTTTTTGTAATTGTATAAAGTTTATCGGATGCAATCAGAAAAAATTATGTTGTCAATTAGTAAAGTACAGAAGTAGAAAATAATAAACCTTAATCCCTTTGGCCTGGCAGGATCTGATGGCAGAAGTGAGGACTTTGCATCCACCGCTAGATGGGTTGCAGTGGCCGGCAAGGTTGAGAACTGGAGTGCGGCCATTGCCGAAAGTGGTTAGAAAAGACAACATGACATAGTTATATTTTCCTGTGTCACAGGTTGTTTTGAGTGTCCCTTCTCGGCCATCCTGGCCCCAGTAAACGGCAATGCTGCCAGCTTGGGCCAAGGCAAAGAGGAAACCGAGTAAGAGTAGGGAGAGAATGAGAGAGAGGTTTTTTGCTGGATAGGCCATTACTAATATTGCTTGAGGAGATTGTATATTGTTTGCTTGTGTTACTTGTAGAGCAGAACTGCATATATATATAGAGAGAGAGGGGGTGTAGTTTTGTGACAGTGTGACCTTTTGCTATGTAGTCACTCATGCAGCGATCCCCAACCCATTACCTCTCTAATTCATTATGTATATTTTGCTTAACATATCAATTAAAAGCAGAATCTAAATTATCCTGACTACACCAGGCTTTGGCAAAACATTTCTTTTGGCATTTTATATAATTGAAAAAGGCAAAGATGTCATAATTAAATAAACTCCATGTGCTTAATTTAGATCTAACTTTTCAAAATAAAAATACAAGTAATTGTAAAAAAAAAATATAAGTATTCAAACGAATGCACATTATAGCTGAATCTTCACTCCAGTCGAAACAAGCGTACATTTTGCGATAGTTTGAAAATTTAAAATAATTTTTGATTGGAAATTTAGCGAGGGTGATTCTTGAGGTAGGTATATTAAATGGCCATGAAATAAAATGTGGTGGTGCTCGCTTAAGTGAATAATTAATTACTTGGAAATGAAATATCTGTTAAATGAATTGGATTGTTTTATTAGGAGTATAATAATAATACGATTAATTCAAAGGTTTAAATAGCATTTAACGCGTCATTGCAGAACGGTTAAAACAACGGCGGTATGCCCATATTGCGCTGATAGTGCCATAGCTTTAATGGTCCAAAAATGCTATTGCCCGCTATTTAGAACCCTGGTCTGACTAATTCAACCATTCCATAATTTTATATTTTTATTTTGTTAAATCAAATTTTTTATAATGGTGGAGTAAAACATGCAAAATTCGATCAATTTACGTTGTTTCTTAAGAAAAAAATGCTTAGATATATAAGTATGAATTATGTACAAAGTCAATATTTAGTTGTACTTATCCTTAATTACGTACAAAGTCAGATAGAGGATGAACAATTAAATTATTTAGAAAAGGGTCGTCGTGTGCATGCTTCCCCAGCAATTAATCTTGTTCGCCAATTAAGTCATGCTTCTTGATTTTCACATTAAGTCAATGTATATTATCATTTTCTCTCTTATTATCACATCTTATTAAACTCTATTGCCATGGTAGCAAGATTTAGCTCCCTTTGACAATAAGTACCACCAAAATTTAGGCAACACGATATCAACGGTGCCAAAGTCATAAGAAGATTAATCTCGACGATATCTGTGTTTTGTTTTATTAATTATTTTACACCCATGCCGACAGAGAATGTGAAGTAATCGGCATGGAGGAAGTGGATAACATGTCATTCCGTAAGAGCACTTAACTAGTTGAGCTAAATCATTTTTTGTATTTAGCCTTTGTGGTTCTTAACCCTCTTGTAAATTAAAGAGGATCACGAGCCACGAAGGCCAACAACAAAAAGGATTTAAATTAATATTTAGTTGCTAAAATTTGCAAATGATTGTCCTTTTCTTGGTTTTTGCCTATCACACTACTACAAAAAAACACTTCCTACACTATAGGTTATACACGGATTTCCTCTATTTCCTAAAAATTCGTGTAGGAAAGTGGATTTTTTAATATCTCTGAGAATTCTACACAGATACTTACATAATAATCCGTGTACAATTCTCTAGGAAACAGTCCGTGTTGGAAAGAAGGTTTTGTACACGGCTAATTAAATAAATATCCGTGTGCAATATAGAGAGAGCTACACGGATTTGTTAGAATATATCCGTGTATGATTATATTTCCTACACGGTTTTATATATTGTTATCGGTGTGTAAAAAGTAACAGAGCTACACGGATTTCACACTAAAAATCTGTGTAGGAAAGTGAGATTTAGGGTTTAATGCTTCTTCCAGCGCCGTTTTGATCACTCTCTCTCCTCTGGATTGGCTGGAAACTGATTTGTGCTGCGTTTGGATCTGAGATTGCTGATTTTCTGCTGATTTTCTCCTCTCTCTTGCTCAAGTTAGTAATTGTTCTTCTTTTTGCTTTAATTTTCTGTTATTTTGTTAATCTTGCACATTTAGGGTTGAGGGTTTGATTAATTGATGCATGCATGTGGTTGTTTTAATTTGTTAATTAGAATAATTAGTGTATTGTTATCCAATAACCGACCTATTAATATGATTTTAGGTCCATGCCCGTTCAAAATTAATCCAATAGGGATTAATTTTGGATTGTCCCCGGTTTGGGACTGCTCTTTGAATATTGTGTCTCATTTAGGATGTGGACACATGTTAGCGGGGTTTAATTAGTATTTGAGAAAAGTTCGACAGTATTTCTCCTTATTACTCCTACGAGTATGTGGTCTTTACGCATACTTGGGGAGTTAAGGGGAAATGCTGCCGAATTTTTCTCAAATACTAATTAAATTCCGCTAACATGTGTTCACATATGAGGCACAATATTCAAAGAGTGGGTTAGGATTGTAAACCGGCCTTTTGTAAGCCAAGAATTAATTCGTCATAAGTTATATATATGTCTACCCTGCACCATGATTAATTAATTGAAATGAATTTTTTAATTTAATTTACAGATGGATCGAAGTTGGATGTATGAATTGCGGCGAGATAGTGAAGAATATTTGGTTCGCATTGAAGAGTTTTTACAATTTGCGGAGAGTTATAGAGTTGATAAAGGAGATGCCAACATTTTGTGTCCTTGTAGGGACTGTAAAAATTATATAGGATTTGGAGACTCGGAAGTAATTAGAGCTCATTTGATTTGTCGAGGATTTAAGAAAAGTTATACATGTTGGTTCATGCATGGCGAGAAAATTGGGAAAAGTAGTGGTACTAATAAAAATTGCGAAGATAATGATGAGAATGTAAATTTTTTTGATAATGAAGAACTTGATTGCAACGATTCCGATGATTATGAGAATCTCGAAAATTTTGATAATTTTGATAATGTTGGATTCGAATACAGCGACGATGACGAGATAACAGTGAATATTGATGAAAACGTAGAACACGAGTACGATGACAATCTAGAGGACCTGTTGCGTGATGTGGGAGATGAAATTGGTGATAAATATTATGATAAATTTGAGTATTTGAAGGAGGAATCCAAAAAGGCGCTGTATCCTGGGTGTACCAAATTTACAAAACTGTCAGCTGTGTTGAAATTATTGAACTTAAAAGCAGACCATGGTTGGAGCGATAAGAGTTTCACGTTGTTATTACAGCTTTTACGAGAAATTCTCCCAGATAACACGAGTTACCCTGTACAATTTATAAGGCGAAGAAGTTAATCTGTCCAGTGGGTTTGAAGATCGAAAGAATACATGCATGTCCGAATGACTGTGTATTGTATCGTAAAGAGTACGAGACCATACATGCAAGTCCAAAATGCGGTGTTTCACAGTATAAACGTAAGGGCGATGACACTGATGAATTTAATACTGAAGAAAATAAGAGCCGGCCTCCGGCAAAGGTGCTGTGGTACTTGGCGATAATTCCGAGATTCAAACGGTTATTTGCAAATACAAAAGATGCCAAATTGTTGCGCTGGCATGAAGAAGAGCGCAAAAGGGACGGGAAGTTAAGACACCCGGCTGATCTCCCCAATGGAGGAACATCGATAGGCACTTCAAAGAATTTGGTTCCGACCCGAGAAACCTTAGGATTGTGGTGAGCACAGACGGAATGAGTCCGTTTGGAAGCATGAGCAGTCGGCACAGTACTTGGCCAGTTCTATTATCTATCTACAATCTACCTCCATGGTTGTGCATGAAACGGAAATATATAATGATGTCATTATTGATCCAAGGACCCAGACAACCCGGAAATGACATAGATGTATATCTCGCACCATTAATTGAGGACCTCCAAAAATTATGGAAGGATGGCGTCCCAATGTGGGATGCGTACAGTAAAGAGGTCTTTAAATTGCGGGCCATGGTATTTTGCACCGTAAATGATTTCCCCGCATACGGGAATTTGTCGGGTTATACTACTAAAGGGGCAAAAGCGTGCCCTATCTGTGAAGATGACACGCATGTGCTGAGGTTGAAGCATTCTAAAAAGAATGTTTTTATGGGCCATCGTAGGTTTCTCCCCGTGAATCACCCATACCGTAGGCAGAAGAAGGTATTCAACGGGAAAAATGAGCTCGGAGTGGCACATCGTCCATTGGACGGAAAGGCTGTGTTCAAGCGGGTTGAAAGCCTTGATATTGTCTTCGGAAAATGTGCCAAAGCACCACCGAAAAATATTTGGAAAAAGAAGTCCATATTTTGGGAGCTACCGTACTGGAAATTTTTAGAAGTGAGACACTGCCTCGATGTCATGCATGTTGAAAAAAATGTGTGCGAAAGTTTGATTGGCACATTACTGAACATCCCGACCAAGACTAAAGACGGTATTAAAGCTCGAAAAGACCTGGTGGAAATGGGAATACGACAAAAGCTTGCACCACAGGATAGAGGGAAGTGCGCATACCTACCCTCCGCAATGTGCACAATGTCGAAGGAAGAGAAAGAAAGCTTTTGTAAATGCCTTCACAGTATTAAAGTCCCATCAGGGTATTCTTCGAATATTAAGAAGCTGGTGTCAATGAAAGACCTGAAATTGATTGGTATGAAATCCCACGACTGCCATATTTTAATGACACATATGATTCCCGTTGCAATTTGGGGCATTTTACCGAAGGCCGTTTGACAAACCATTACGAAGCTTTGTTTTTTCTTCAATGCAATTAATTCGAAGGTCATAGACCTGCTTAAATTGGACGATTTACAAAAAGAGGTCGTCGTTACTCTTTGCCATCTTGAGATATATTTTCCACCTTCTTTTTTTGATGTCATGGTTCATCTTGTTGTTCACCTTGTGAGAGAAATTAAGATTTGTGGTCCTGTTTTTCTGCGGTATATGCATCCATTCGAGAGATACATGAGCATTTTGAAAAAATATGTAAGGAACCGACATCGGCCCGAAGGTAGCATTGTCGAAGGATATTCCACGGAAGAGGTGGTCGAGTTTTGCACGAACTACCTTACCGGTGTGTGTCCTATTGGTGTTCCACAATCTCGATACGATGGACGGCTCCATGGAGTAGGGACAATCGGTTTGAAAGCCATAGTTGCTGACCAAGATGAACTAGAAAAGGCACATTTTATTGTACTACAGCATATTGCAGATGTCGCTCCCTATATAGATGAGCACATGACAATCCTTCGTCAAGGGAACTACACGAGAAGTCAGAAGTGGCTTAATAATGAGCACAATCGTTCTTTTGTAGGATGGCTGAAAGAAAAAGTGAAATCACCTACCGTGAATGAAATTGTTAGGCTGCTGGGCCAAGGACCCCAAACTGTGGTCAGAACATTTCAAGGATACGAGATTAACGGATATACATTTTATACTAAATTACAAAGTGATAAGAACGCGACGCAAAATAGCGGGGTGACGTTGGTGGCGGCCGCTCAAGAATTCAGT
Source organism: Carex arenaria (assembly GCA_964058825.1). Lineage (NCBI taxonomy): Eukaryota > Viridiplantae > Streptophyta > Magnoliopsida > Poales > Cyperaceae > Carex > Carex arenaria. The sequence goes on from CAXKVW010000730.1 coordinate 63,958, forward strand.
AGATCCGGGGATGCCCGGCCTGTAATAGCATCGAAGTCATATTACGGTGTTATTGAAGAAATCTGGGAGCTCATTTATAGCCCTCGCCTAAGCATTCCCTTGTTTCGGTGTCGATGGGTCGAAGACCAGGGTGTTAAGGTTGATAACAACGGGTTCACACTCGTTGATTTCAACAAAGTCGGGTATGTTGACGATCCGTTCATACTCGCCAAGCAAGCCACACAGGTCTTCTATGTCACTGACCGAGTGATGCTAGGTGGAGCATCGTGCTATCGGGAAAAAGAAGGATTGTTGGGGTCGAAGACGTCGTCGACGAAGAAGAGTACGATCAGTTCGAAGAGACACCTCCATTTTGTACCGACATGCCAACCGAGGCAGCAACAATTGAAGAACAAGACGAAGCAAACTACATGAGATCCGACCACAACGAAGAATTATGGGCCGATGTTCAAAAAGTGAAAAAAAAGAGAAAAAGAAAGAAAAAAAGCCAATGTGTAATTTTTTTTTAAAATTAAACTTGACTTTTAATATTATTTTTGATGTAATATTTTTCAATGTAATCGTTTTTTGTAATATTGTTTAAATTTGAGACCTTTAATATGTTAGATTAAATTATGGTCGTTGTTAGTTGTTATTTTTGAAATTTAAATTTATTTTTAAGTTGGTTCAATGATTTATTTTTAAATATGTTACATAATAAGATTTATTTTTGATATTGTTACATTTATTTGCCTAATTTATTTGCCTATTAAATTGTAATAAGATTTATAGATTTTTGAAATTTGAATTTATTTTTAAGTTGTTAGATTAAACTTGAGACCTATTTTTGATATTTATTTGCCTATTAAATTGCCTATTAAACAAGATTATGCATGTTACATAAATAAGTTACTGTAAAATATAGATTATAAAAAATATAGATTTTAGATATATATAAATATGTAAACAAATATATAAATATATAAAAAATTTAGTAGTTGAAATATTTTATTAAAGGTAATTAAAAAATTTCGGATTAATTTATGCAACAATTTCATATGTCATAATTTTAAAATTTGAATTATAACAATTTCATGGGAATCCTACACGGATTTTGGTTAAAAAACCGTGTAGGAAACACATGGAGCTACACGGTTTTTAACTAAAATCCGTGTAGGAAAGCCATATTCCTACACGGATTTTAGTTAAAAACCGTGTAGCTTCATGTGTTTCCTACACGGTTTTTTAACCAAAATCCATGTAGGATTCCCATGAAATTGTTATAATGCATCCTCTCTCAAAAATTGCTAAGTCCCGACTCTTCCCTCTCCTCTGATTTTGAAAAAGCTTGAGAAATCTTCACCTCTGGTGCGCCGGTTCTGGTGATCTTCTTCCTCCCTTGGTAATAGACTTCTCTTCTCTCTTTATCTCTTGTTTTTCTATTTGCATTTCTCACTTCAAAGGATCACCATTGTTATGCATGCTAAGCCCTACACGGTTTTTCTTTTTGCATTTCTCTTGGTGTTAGGTCTTCTCCTCCCTCTCTTGCTGCCTCCCTAATTGCCTCTCTTCTGCTTCTCTTGCTGCCTCTAAGGTAATCATCACTCTCCATAGTAGGATTTAGGGGTTTATCCAACAATTTCGGGTTTAGGGTTTGATTGTGAAATTAGTGAAATTAGTGTAATTAGATTAGGGTATAGGAATTGATTTTTTGGAGATTTTGTTTGGGAAATTAGTGTAATTGATTGTGAAATTGTAATTAGATTATGTAGTGTATTTAGTGTATGTTCATCATTATTCCGGCTGCAAATAGGGCTTTTATCATGGATTCTGCAAGGCCAAAAAAAGTCAAACCAGAAGATTGCAGAAACATCTGTTCCTTTGTAGAACAGTAAGTAATATATTTTCATTAGGTTTGATTTTTTTTTCTAATTGTAATTAAATTGTTGATTGAAATTGCTAAATACAGTCACGTAATTTTGTAAGGGCTTGGAGCAAATATGTTAAAGAAGGAGGAGTGCAAGCAAAAAGAAGAGGGGTCGCGAAAGATAAATTCAGAATTGAGTGGTTACCGGTGAGATTATTATACAATAGTTTTTTAACTTAAATTTTATAGTTTAAAAAATTATTTTCATTCTAACATTGGCTGATAAATGTAAATTTCAGTGCGCGCGACAGAATGACAGTTGGGAGTGTGCTTATTACACAATGAATTTCATGATGTGTTGGATCGAAAGAGATCAATTTAAATTTCCAAAAGATGTATGTAATTCACATTAAATTTAATTTTAAAAATATCAATAATTCGATCTGTTTCTCGTTACTAACTCAAATTATAAATGTAGTTTCTCCGGAGCCAAGCCGCTTACTCAACCGAGCAAGTTAACGAAGTGAGAGGGATGTGGTCAAGGTGGTTTATTTCTCAATATTGTACTCCACAATATGGATTTGTATAAACTAAATTTGTGTAATTATTAATTTTGAATTGTTATGTTGTTTTGCCAATTTATATCTGTTTTGGGGTTCTGTTTTGGGTTAAAAAAAACATTCTGATTTTATATATAATGGCTAGCAAAAGAGGAGGCTAGCCAAAAACAGAAAAAAAAAATACAAAAAAATAAAAATAAAATCATACACGGATATTTCAATAAATCCGTGTACGATTTGTTCAAATTAAAATTCGTTTTGATCTTCCTACACCGATTTAAAATAAAAAGCCGTGTAGCTAGGGTGTGGAGCTACACGGTTTTTTTAGTAAAAAACCGTGTAGGAAGGTGTAAAAAAACCGTGTAGCTCGGATTATTTACACACGGCGCTTTAGTAAAAAATCCGTGTAGGATTTATGTAATCGTACACGGATATATTATCCGTGTGTAAATTCTGGACTTTCCTACACCCCAGAATTGCACACGTTTCCAAATCCGTGTAGCTCTCCAGTTAAAGTCCGTGTACCAAACTGTATTTTTGTTGTAGTGTCAATTCAGTAACCACCATATTTTCTTTTATGACAATGCATGTTTGTTGTTTATTAAATTTGTTTAAATTTTTATAAATGTATATATGCATAAACAATTTTGATTTATTAATAAATCTGTATGTATAAATTTGTTCAAATTTATATATATGAAATTTATTTAATGATTTTTTAATAGTTAGGAAAACATGGATATTACCAGTTTTCTAAAAAAAAAAATGCAAATCATACATGTTTTTTTTATAAATAACTGTGTATAAACCGTGTGAATTTGGATTTTCATTATTTGGATTTCTTTTGTAAATTATATATAAACGATTTTTATTTGGAACTATGTTTACATATACTTTATTCTACAAAGTTTTTGTACTCGTACCGTGTAGATCGAAATTGTCCTTAGAGCTAGGTTTTCAGGTTTTGCATCTCTTCGAATTACTGTTCTGTCTATAATTTTCGTCTCCTCCACGTGAGTATATTCCGGGAATATTTTGGTCGGAATGGGAATATTCCGTTAAGATTTTGAATGCCCTAATATAGAGTGACTTGATTGGAACAAATGAGAATATTGAGTGACTTAAAAAAAGACAAATCAAACTTGAGTAACCAATTTATGACAAATAACAAAGTTTAGTGACCTCCAGCAAAAATTTACCCTGAATAAAATAATTTATGGACCTTTGAAGTAGCAACTCATCTCGAGGCATGTTCAACTCTTCAGGCACATTCAAACACTCATTTTACAACGATAATTATCTTTTTAAATTCATAGGTTTGAATTAATATGATCATGATGATTGATGATGAACTCGATTTTTAAATGCAGCATCTTATAGAATATCAAAGATTCGAAATTCAATACTAGAACGAAAATATTTTTTGGATACTGACAAAGATAATTTAATTTGATAATAAAAATGAGTAGGATTGAAATGTACTACCATATTTAGTGCTCCAATATGCTTCACATATTTTATCTTTATTTTTAAAGTCCGAACAGTCAATCTGAACCGCTCAACATGATCTTCATCATAAAATATGCTTTGAGACCAAATTTTATATTTTTCAGAATTTTTTTTTACTAATTTTTTCACATAGGTACAATATCACTTTATCGGATGGTTCAGAATCTCCTTTAAACAGTAATTTTGTACCTATCTAAAAAAATAGTAAAAAAATTCTAAAAAATATAAAATTTGGTCTCCAAGCATATTTTATTATGAAAATCATGTTGAGCAGTTCGGATCAACTATTCCCACTTTGAAAACAAAAATAGTACAAAAAAGATGGTGCATTTGAACCCTAATGAAAATTAACATAACTTGCAATTCAAACTAGTACATAATTATCCCCATTAGTAAACTCTTTAACTCTCAACAATTTTTCATGCATTTAAAGAAATAAATACTATAACATCCCGAAAGAATTGAGTTATTACTATTTATTCTAACAAGTCATTTTCGGAATAAAACAAATTATAGGTCCGTCAATAAAATTTTAATTTTATTAATAAAAACTATAATGGCTCTGGAAAATAATTATCTGCACCAATATAATTTTTAAATAAAAAAGAATGAAATTAGAATTGTCATATTCCCTAAATCAGAAATTTGAGCAATAGCTGAACCAATATATCCTCTATATGTACATAATTCACTATATTGTGCATTTTCAAATTCCCCATGATCACTCCTAATTCTACTTAGTTTCATACCTAATTCATTCTCCACATGGTTGCAATATATTTCAAAGTGATCGAAGACTTCATTCTTGTATTACATAAACATTACCCAAGTGTACCTACTATAATCATCGACAATAACAAATGCATATATCTTCTTGGTTATTTTGGTGTACTAATTGGTCCTATGAGGTCCATATGTAACAATTACAAAGATTGAGTTGTAGATACCATACCTTTGGACTTAAAACTAGTTTTAACTTATTTATCTTTCACACATACATCGTACAGACCTTCAGTTTCTATTTTGTTCAATGGTAGCCCTCGGACTAGATATAATTGAATTAGCTTTTCAAAGGTGTTATTGGCTACATGACCTAGTATATGATGCCACAACCATGAGTCAAAAGTCGTGGCATTCAAACAAGTTTCACCAATATTCCCATTTGCATTCGCTCCATTTACTGCATACCATGTCACCTATCTCTTTAAAAATATATAGATAAACCAAATAATTTGACATTAAAAATATATAAATAAACCAAATAACTACAAATTTCTGAAAATTCGATATTTACATGCCACAACTTGATGTTACGGACAGAAATGGAACGACATCCGGGGATAACTTTTTTTTCCTCCTATCATTGTTGCAAACTTTATTTTTGTGGGCCTCGTAGGAGGGATTTTGGGCCTGGCTGCCTCATGACTCATGCTTAATCTTTATAATTGTTTTGTAACTTAACATATTGGCTGAGTTTTTAGATACCTGTTTTAGATACTTATGCTTAATCTTTATAGTTTGTAATGAAAATCTGTGAATCATGACTCATGTAAAGTTTTTAAGTAAAAGAGAGATTAAGTTTTGCATACCATGCACGTGGAGATTGCTTTAACCCATAAATTGACTTGTGTAACTTACACACTAGGATTTTGTCATGTTCATTTTTATGACCCGAAGGTAAAATCATGTAGACTTCCTCTTCTAAAGTACCTTGAAGAATTACATTCTTAATGTCCATCTAAAATAAACTCCATCCCAAGTTAACAACAACTGATAAAAGAACTCTAACAGTGTTCATTTTGGCTACTGGAGCAAAAGTTTTCATCAATGTCATACGTTTGGATAAAGCCTTTTGCAACAAGTCTAACTTTGTATCTTTCAAAAAAAACTAATTACAAATCGAATTAATTAAGAACTTTTTCCCAATTGAACTCCAATTGAATCACAAACTACAAACAACCCTACTCCTCTTCCTTCCTAAATACTCCCTTCTCCTCCTTCCTTTTAAATTTTTTTTTTTTTTCATAGAAACAAAGATTTTCTTTTTCAAGATTAACCAGTCTAAACTCTAATATCTCTGGGATGTATTTCTTCAAACTTCTTGGTATAAGTCGATATTTGTTGCAGCTCTCAATTATTACAATTTAATATAAAATGACAAAATTATTGATCCCAGGTGCTTGTTGAAGTAAAAGTAATATTGAAAAAATGCAACTGCTGATGACAGCATTATGTGAAAGAGCTATAATTTTGATTTTTTTTATCCTAAATTTAATATTAAATTGTAATAATTGAGAGCTGAAACAAGTACAATGTATATATATTAATTAGCCCTGAAATAAAATATGGTGGTACTACTTTAGTGAATAATTAATTACTTGGAAATGAAATATCTGTTAACTGGATTGGATCGTTTTATTAGGAGTATAACAATAATATGATTAATTCAAATGTTTAAATAGCATTTATCGCATCATCGCGGAACGGTTAAATAAACGGCACAATGCCCTTATTGCGCCGATAGTGCCATAGCTTTTATGGTCCAAAAATGATATAACGCGCTATTTAGAACCTTAGTGCAAATCCATTTGATTTCATTTGATAATCCATAATTTTATATTTTTATTTTTGTTAAATCAAATTTTTCATAAAGGTTGAGTAAAACATGCATAATTCGATCAATTTACATTGTTTTTTAAGAAAAATTGCTTATATATATTAATATATAACTATGAATTACGTACACAGTCAATATTTAGTTGTACTTATCCTTAATTATGTACAAAGTCAGATAGAGGATGAACCATCAAATTATTTAGTAAAGGGTCGTCGTGTGCATGCTTCCCCTGCAATTAATCTTGCTCGCCAATTAAGTCATGCTTCTTGATTTTCACATTAAGTCAATGTATATCTTCATTTTCTCTCTTATAATTATCACATCTTATTAAACTAGATCTCTTGCCATGCTAGCAAGATTTATCTCCCTTTGACAATAAGTACGAGTCCTAGGTTGACCCATTAAATTATTTTGCATACGTTACATGTACTATAGCGTACGTGTCCTAGGTTGACAATCGTCGTGTGCATGCTTCCCCTGCAATCTCGCTATATAGCCAGTATGCTCAAATTAGGGGCGACTAATTTTGAAAGAACCCTAACGTTCCTCTTGAGAGTGGAACTAGAAAATTCTATTAGATGTGGCTGAAAATTAAAATACACAATTGTAGTGAGTGAGATTTGAACTCAAGACTTCTCAACAATAAAATAGAGCTTTAAACACTAATTTACAACTAAATATTTATTATTTATTGAGAGTGGTTGGACTATATAAAAAGTTTAAAAAAGATAAAATTCAATAAAATTTCTATAAACATAATTAAAATTTTGAAATCATAAAGGTGCCTTAGCCACCTTTACTTATGCTTTAGATCCACTCCTGGTTCCTCTCCCGTCATATGCCTACCGTCCATGCTGTCTTGAATCCCACATTCTCTTTTATGACAATGCATGTTCGCTGTTTGTTAAATTTGTTTAAGTATTTATATATGTATATATGCATATACAATTTTGATTTATTGATAACTCTTTAAATTTGTATGTATAAATTTGTTCAAATTTGTATGAAGTTTATTTTATGATTCTTTAATAGTTAGAAAACATGGATATAAACAGTTTTTTGAAAAAAAAATGCAAATCATACGTGTTTCTTTAGAAATAACTGTGTATAAACCATGTGAATTTAATTAGATTTTTGTTATTTGCATTTCTTTTGTAAATTATAAACTTTTTTATTATTTGAAACTATGTTTAAATATACTTTATTCTACAAAGTTTGTGTACTCATATCGTGTACAAATTGTCCTTAGAGCTAGGTTTTCAGTTTTTTGCATCTCTTCGAATTACTCATGTCCTGTCTATAATTTTCGTCTCCTTCACGTGAGGGTAAAAAATGACTATTGCCGAAGGTACACCGACAGAAGTTGCTCCTTTCGAACGTATCAATATTACCGATATGAGTATCCGCGAAGATACCATCCGAAAAAACACTTTTACCCTCGCAAATAGTGACATATTTAATTTTGTAGTGAATTTAAATAAACGAACAGTCCAAATTAATTCCAGCCGGACTAAACTCAATCCGGTATTTATAAAAAAGTAAGGAATCCACTTTGAGATTCGTGCCAAGTTAAAAGAATGGTCCGAATTTAGTTATTGCACCGCAACTACGTGGGGTGATTCGAATTCAGAAAACAATAGTTGGCCAAGTTAATTGGCATCTTATCTGGGGACACTAGTTAATTGCAATTTTAACATTATTTCTAAAATTCTTACTTCCAGATTGGAATCCATTATGGCAAGAATAATGGACCAGACTCAAGCTGGATTTATTCAGGGTACATTTATCTTAGATAATGTAGTCTTAAGTCAGGAAATACTTCATCATGCTCGCTCCACAAAAACCCCAAGAGTAGTGATCAAAATTGATTTTGAGAAAGCATATGATAAAATAAACTGGAACTATTTGTTGGAAGTGATGGTCAATAGACAATTTGGCAATACTTGGTTAACTTGGATGTTTAAGTGGCTTACTAGTTCTCAGTTTTGCATTAACATCAATGGACACTTAGGCTATGATCGGAACCCCAAAGAGTAAGAAATTTAGTTCATTTCAATAGAATAGAATAGAAATGATATGATTGTAAATTGAATTTTGTTGATCGAAACAATGAAAGAAAAGAATTCAGTTCAATATCAAACAATGAACAAAGGTCTTAATGTTTACTTAATTTACCAAAAATGTCATTCACCTAAACAGTAAGGTTTTGTTGCAAAAAGAAAAAAATTAGAATGACGAAAGCGGCAGCAGAAGTAAAGCTCGGAGAAGAACAACGAAGTTGGAGAAAAATGTCAAAAGCACAGAGAAAGCATACTTTATTTGAATACACAACGACATCACGGAGAAGAACTGAAGAAACGAGGTTATTTTTGTCTTTTTCATTTTCGTAAACCAATTCTCGCCAAATCTCACCTATTTTCATGCGATTTTCCAGCGTCAATTCAGGCTTTCCAAATCGCATCGAATCGAATCGTTTCTTCTTCGTGCTTGTCTTCCAATCACGAGGATTCGTTGAAATGAGAATTCTTCTCTCGTTTTGGAGAGGTAGAATTGGTTCCGATTAGGGTGTTAACCCCATATTTCAAATGCCAGAGATGAGTTAGACAAGGGAATCCTTTGTCTCATTTTCTCTATATATTAGCTACTGACACACTTTGTAAAATGTTTAACAAGGGTAGACAATTAGATTTGATAGTTGGCTTAGGTCCTCCATGTCATCAGTATAGAGCAGTTACTAACTGTCACTATACTGATGACACCATCCTTTTTGCTCAAGCTGATCCAAACAATATAGGGAGGATATGGTGAACTATGAGAGGCTTTGAGGCTTTATCTGGTATTAGAATCAATCTCAACAAAACATAATTATATCCTTCAAATATTTCACCAAACAATCCCTCAGAACTAGCTTCCCTGTTTGAATGTAAGGTAGGGACATTTTCTTTCAAATATTTAGGATTACCACTTTCATATACAATACTTAGGATCAGAGATTGGGATTTTCTTGTTAGAAAATTAGAGTCTAAATTGCAAAGTTGGAAAAGTAGGATATTATCTTTGGGTGGTAGATTGACCCTTCTCAGTTCATCATTGTCTTCAGTTCCTCTATATGCACTTTCTATTTACCTTATACCTAAATCGGTTTTACTTCGCATTGATAGAGCTAGGAAAAAGTTCTTATGGCAGGGATATGGACTTAACAAATTCAAATACTCCCTAATAAATTGGCCTCAGGTTTGTTTACCTAAACAACAAGAGGGTATGGGGGTTTTAGATCTTGAACTGATGAATACATGCAGCAATGTTAGCTAATTGGAGATGGAAATTCAGAGATTCTTGTTGTGGGGGATTATGAAAACAAATTATTATGCACAATTACTTTTCTACTCATCCCTTGCACACTCACTCTCCATTTTGGGATGCCATTCTACAATTTCAAACTATATGTGATAAATGTATATCCTATACGCCACACCAGACTCTTGCTATTCATTTCTGGACTGACAAATGGTTTGGTGATTGCCCAATAGCTATTTCATACCCTTTCCTGTTTGTTATATGTATAAATCATAATTAACATTACCTTGCCGGAAGTGATTACATCACAAGATTTGGAGGTGGATTTTATTAGGACTCCTATAGGAGTTATGAAGCATGAATGGGATGGAATTCTTCGTCTCATTTCAGTGTTTCAATATCATACAAAACATGCCACTATAAGTTGGGATTTAGAACATCATGGAAGATTTTCAGTTCAATCATTATATAAGTTTTTGAGTTTTAGGGGTATTCAAGAATTACATTCTATGCAAATCTGGCAATTCCCTATTCCTCCTAAAATCAGAGTCTTTATGTGGTTGTCGTTCAGGAATAAAATACTGACTAAATCCAATCTGGTAAAAGGGGATGGATTGGAGATTTAACTTGTCAATTCTGTCCTGATTCTGAATTAACAGATCATCTGTTTTTATTGTGAAGAAAAGCTAGACATGTATTGTTTTGGTTAGGCAAGTTCCAATTTTTTCTTCTTGACTGGCATACCTTAGAAGATATTCTTGGCATTAGTTACCATATGTCCTTAATTATGCGCAAATATTTCTTAATCACATTTAGTGCCTATGCTTGGACAATTTGGAATTTGCGCAATAACATTTGTTTTAATAATGTGCCTCATAGTATTGTCAAAACTATTATTCTCAACATCATTAGCTTAGTGCTGTATTGGACAGGTACTACCCCTACAGATGAGGAACAACATCGACAAGAATGGCTTTCTAAAGAGCTTGACAACATAATTTAATGAGTAGGGTTCAAATGTACTATCATGCATTTAGTGTTACAATATGCTCCATATTATTTATCTCCATTTTTAAAGTCTGAACAGTCGATCCGAACCGCTCAACATGATCTTCATCATAAAATATGCTTTGAGACCAAATTTTATATATTTTTAATATTTTTTTACATAGGTATAATAACACTTTATCGGATGGTTCAGAATCTCCTTTAAACAGTAATTTTGCACCTATCTAAAAAAATAGTAAAAAAATTCAAAAAAATAAAAAAATTTGGTCTCCTATATCCATTTTGTTATGAATATCATATTGACGGTTCGGATCAACTGTATCCATTTTGAAAGCAAAAATAATGAATGTTGAACATATTTGAGTACAAAAAAAAATGGTTCATTTGGACGAAATTTAACATAACATGCAATTCAAACTTTTCATTCATTAGTCAACTCTTAACTCTCAACAACTTTTCATCCATTTAAAGAAATAAATACTATAACATCCCGAAAGAATTGAGTTATTACTATTTATTCTTGCAAGACATTTTCGGAATAAAACAAATTATAGGTCCGTGAATAAAATTTTAATTTTATTAATAAAAATTATAATGGCTCTGGAAAAAAATTATCTGCACCAATATAATTTTAAATAAAAAAGAATGAAATTAGAATTGTTATATTCCCTAGATCAGAAATTTGACCGATAGCTGAACCAATATACTCTCTATTTGTACATAATTCACTAAATTGTGCATTTTCAAATTTCCCCCAATGATCACTCATAATTCTATTTAGTTTCTGACCTAATTCATTCTCCCCATGGGTGCAATATATTTCAAAGTGATGAAAGACTTCATTCTTGTGTTGCAGAAATATTACCCAAGTGTTCCTACTATAATCATCGACAATAACAAATGCATATATCTTTTTGGTTATTTTGGTGTACTAACCGGTCCATATGTATCAATTATAAAGGTTGAGTTGTAGATATCATACCTTTGGACTTAAAACTAGTTTTAACTTGTTTATCTTTCACACATGCATTGCACAGACCTTCAGTTTCTATTTTGTTCAATGGTAGTCCTCGGACTAGATATAATTGCATGAATTAGCTTTTTAATGGTGTTATTGGCTACATGACCTAGTGTACGATGCCACAACCATGAGTCAAAAGTCATGGCATTCAAACAAGTTTCACCATTATTCCCATTTGCATTCTCTCCATTTAAAAATATATAGATAAACCAAATAACTACAATTTTTTGAAAATTCAATATTTTGCAAGGCCGCAACTTGATGTTACGGATATAAATGGAACATCCGCAACGTTAAATTATGGATAACTTTTTTCCTCCTATCATTGCAAATTTATTTTTTGTGGGCCTCCTAGGGGGGATTTTGGGCCTGGCTACCTCTTAAGTCCAACGTTTGACGACGCCTTGAATGATGATGATGGTGTGGATTGAGATTTGTTAGATTACTAATAGTGTTTATTATTTGATATTTTACTTTGTCGGTTACTTTGTGTTGTTTTTGTGCACCTTTTAGACATATATAATTGTTTTGTAACTTAACATATTGGCTGAGTTTTAGATACCTGTTTTAGATACTTATGCTTAATCTTTATAGTTTGTAATGAAAATCGGTGAATCATGAATCATGTAAAGTTATTAATTAAGTAAAAGAGAGTGACTAAGTTTGACATACCATGAGGGTGGAAATTGCTTTAACCCATAAATTGATTTGTGTAACTTACATACTAGGGTTTTGTCATGTTCATTTTTATAACTTGGAGGTAAAATTATGTAGACTTCACCTTGAAGAAAGTACATTCTTAACGTCAATCTAAAATAAACTCCATCCCAAGTTAACAGCAAGTGATAAAAGAACTCTAATAATGTTCATTTTGGCCATTGGAGCAAAAGTTTCTTGATTGTCAATATCGTATGTTTGGGTAAAGCCATTTGCAACAAGTCTAGATTTGTATCTTTCAAAACGAACTAATTTCAAATCGAATTAATTACAAAATTTTTTCAAATTAAACTCAAATCGAATCACAAACTATGAACTTTTTGTGCAGCCCTACTCCTCTTCCTTCCTAAATACTCCATTCTCCTCCCTTTTTAATTTTTTTTTTAATACAAACAAAGATTTTCTTTTTCAAGATTAATGAGTCTAAACTTTAATATCTTTGGGATGTATTTCTTCAAACTTCTTGGTATAAGTCGATCGATACTCGTTGCAGCTCTCAATTATAACAATTTAATATAAAATGACAAAATTATTGATCCCAGGTGCTTGTTGAAGTAAAAGTAATATTGAAAAAATGCAACTGCTGATGACAGCATTATGTGAAAGAGCTATAATTTTGATTTTTTTATCCTAAGTTTAATATTAAATTGTAATAAATGAGAGAAGAAACAAGTACAAGGTATGAGCCGTCATTTTTATCCATGCCCACTAACTCCTACATTTTCCCAACTCTGCCCAGAAATCTGAAATTTCGTCAAAAATGCCCAAACCGGCCACTAAACCCGCGGTTTCTAATTTTTATTAGAAACCGGCTACTAGACCGCCGGTTTCTAATAAAAATTAGAAACCGCGGGTTTAGTGGCCGGTTTCCATGTTTAATTTCGGCCAGAGCTATTTAATAGCCGATTTCTCTCAAAACGTACAGTAGCCCCATTTTTAGAGAAGAAGAAAAGAGGAGAGAAAGAGAACGACGCGAAGAAGCGAATCTACAGTGATCTGCAGTATTTTTTTGAACAGTACGTATAGTATTTTTGTACAGTACCGGTATTATTTTTGTACAGTACCTGTAGTATTTTTGTACAGTACCTGCAGTATTTTTGTACACTACGTATGTACAGTAATTTCTACAGTATTCTGTCAACAGTAATTTCAACAGTATTCTGTCAACAGTAATTTGTGTACAGTAATTTGTACAGTATTATGTCTACAGTAACATTTGAACAGCAATTTTTGTACAGTAAACGCTGTATAGTAAACATTGTACAGTAACGTTTTATTTTTTTTATTATTATTTATCAGTGGATTATGAATAAAAAATGGATTACTTGAAAGATGTTTATCATTTACGACAATGTAGTTTGTTGGTCATGGCGTTGCTTGTTACATTACATTATAATGGAAAGTTTCTACATGGTCCACAAGGAGCATATTACTCCAAACCGCCATCGCATTCTTTTGTTGTTCAAGAGGGTACCTCCCTTTCGGGCTTGAAGTCTCAAATTTATGATTGTGTGGGTTTTAACCCGAATCGATGTGACTTAAAGCTGTCAACCCGAGCCATGAACGGACCAATGTATATCCAAGTTCCGATAGATAATGATCCTTTTTGGAGTCAATTGTGCAACAAGTTTAAGGAGCAGGGGTTTTCTTTTATGGAACTGTACGTGAAGAGAATTAAAAAAGACGAAAGTGGGAGTAGTTCGGGACAAAATTCGGTGGCGCCAAACTATGGACAAGAACGAGTCATAGAACAATACACCACTGTTGGTCCAAGTTTCCAACAACACCCAGAACCAGTTATGGACCCATACACCCCAGCTGGTCCAAGTTTCCAACCACACTCACCACCAGACATGGGCCCATACAACCCCGTTACTGCATATGCCGAACCATACACCCCCGTTGGTCCATATTTCGAGCCAACCCCTGAACCACCAATCCATAACACAATTCCATTGCCATTACCTCAATCACCACTAAGAAAATCACCACCTCACCCCAGACCGTTACCAGTACCAGTAGATGAGCGTGCCGGGTCGGATTTTGAAAACATGAATGAAATTCCAGAATATACACTGGAAACGGCGGATGAATATGAAGGAGAATGGGATTCGGACCACTTGGAGGGTTTACGTGAAGATGGTGCTTCGGGGGGTGGAGAAGGATCAGTTCGTATCAACCCATTCAATGGCAGGGCCAGCACGCACCCGTTCGAATGCTTCAATGATACATCTGGCTTTCAAGAAGCTGATATCGGATTTTTCGGTGCCCGAATCACGTACAGTAGTGACCTGGCAGCCGGGCTATATTTTAGAAACAAAGCTGATCTGAATAAGAAGATTAACGAGTACCACGTTGATAAGAATCAGGAGGTTGAAAGGCAAAAAAGCGACAAGACTCGAATGGTTGTGGTTTGTAAGGATAAAGATTGCAGTTTCAAACTCAGAGCTCAACCAACGGGTGACGGGGATGCATGGGTTATCACAGAGCAAAACCATCCTCACACATGCAGGACTGATCACACAAGGACAGACAATGCAATGCTTACTGCGTCCATTATTGCTGATATTATTGAGGATTCTATTAAAAAGGACCCGGCTATGAGCATCCAATCAGTCGCAAACTGTGTGAGGGTTAAATACAACAACTGTGAACCGAGATACAACCGATTGTGGAGAGGTCGTGAGCTTGCAATAGCACGACAATTCGGGAGTTGGGAGGGTTCATACAGCTTCTTGCCAAAATTACTAATAGGTATATGCGATAAGAATCCCGGCTCAAAGTACAAGTTTGTAACCAGTCCAATCCGAGAAAGCACAGGTGCAATTATGCAAGGTGTTGAACACTTCGTTGCAGTAGCCTGGGCGTTTGGTCCATGTATTGCAGTATTTCGATACCTGAGACCAGTGATCAGTATAGATGCATGTTTCATGTCTGGGCGTTATGAAGGGAGGCTTCTGATAGCTTGCGCATATGACGCCGAGAACCAGTTGCTGCCTCTGGCATTTACAATTGTGGAGAAGGAGTCTGGTCCAACATGGGTTTTTTTTTTGCAGTGGCTACGGAACGAAGTGATTGGAGTTAACACTTTTGTATGTGTTCTATCGGATCAACACTTAGGAATTAGAGCTGCTCTTAACCCAGAATACGGATGGTCAGAAGAACTTTTTAAGCACAGATTCTGTTCACAGCATATTGCAGCCAACCTGGTAAGTAATTGTGGAGGAGACAAGTGGTACGGCCAGAGGTTCAGACGAGGAGCTAAGAAGAAGAAGCCGAGGAGATTGAAGGAGATGTTAGAAGAATTCGCTATGGTAAGTACATTTTATAAATTTTCTTACATAATTCTTTAATAATTTCTCGTCCTTTTCTTTAATAATTTTCCTACCTAATGTTGTGCAGCTAAATCCAAGGTGTAATGCTTATTTGAAAAAATATGGCAAGAAAAAGCCTGATGACCCGTTCGAGTCGTCTAATTATGATAAGATCTTCCAGACATGTGATGGAGGTTTCCGTTTCGGAATCATGACAACAAACGGGTCGGAGTCATTGAACCATGTATTCCAGAAGAGCCGGAGACTGCCCGTAGCTGCGATTGTTGAGGAAACATTTTACAAATGCAATGCCTGGTTCGTACAGAGGAGGGCCCGAGCCATGGCACTAGCCGATGCGAATAAGCAATGGTCTGAACGGGTGGAAAAAAAGCTCAGAAAAAGATGGGAGAAAGCAACAAGGATGACTTTGGTCCCGTATACGCAGGGTGAAGGAAGATACCAAGTCTCCTCTCCTGATGAATATGTTCCGGTCTACAAGCGCTCTGATGGCACCATGGACATTATTCATAGGGAGTTCCAGTACACTGTGACTCGTGGGCCAAATAGAACTATGGAGTGCACATGCAGAGGTATCCAACTAACATCTATTCCGTGTGTTCATGTGTTAGCAGTTTGTCGAAAACGAAATTGGGACGAGAACCAGTTTATTGCTGATTGGTATAGTGTCAACTATCTTGTCAGTACTTGGAATGGTATGTTTCACCCTTATGGAAATGCAGATGAATGGCCATTTTACGATGGAACTACAATAATACCTAACAAGAAATGGATTAGAAAGGGCCCAAGAAAACACACCCGACTCAAAATGACCATGGATGAGTTGAGCGGTCGCCAAAAGGGGCATACTGCTCGCCGTTCAACTACCGACCGACGTAGGAGAGGTACGTAACACTCACAAAATCCTATATATCGTTATAATTTCATGATTTAACTGACACATATATGAAATGTAGAGGCAAAAAATGCAGCAGCTGCGGAAGAAAATGAGCGAATTCTTACAGGGGGGTCATCTGGGTCAAGGCGTAGCAGAACCACAAGTTCGTTGGATGCATCCATTATGTATGCCGAGGCAATGGGAGATGTCTTCTCAGTGCCAGGAGAGGCCACTGGTAGCCATGCAGAGCCGTCAGTTGTCCAACCAAGAAGGTCATCTCTCAGGATAGAACGTACTGCAGGGTCGTTTATGTCTGCAGCAGATCCATTGGGTGCGCATGTAGAGCAGCCAAGGCGATCATCTCTCAGGATAGAACGAGCATCTGTTAGCCAAGCAGCACCATCTGGAGCGGAGGTAGAGCCAAGTAGTGCTCCTGTACAACAAAGAAGGAGCTCGTCTTTTAGGCAACCAAGGGCATCTAGTAGCCAGGCAGCGCCATCTGATACGCAACCAAAGCCATCAAAGAAGCCATCATTTGGGTCTCGAATGTTAGGTGGATTTTGTTTCAGGAAAAATAGTTGAACATAAGAGTGATTGTGAACTATTATTTTGAGAACTTATTATATGAACTTGTAACTTTTTTGAGAACTTCATTTATATTATCTTTGGTTTATTATGTTGCTTTTCTTTAGGCAAAAACGATGAGCAAAAACACACCAAATCAATCGTCAGGTGCTGGCAAAGATAAATGGGAGAATGTGTTTCCTAAACACCAAGCCAATGATGAAGATGATTTTGCCGAAAGCCTTTACATCAAAATAAAACCAATGTTTCCAAAGAAAAATACAGGTAGGACTATCTCTCCGCCTCGTGTGACTGTTACCGGCGAGGTCAAAAAAAAAAAAAAACATGTAAGACTGTCTCTTCGTCTGCTACGACCGAACCAGACTCAGACGTTGATTTTGTTCCATGTACC
>CAXKVW010000731.1:0-290441 GCA_964058825.1 Carex arenaria
AAAAAAATGTTTTAAGCCTGTTCAAAATAAATCTGTTAGTTGAGCTTAGGTATCTTATTAACTCAATAGAAATGTAAATGGCCTTTCTTTAGCTTGGGATTCCTGGCCAAAATTTTCACATCCAAAATTTGACTTGAAATCTTAAATTTCCACTGGTATAATTATAAAATGCGTCTTAGGTATTATCAATTTTCTGTAGTTCTCTGTTCAAAAACAGTTATTATTATTTTAAAATTTACCGAATGTAAAAATTTTAGATAGAAAGTGTTTGACTTTAAAATATTTAATTTTCTCACCAATATATGTTACGCGTTGGATTCCGTATTTACTTAGAACAGGAAAAACCATATTTTATTTGAAAGCTTACTTGTAACAGAGTTCTTTAATTCTATTTCATTTGAACGCTTAACAATAAAGTTAAGAACGGTGACGGTGACGGTGACGGTGACGGTTGGAATCATTTACTCTTTTATTTAACGGTGTTTTGACGAATACAAGCCATTTGGTCTTTTAAAAGGACAATTGCAGTAAAGTTTGTTCCAATTTCTCCATTTAGACGAACTCTTAAGGGATCCATTCTTTGAATACGACACAGAACTGGAAAACTTCATCTTTTCTAGAACGGGCGAAATTTGGGTCAAACTGATAAGTACAGTGTACAACTTTATTAAGCGTTCATCAGCATCTTCACGCATGACTCTAATCATATTATTCAGATCCTTTGTTGCACGACAAAATCATTAGTCATACATTCACATTCTTAGGAAGGGTCCGGATCCTCTAATGTTAACTCAAGTTTTGAGTGTTGATTCGGATCATTCGATTAGAATTTATGTTAATTTGGTCCGAAGTAGAATGTGTGACTTCAATTTAATTTTCATGTCAGAGTATATTGAACGTTTTGGATCCAAACTTAAAGATTGAGTTATTTTAGAGAATCCAAATTTATGTTTTCAAGTACTTATGTAGAGTGCGTTCAAAGGCGAATTTTAACTAAGGCTAGAGGCGAATTTTAACTAAGGCTAGGAGCGAAATCAGACTTTCAATTTTTAGTGGTTAAATGTGAACGCGTATCCTTGGCATTAACTCAAAAAGGAATCTTTTGAGTTAATGAATCTCAACCGTTTGATTTTAAACGGAGCCAATTCGGTTCATGCCTATGACATAGGGGGCTTTTCAATATTAGTGCGGATCTAGTTTGCACGAATCTTGAAACAAATCGGACAGTTGAGATTTATTAACGCAAAAGATTCCCTTTTGAGTTAATGCAGAGGATGCGTGTTCGTTAAATGTGAATGGTGATCACTCACATGAATTTTTCATAATGAAAATAGAGTTCAATTTTACCGTACTCATAAAACTTTACTTTAAATTATATAAAAATTAATACAAAAAGGAGTCATTTAATCTCTATTCACTGTGGATAGGGGATCTGTTTTATCTATAATATAATGATTAGATTATTAATTCATTGTTTCATCCTCCGAATTCTAGTTTACAGGGAAAGTCGGGCTTGATGATCATATTACAGCCTCCTCTTTCTATTTATATATATTGTCTAATTTATTTATCAGAGACACTCTAATAATGCATTCTAAATCTTTTTCCAAAGGAACTGGTTTCCCTAATGCTTGATGTGTTGTGCCTTTTATATTTTTCAAATTAATGGTTAAAAATTAACAACAATTATCAGTTAATTTCTTCCACATTTTTAATAAATAATAAGAAACAGTTAGTCCAACAATAACAAGTTTTAACTCACAATAAAATATATTTTTTCCTAAACAACTGGCTTTATTTAATAAAACATCCAAAAACTAAAAAAAAAAAAATTACGCGACGTGTGCATCTGTTCATTACTTCACTGCAAAACTTCATGTTCTGTTTGATTCATGCAATCAATGCGAGAAACCAAGCACCTTCTTAATATAAAAAATTCATTTTAAAATAGCAATAACATTAATATAGTCAGTGACACCAGCTTGATCGTTATTTTGTAACGGACTTCAGTCTGTAGTATCGATCACGACATGATCGTGTAAAAAACCAGAGAATTTGAAATGGACTTCTGTGCAACAAAATAGAGTGTGATGTCCTCACTAATTTTAAAAGTCTATTAGATTGTCTTCAAATAATCAATTCTAACGTTGAAATTCATCTATTTCATGAGCGATATACATCAAAATTTTGAAAATTTTGAATTCATTTAGTACAAGATCAAGCGGTAAAAAAAAAGATGAAAAATGAATGCATAAGCAACTTATAAAAGACTTGTTTTTTTAACATTTAACTTTGTACTAGATGAATTCAAACTTCAAAAAAATTTCATATACATACATCGCTCATAAAATAAATGAATTTCAACGGTTTGAGTTCATCGTTTGAAGACAATTCAATAAGCTTTTAAAATTGTACTCATTCATTTCTCTTGATAAGCAATAAGCACATCACAGTCTAATTTTGATCATACCCTAGTTTTGATCATTATTTCACAACTATTAAAGTGTCTTTTTAGCACGTTACTTGTCACAGGAGAATTTTGGACCCTCCTAATGATTTGCTCCTAATTATAGTTAACATATACTAAGATTATTTGTCGAACTTGGCTTCTAAAATATAGTATCTAGTTTAAAAAGAAATGATTTTTCAAATATAAATAATAATTTTCAAAACTCTAAAAATTCATATGACACGATTAATTGCATTAGAAGTTCCCACGTAGCAATACAAACATACATCCTCTCTTAAATAAGAGCATAGTATATAAAAATACAAGTTTTCGATCATAATAAACAAGAACAAAAAATAAAGTCGGATGGATAATATAATTGATAATATGACACGGTGTTTAAAAAAATAGTAGCATAAATTTGCTAAAATAAGCATTTCTTTACTAAAGGATGGACACCCAGAAAATTGGGCCTACCCCCCCCCCCCCCCCCCCCCCCCCCCCCACCCCCCACAAGCACAAATGCAGCAAAAAAAAAAAAAAAAAATCTGAAGTCAATTTCTTTAAGCTCAATTACTGTAAACTTCTAATAAAAAGAAAAGTAAATTACAAGTGTAAAATCCATACAAAACTTCAAATGTCGCGTTAAATTAGATATTAAAAGATAAAACTGAAAGTCCAATATAAAAACAGTAACGAGTGAAAATTTATAGTTTTACCAATGTAAGTATTATAAAGTAATTTATTTAAAATTATTATTATTTATAAAATTTCTCAATGCATTCGAAAAATTGAAAAAAATATATTATCATGTAAGATTTAAAATCAAAGCAGAAAGCTCTAGGTTTATCTCGATTGTTCGATATCGTTATTAACACGTAGGAGCGTTTCTCGTTACATTCCGTATACGATAGTAAAAATCTCGCGTTGGAAAAGAGCACCACTCCG
The DNA here is from genome assembly GCA_964058825.1 of Carex arenaria. Lineage (NCBI taxonomy): Eukaryota > Viridiplantae > Streptophyta > Magnoliopsida > Poales > Cyperaceae > Carex > Carex arenaria. The sequence goes on from CAXKVW010000731.1 coordinate 3,398, forward strand.
TCGAAGCCTCAAAGGGTAAAATATCAAGTCCTTATCCTCTGAGGTAATAGAAAATTTATGTTTAGATCAAGACCGTCCGATCAGAATCCGGGCGAGGTGAAATGCACGTGGATCCTTCATGGATTCTGATCTGACGGTCCAAAACAAAATAACTATTATGCTACCTTAGGTGATATGAACTCAAATATCAGAAGCACATAGCTTAAAGAAACGATCCGTATTCCGATCTATCTCAATTCTCACTAGAAAGCCCCCCTCTCTCATTTCTCCTGCAATCTCTCCCAAAACCCTAGGAAAGAGAAAGGAGGCTGGAATCCTCTAAGAAGGAAAGATCAACTAAGTTCCAACGCAAGATCTCCTTGGTATGCACTCTAAACTCCTCTCTCTCTCTCTCTATCCTGTTTGGATCCCTTGCTTGTCCGGTTTGTAGGTACCAGTTAGGACGAGACGCTAGTGCTATCGATTTACGCTAGTTCCGTTCTTTGTTCGCGTATGAGCTCTCTTTAGGACATAATTTTCGGGAATTTTTAAATTGCGTGATTCACAAGCTCATGTGCGTGATTTGCACGCGAGTTATGTACGAGCTGAAATTTCATCTCGCTGTAGTTAATTTTACTATTTCCACCCTTCTTTTGCCGTTTAATATAAAATAGGAAACTTTCTGGGGGAAGGGAGAAGTATTATCGCTGGTTCCAGACTTGTTTGTCTGTATATAATTTTGTTTATAAAGAATTGAAGATTGTGATGAGGTCTTTATTCTTGCAACTATGAATATGGGATTGTAATTTCTAGAAATTCACCTATATTCTACATTCTACTAAATATCTGTGTTTTTGTATTATTAGTGGGCTTGCGTGGCTTGATTTCTCTGGCCTGAAGGTCGAGCATGCACTGCCAATTCTTTGTTGTAGTAGTGATCTGATTTTGTGAATAATATAAATATCGTAAATGCATCATAGCATCCCTTGTGTAATCCATCTTTGCTTACCTTTATTCAGATAGAATTCATTATTAGTTCTCAAATATGCTACTTGCACCATCAGTGTATGTATGGATGGTTTCTAGGAGGAAATGTAAGATAAAAAAACTAACCCTTTTTTCCCCCTTATGGTGGCAGAGTGAAGCACTATATGCTTCCTAGGAAACGAGACACGGAATCTGAGGTAGAACAAAGAGGTGAAAGCCCCAATTCCAACCCAAGCAAGAAGGGCAAAGCATCTCTCTCTCCCTCCTCCTCCATGAATCCACCATCAAAGAACAGCATGGATATCGACGGTGTGAATGGTACAGGTGCCAGCTCGGTCGAGATTGATGAGGATCTGCACAGCCGCCAGCTGGCTGTTTATGGACGCGAGACCATGCGCCGATTGTTTGCTTCCAACGTGCTTATTTCAGGTCTCCAGGGACTTGGTGCTGAAATTGGTGAGTGCTGGAATTTTTTTTTTTGCATTGAAGTATTTATTATTTTGTTTTAGTTTGTACTGCTACACAGGGTAGGTATGTAGCCTAGGCGTTGCTTAGCCACCATTCTGAATGGTATGAATTGTGATAGTGCGGTCATGGTGGCACATTCTGATTGTCAAAGCTTCTGAAGCTGATGTGTTTTAGTGTATATATTGGGGACTATGCATTCAAAATAATTTTTAATTCGTGGGAGAGGAATACACAACCTCTGGGCCTATACTCCATGGGGTCTGATATGTCCATGTCGCATGGGAATTGGAACCTTTTGTTTTTGTCAGAGTACTCAGTACTTTGTTATTGACTAACTTAGCCAAGTATCTATTTCCTCTCCTTTACAGCAAAAAACCTTGTCCTTGCGGGGGTGAGGTCAGTGACGCTCCATGATGAAGAAAATATAGAATTGTGGGACCTATCTAGTAATTTCTTTTTATCGGAGAGTGATATTGGTAAAAATCGTGCCCTTGCTTGTGTCCAGAAGCTCCAAGAGCTCAACAATGCTGTTCTGATTTCTACAATAACAGGTCCTCTTGAGAAGGAGCAACTCTCCAATTTCCAGGTTTCTTTTTGTAAAGAACTTTCATTTTACTTGAGTGTATATTATAATATTTGATCTTTCTTGACTGGCTATTTTTTGGTTGCTGAAAGAATGTTGTTTGTTATATTTATTATTTAATTAAACTGGCTAGAAGACACTTCTCAAATCATTCAATGATCGATTTTGGCCGTCATGTATGGTCTGAATTTGAGTCCTTGCATGCATATATACTATATGTGTGTGCAAGCTCATTGTGCTCTGTTAATGTCGTGGGTTTGAAGAATTTAACTTAATGGTCATTGTTTTTTATTTCTTGTTATTAATTTTTTCTCTTTTCTCTTTTTGGAAAACGCTCCGACAATTTGATTTTTTTTTTGGTTTTATAGGCTGTGGTCTTCACTGATATCCCCTTGGAGAAAGCTATTGAATTTGATGACTACTGCCACACCCACAACCCACCCATCGCCTTCATCAAAAGTGAGGTCAGGGGTCTTTTTGGGAACATATTTTGTGACTTTGGCCCTGAGTTTGCTGTCTTAGATGTGGATGGCGAGGAGCCGCACGCTGGCATAGTTGCTTCGATCAGTAATGACAATCCCGCGCTAGTCTCCTGTGTGGACGATGAGCGCCTTGAGTTCCAGGATGGAGATCTCGTTACTTTCTCTGAAATCAAGGGCATGACTGAACTAAACGATGGTAAACCCAGAAAGGTCAAAAGCGCACGGCCTTATTCGTTCATGCTCGAAGAGGATACTTCGAACTTTGGGGCGTATGATAGAGGTGGTATAGTCACACAAGTGAAGCTCCCTAAGGTTTTGAAATTCAGACCATTAAGTGAGGCCATTAAGGAGCCAGGGGAGTTCTTGTTGAGTGATTTTTCGAAGTTCGACCGGCCACCTCTGTTGCACATTACCTTCTTGGCTCTGGACAAGTTTAGGAGTGAAATGGGGCGGTTTCCAGTGCCGGGATCTGAGGATGATCTTCAAAAGCTGATTGATCTTGCGGCGGGGATTAATCAGACCATGGGAGATGGTAGTAAGGTGGAGGAAATTGATAAGAAGTTGATGCGCCATTTTGCTAATGGGGCGAGAGCAGTTTTGAACCCAATGGCTGCCATGTTTGGTGGCATTGTTGGTCAAGAGGTTGTCAAGGCTTGTTCCGGAAAATTTCACCCTCTTTTCCAGGTAGCAAGCTCTATACATGGGCTGTTTGGTAGAATAACTCTTCTAGTTGATAATGAGCAATTATGTAACTATTTTTAATTTAATTGCTCTTTCTATCTTTCCATTTTCCTTTTATGTTTTTGGTGTCCTGTGGGTTATGTGAGGTTTTGTGTATGTGATATCTCGGTGCTCTAAACACAATTTTCGGACTAAGCAAAGTGACATACACCATCAGAGACTGATATTGTCTTGTACCAATTTTTAAAGATTCTAGGCTTGTGAACCTGGATTCATAAGTTTACTGTTCGCACCATCTTGTGCTTGAATTCCTTTTCATTGGCTTCTCCATCCCTCCATAGTTTCCTTCATTGGGTACCACAACTGCCCTTATCTGGTGCCAAAGAAAGAGGAAGCATGCTACTCAAGATTTGATCTTAGGCACAAACCAGTACTCTTCTTTATTTTCTAATGCTGGTATTCCTTGATATCATGCAGTTCTTCTACTTTGATTCAGTGGAAAGTCTTCCTACAGAGCCCTTGGACGCCGATGACCTCAAACCACTCAACAGTCGGTATGATGCACAAATCTCCGTATTCGGATACAAGCTCCAGAAGAAACTACAAGAATCCAAAATATTCATGGTAGGTTCTGGTGCGCTTGGCTGCGAGTTCCTGAAGAACCTTGCATTGATGGGCGTATCCTGCACCCCAAAAGGAAAACTAACCATAACTGATGATGATGTCATTGAGAAGAGCAATTTGAGCCGTCAATTTCTCTTTCGTGATTGGAACATTGGTCAAGCCAAATCGACTGTCGCGGCTGGTGCTGCTTCTGTAATAAACCCTAATTTGAATGCGGAGGCCCTTCAAAACCGTGCCAGCCCAGATACTGAAAATGTGTTTAATGATGCCTTTTGGGAAAGTCTTGATACTGTAATCAATGCTTTGGATAATGTCACTGCACGAATGTACATCGATTCAAGGTGCCTGTATTTCCAAAAGCCACTTTTGGAATCTGGCACGCTCGGTGCAAAGTGCAACACACAGATGGTGATACCGCACCTGACAGAAAATTATGGCGCTTCGCGGGACCCACCTGAGAAGCAAGCACCGATGTGCACAGTGCACTCTTTCCCCCATAACATTGACCACTGCTTGACTTGGGCTCGGTCGGAATTTGAGGGGCTGCTCGAGAAGACACCGAATGAGGTCAATAACTTTTTGTTGAACCCTGATGGATATGCCTCGGGGATGCGAAGTGCTGGTGATGCACAGGCCAGAGACCAACTTGAGCGTGTCTTGGAGTGTCTTGACAGGGAGAGATGTGAAACGTTTCAAGATTGCATCACCTGGATACGCCTCAAGTAATCTCTCTCTCTCTCTCTCTGTCCTTGTGGAATTAAGTGTATGTACCATGAAAGCACAAAACATAAAATTATGTTTTCTAAGAGGACTCATAGCTAAAAATGATAAGAAAAAAAACAAGTAGAAAAGATTGCTAAAATTCAACAAAGCGCGCTGCGCATGAAAAATAGATTGTAATACAAATCAATATTGCATTTCAATGATATTATACTATTCAAATATGGTTTCAAAATGTCTATTGGTATAGGCAGGGGCGAAGCCAGACTTTCGAACTATGGGGGTCAAACACGTAATGGGAGTCAATCATATAAAATTTTCATGTTAAAAATGGGGGTCAGTTTACAGTACTTGTGGTATTTTACTCTGAATTATATTAAAAAATCATACGTAAATAAAAAAATTCAAAAAAAAATGGGGGTCAATTGATCCCCATTCATACAAAGTCCCTCCGCTACTGGGTATAGGAAAGTATGGTTTGGAAAATGTGTACTAGACCAGTTTTGGATTATCTCCTTTTGTGTTCTACATGCTTCTCAGACCAAAACCTTCTTCGGCAGGTTTGAGGACTACTTTTCCAACCGGGTGAAGCAGCTAACCTACACCTTCCCAGAAGACTCGATGAATAGCTCTGGCACTCCTTTCTGGTCGGCCCCTAAGAGGTTCCCGCGCCCCCTTGTGTTCAGCACCAGTGACCAGAGCCACCTCCACTTCATCATGGCCGGGGCCATACTTCGGGCCGAGACTTTTGGCATTCCGACCCCTGATTGGGCTAACGACCCCAAGAAGTTAGCGGAAGCCATTGATAAGGTGATTGTGCCGGAATTTCAGCCGAAGCAGGGAGTGAAAATTGAAACTGATGAGAAGGTAACAAATTTGTCGACGGCATCCATTGATGATGCAGCTGTCATTAACGAACTGATTGTGAAGCTCGAGGATTGTGCCAAGGTGCTATCGCCTGGGTTCAAAATGAACCCAATACAGTTTGAGAAGGTAATCTGGGATGTGCATTTCATATTAGGAATTCAGTGTGGGGATTCACTGGTAGTTATTTTTACTTTTAGTTTCTTTTACTAGATATACTATCATTGAATTCGGATCCAGTGCAATACCTCAGTAGAATGAGATCTGAGTCGTCAGTTTTAATCTGGCATGAATCTCAAAACAGACCCCCCCCCCCCTAATATCCAAATAGGTATCATATTACTTTTGACCTGGCTGGGAGTGTTGTACTCAGTCAGGTATCTGAGGGGATGTGAACTCACTATCACCACCCACGCGAAAATAATGAACCCTGACCAGTTTGAGAAAGGTAGTCTGGCATGTGCATTTCATCTTAGGAATTCACACAATAATTTTTTTTAGCAGAGTATGTGTTCAGTAAGGAGGGGTGGTTATCATTCTTGAGATGTTTGTACTCTTTTTCACTATTGACACTAAAAGTCATGTATTTCATGAAAAAATGCAAAGCAACCAATTAAGTTACAATCAAGCAAAAAGATTATATCAAGCTGAAGAAGCTTACCTCTATACAAGGTTTATAATATAAAGTGATGCGATTAGGGGACTAGCTTGTTTTGGCTCTGGTATGAACTATCACAATTATAGTTATTTGAATTTTCTGGTGGTCAGTAGCATGCTGAAAGCCTTTCTTTTTGGTGTTTATTGTCTACCGCAATGCCTATGTAGTTTTAGTTGTCTGTATGTAGATTTTTATGAAACAAAATTCTACTGCTTTATTTATGTTCCTTTGAAAATGGGTTTGAATCTATGACTAATAAACTTGACAATCTTGTCAACCATCATTTTTTTTTATAATTTTGAAATCCCGTACTTGGAATGTGATCTATACTTTATGCATAGTAAACACATGAAAAATGATGATTGATTACATTTTATCAAATTGTTAGAAGTTTGCTATCTATATACTACAATGGAATGTCAAATAACACCCAAATTTGCTAATGTGTATACAGATTTTTTTGTCACTTACTTTTTGTTTGGCTTGATCTGAAAGCTGTTGTCAAGATTGTCAAGTTAATTTGTTCGTAATAGATCCATTTGAAAAAAAATATCACCCTTTTGTTCATGTTTTCTAATCGATCAAACCTATGAATTCCAACAGGATGACGACACAAACTACCACATGGACCTGATAGCGGGTCTGGCCAACATGCGGGCTCGCAACTACAGCATACCTGAGGTGGACAAGCTGAAAGCCAAGTTCATTGCCGGCCGCATCATACCGGCCATTGCTACCTCCACTGCCATGGCTACTGGCCTCGTCTGCCTTGAGCTCTATAAGGTCCTTGCCGGGTCCCACAAGGTCGAAGATTACCGTAACACCTTTGCCAATCTGGCCCTCCCCCTCTTCTCCATGGCTGAACCTGTTCCACCAAAGACCATCAAGCATCAGGACATGGCATGGACTGTGTGGGACCGATGGACGATCAACGGGGACATCACTCTGAGAGAACTCCTGCAGTGGCTCAAGGAGAAGGGTTTGAATGCATATAGCATTTCGTGTGGCACCTCTCTGCTTTACAACAGCATGTTCCCAAGGCACAAGGAGAGAATGGATAAGAAGGTGGTCGATGTGGCCAGGGATGTGGCCAAGGTCGAGGTGCCACAGTACCGACGCCATCTGGATGTCGTTGTTGCCTGTGAGGATGACGATGACAATGACATTGACATCCCCCTTGTTTCGGTCTATTTTCGTTGAACCTGATTTAATTGAATAAAATATTGGAAGTTCTCAACTGATCTTGATGCCAAGATGAATTTGCATCCTTTTTTTTAGGGTTTGATGGCAACACAGATTACTGTACCTTTTTAACTTATGGTGGTGGTTCTTGAGGCCTTACAGTTGTTTTTTTAGGGTTTGGACATTTCTTTTCTGTTCGTCACTGTTACAAGTATTATTGTTTTTAACATATTTTATGTATTCGCCTCTTGCTATTCTGGTTTTAATCTTGTTGTCCAGCTTTGATGGTGTTGCTTTTGCTATAATGTTGAGTTCACCTACGAATTGGTTGGGTGTTTGTTTCATCACAAAGAACCCGGTTATTTGCCAACTGAATTTCATTTTAGACGCCCTTGTGCTTTGCCCGTGGTGTGCTATTTTCTCTTTACGGGGTCTTTCCCAAATAAATCAGATAATGGAGCCCCATTACGGTCACAGGATCAGTTCAATTATGAGATCAAACATCGAGTAGGCCCCAAATATCGTTTTGCAGATGTATTTATCTCCCTATTTCCAAAGATTATTGAAGAGCCTAAGACCAGCATCAGTTATTGTCGGTAAAGAATTTAATTATTAACATTTTGGAATGCTGAACAGTGGCAATTTTTTTTAGAATGGCAAGTTATTGATTTATAATGACAATATTTTAAACAAATCGGAATATATGCTTGCGTTTGCAGAGCCCTTACATATTAAACCTGAGCTGAATTTTTTTTATTAATAGCAATTAAAAAGGTAAATTTATAAAAAATCGAATCAGTGTTCGAAAATCTCATAAGAAAGACAACGTAAACTATGTCCAGAAGTCATAGTTATGGAGTCGAACGCAAAAGAAAAATAGAAATAAAAAATTCGAACATCATAGTTTAGGACGTCTAAGAATGTAAAATATTTTTTTAGAGTCGCCTGCAGTCCTCACCCAACTGATATGTAAAACATCGTAAAGCAGCAAAAAGTTTAGCAAGGGTGATGAACATTGAACACTATTGGTACTCTGATCTATCTAGAGGTCGACCTAATTTGCAATATATAATCTCACAGTGACAAGGTGTAAAAAATAGAGTTGCCCTAGTTTGTAGAAAGTAGTAATTTAAGAGTCAAAAGGAATTCGATTTTATCATCATGCAAAGCTAGCAATGCTAATACGAGTTCCAGTGCATTTTCATCCCGAACATCATATATTATGACACCTACGGGCTTCAAATAAAAAATATACGACTACTAGGCGCCATAGCCTATGGCGTCTTGCTTATTTTCTGAAATTTTCGGATACTGATCTGATTTTTATTAGTTTATTTTCTAATTCCTATTAATAATAAAATTCGGACACCTGAGTAGAAGTATCAATGAATGAGAAAATATATCTTAGCTGTGTAACACCTTGCATATTATTATTAGCTGGGATATTATTATCACAATTCTTGAAAAGTGGCAATCCACATACAAATATTTCTCTAATTTACTAAACAATGGCCTCAGTAGGTTATCCATATGAACTTCCAAACATCAAACTATTCTGAGAGGAAGCTGCTGCATCAAATAAAATTCGCTTTGATGTCTTCATTCGCTAACATCCAGAAATCCGACAAGGCATTTCTCCAACATAAACTCGGCATTTACCCATGCATGATACTTATCTTCAGATTGATTAAGGTATACTGGTTGACAGAAGTATCAAGTCAACTATAGCTATAATAAAAAGGATGAGTAATAAAACCAATTGCCATTATGAAGTGGTCATGCTATTAAATTTCAAACGGATGAGTAATAAAACCAATTGCCATTATGAAGTGGCCATGCTATTAAATTTCAAACACCACAGGCCAAGAAAACTTGAACTAATAAAACAATAGATGGAAGAATAGGTCAGTGCTTAACTGGAATTAATCTAATATCAATCATGCCTTGTACTGATAGAAACTGGTACCATAAGTAGTGAAGGCAGTATTGTAAAAAAGGATACTGAACAAAGAGGTGCAATCTTTCCCAGCAGCCTTCATAAGCATATCTACCCCTGAGAAGATTCAACAACTTGTTAAAAAATGAAATGAAAAAGAATACAAAACTTGAAACCATGTTTTAAATTCTCTACTCATGTATCAGGTTAACCAACGCTCAATTTGAATTAGAATTCCGCTCAACAACACTGAACGGTAGAACTGCACTGGATCTGACTGGTATGAACCTACTATGGCACGCACATTAGGTTGTAGTAACCAAACAGAAATAAGCATGGAGAAGCAACCAAACAAATATACTAATATGAAACCAGTAGCAGCATGCATGATCTGGTAGCAACTGAAATATCTTGCTACCAGTTAAGGAGGCAATGTATAAGGTCCAGTCATCTTTTGAACAAGAGCCAAAAAAATCAAAATGTTGACTCACACTCAACTGTTAACATGTCGGGTCAACATAGCACATTATCAGGCTGGTTATTGACATGTAGTTCTATATAGATCTCTTTCCTTTTAAAAGGCATAGCTTTGACCTTTTGTTCAACAAAAAATTGAATTTGGTGTGAACAAGTCCGGTCAGGTCACCACTTGCTCAACCAACACACCAGACAGGTCATAAAATCCAGTAGTTAAAAGCAACCCGGTAACCCGTCCAACACAGGTACCAGATTGCAAATAGCAGGATGGTCCCACCAAGATTGAATTTGATAAACTTTTCTTTATTCCTTACCTCCAGGATGGAATTTGAGATAAGGAGAGATATTATACACTCGGCCTTTTAAAACAGTCCAAATATGTCCTTCCATGTTTTTGTGCTGCTTTACTTCCTCCAAAGTTATTAGTCTTCGATTTGACTTTCCCTTGAGACCTGTTATACATTTATATTTAGAGAAAGGTTTTTGGTAGAAGAGTTGGTTTTTCATATCATTCTTTTATCAAAAAAATTAACTTTATTTTGCTAAATAGAAGACAAGAGTTACTTTGTATTGAGATAGATAAAAAGATAGTTTTGACTTAAAATATGTCTCAATGTAGTAAAACAACATTTTGGTCAAAGAATTGTGTTTGTAGTATCTATCAAAAATAGGTCTTCAATAATCATAAGCTCCATGTAAATGGCATATGACATTAGTTGTTCTTTAAATTTCACAGAATTTCTGTTTCATAACATTATGTAACAAATTTTCTGTTGCTGGTACTTGGTACTTGTCCAATTTCATTTATGCACTGAGAAAATACCCTAGCTACGGGTCGAAAGCATCGGTTGCGCAACCTATTAGATCACCTCCATTCATGACTGCACTCACCATTTACTTCTTCAATAAAATTCAGAACCTAATATGACTCGAAAGAAAATTTATGAATTAACACCCAAAAACTTAATTTTATACATCTCAACAATACCTGCCAGATCGGGGTCGGTACGAGTAAGCTTTAGCCAGTCCATTTGACTGTAACCTTTCTCAAATGGAACCTTAGCTCTAGCAATTTTCTTTTGAACCGGTTTCTTCTCAGTAACTGCATCACCAGACTCTCCAGTGTTGCCGCCGCCACTACTACTACTAGGTTTTGCTAATTCTTCCTTTTTCAAGTTCTCCACTGGTTTAGAGTTATCCGGTTGTCTACTCTGGGTGTTATTCAAACTGGAATCCTCCAGTCCTTTCGGTGTATCATTAGAGGGTTCGTCTAGCTTTATATTTTGAAGGGAGGGTAGTGCTTTAGGAGACTCTATCGGGTACTGATCCACGGGCGGCGAAACCTAAGAAAATTTTCAAATTTGGAATTACCCATGTATTAAAAATAAGCAATTCACAATTCCAGTGAGATAATAAAAACCATGAGAACAATTATTTAAAGAATCAACTAACAGCACAGCAGCTTTAGCCGGTCAAAAAAGAAAAGAAAATGCCGGTACTGCTGGCAGTCGAACAGTATCCCAACATTGCTGATCATAAATTAGACAAAATTGCCTCAACTGAATTCAAATGGAAAATTTAACCTCAATTGTGCCCAAATTTGCTTTTTTGATACCCCGTATTTTTGGAACAGTGCATGTTAAGGTTCAATTCAAGATCTATTCCGGTCAAGTGAACTGACACTTATTAGGAACCAAAGCTAGGAAGGTGATTAAAATTTATACACTAATTAAGCCAACATGAACAAATCACCTCTTTCTTGAAACCTATCTTCAAATTTCCATAATACTGATATTCTAATCATAAAATTTGTGGTAAATGAAAGAGAAGAAAAATATGCCTGGCAGAAGGTGAAATCAGAGGAATCATCTTCGGCCATTAGAAAATTGAAATAAAAGATATATTTGAGGTGAGATTGCGGATGAATTGCAGAGGAATTTGGGAAGAGGAAGAAGAGAAGCTTGGGTCAGGTCGGGTTAAGCGAGGAGGAGGAGAAACGACCAAAGACTTTGGAAGTTGGTTGGTTGGAACCCTTTGAAGAGTCGCACTCGCCAACCCTAGAGGGCAGCGGGCAGCGGTCAGCGGTCAAACCGATTAAAAGGTAGTGTTTCTCTCGTAAAATAACAGAGGTGAAAACGGATCGGATAGTGGCAGAACTATATCTAAAAATAGTACAGATCCGAATTGATTGATACGGATACAGATTAAATATTAGATGCATATGAATTGAATGTGAAACAGATATATTCAATACTATTATTTATTAAAATAATTTAAATATTGTCAAAAAATATTAAAGTTCATAATATTTATTCAACTATATGCTATATTATTCTGATACATATAATTAAAATTTAAAATTTTATTTGTATCTAATTTTTAAATACGAATTTTTATGTTGTCGAATAATGTTCGATTTGTTTGCACCCCTGCTTGTAATCTTTCTCTCACAATGGTACGTTCAAATGATAGAATTCAGATCCAGGGCAATACCTGACCGTGTAGAATGAGATCTGAGTCATTGGTTTTAATCTGACACAAATCTCTAAGCGGATCCATATATAAAATAGACACCGAATTAATTTTGATGTGACTGTTTGTTCATAATTGACAAATTGAATGTTGTTAGTAAGATCCTGGAGTGCGTTTTTAAGATAATATGAAATCTAGTTGACTAATTTGCCATCAAATGAATGGAGCATTATTGGTACACCCGTTAAAACATTCTAAATTGTCGATTTTTTTTTTTAATCAAAACATTCAAATTCCTTATTTTTTCATTTTAAACTTGAAAATTGCTTATTTTTCCAATAATAAGCAAATAATTTGTCATTTTTTCTTTCACTGATCTAATTTTATTTTATTTTGTTTGAACTTATTATATACAGCTTTGATGTTTTTTAGGTAAAAGCAAGGGTCAATCCCTCTATTTTATTATATAAACATCATCGGTATTTTTAAAGGGATAAATAAAAAAGTTCGTAAATTTTCAAGAGAAAAAAAATAACGAAAATGAAATGTTGCAGAGATATTATGTGAAAATTCACGATGGATGTCTTCATTGTTTTTCTAAAAATTTGATTGGACCTCTTTTTCATAGAACAAAATAATAACTTTCTCAAAAAATTTAATAATAAGTTCAAATAAAAGTTTGAAATTAGATTAAATAAAGAGAATATGAGAAATGTTGTTTGTTTTTACTTTTTAGTGAGAAAATAAACAATTTTTAAATTTTTGATGGAGAAATTGGATATTTAGAATTTATTGGGCAAGTAAGAAATTTGAGTCTTTTGATGGGAAAATAGGTAATTCAGAATGTTTCAAATGGGCAAACTATTTTTTTAAATAATTCATCCATAACATATTTAGTGTTGTGGCACGAGTTCTCATCTCTCTATAGAGAGAAGCATGTTCAATTCTACAAAATAACATTAAAAAATGCTAGAGTGTGCTGGAATCCTTTAATAAAAAAATACACATCATGTTGAATCCAACAATTAAATTTTCTGATAATTTAACATGTTTCGGAGTTCTCATAGACTCAATCATCTTTAGTGAATAAACTATTATATCTCGCTAAAAATAATCATATTGCAGGAATATTAATTAAGGGCATTTTGGTCTGTTAATGAAAGCTACCTACCGTTTCAAAAATTTCTCTGCCCATAGGCGGATCCGAGTATGAGTCTTGCAGGTGCAAAAATTGACCAAGAAAATGGTGTTGTGGTGGACTTTAATTGCATTGAAGGTATATTAATTAGCACTTCCTAACTCACCTAAGAAAATGGTGTTGACCGTGTTGTGGTGGAGTTTAATTGAGATAGTTGTTTGACTAAGAATGCGAAGATCTATGAGATTCTTCTCGAAGGAGGAATTTCACAATCCTTTTACTATATTCACAGTCATGCTTTTCTTTTGACTAAAATTACTAACCGTTTTTTTTATTAATAACTCCCAAAAAAAATTAATAAAAATAATCAGACTCTTATTTTTTTTTAAAACTAACCAAATCGCCTCACTGAGAGGCGGTCCACTATGACAATAAAACTGTCTCTCAAGAGGCAGTCCTTAAATTTTTTTTTTAGATAGTTGTACTAATTGTGGAATTTATATTAAGAATTTATTTTTTATATTATTTGTTGAACATGCATTGACTAATTAAGTAAGTATCAAGTATAGAGAATTTCCGATAGATAATAAATGACTTCATTTAAGCTCTGAAAATGTACGATACTATATAATTTTATTTATTAGAAAGACTGTCGATTTTTATATTTGATTTATTTGAAATTAACATTACATCTCTTTTAGATGGATATTTATTATTGCTCTAACAAATTCGATATGTGTCTTTCTATTATAATGCATCTGTATTAATTTTTTTAAGTCATTTCTCGCATTTCTAAAGCACCTGCATGTTGTACATTCTCGTAAATAGCCGAGGTTAGGAGAATTAATAAAGCAAGAGAAACGATATCTTCACTGAGAAGGCATAAAACGATGATGAAATTTCAAACGGCTATAAAACAGTGCTCGAGTGTCCGATTTCAGCAAATGACCATTTTTCGGAAAGCTTGCAAAAATATGCATGCTTTAGTGTTGAAATTGCTGGTTTTCAAAATTTAGAATTGCCAAAAAATAAAGGGAAGAGCTTCAAAACTTGAATTGAAGTTTCTGATTAATATTTTCATTTCTATTTTTTTATCTAAGTAGCTCAGTAAATTAGTTATATAATGAACTTGTAGAATACCAATTTTTATTATTTTTAGAATTTTTTACTATTTTTTATGAATTATGAAAGATGACACAAAATGACTGAAAAATAAAATAAATTTGTGAATAATATATTTTCTCGGTAGTCTTTTCAATATAATATTTGTTTCAAATAAATCAAATATAAAAAATTGGCGGTCTTTCTAATAAATCAATTTATATAGGATCGGACATTCTCCAAACCTAAATGAAGTAATTTATTATCTATTAGATGTTCTCGAAGCTTGATATTTACTTATTTAGTCAATGCATGTACAACAAATAATATAATTTTTTTTGTCTTAATATAAACTCCACAATTAGTACAACTATCTCAAAAAAAAAATTAAGGACCTCTCCTGAGAGACGGTTTTGTTGTCATAGTGGACCGCCACACAGAGGGGCGGTCTGGAGTGAAGGGTGGACTGCCCCTCAGTAGAGCGATTTGCTTAGTTTTAATTTTTTTTGGGGGTTATTAATAAAAAATCGGAATTTCTAATGACTTTCTTTGATAACAACATGAAAATAAAAAATGCAGTCCTTCAAGCCTAGTACATTTAATCAGTAGGTGCCAACAACTACTAGTACACATAATAAATGCAAATATAAAACTTCACGTTATCACATCAAATTCTTCATAATATACAAAATAAATTAAAAAAAATAAACTCTCTTAAATAAAAACCCCTGTGCCCAAAAAATAATACCCAATTAGTTTGGAACTCCCATCCTCATTAATTTGCCAAACAATGGTTTTAAGGCATTCCAAAGAATAAAAAATAAAAAAAATTGAATGATACCATTTACAAAACGCCTTTGGCTAAAATAATCGCATGTCATTCATTCTTTTTCTTTTTCATTTTTCCTTTTTCCTTTTTTTTGGAAGATTTAGGAGGAAGAAGACTGAGGGATCCCATGCTTTTGAAACCAATCCGGCATTTGAAATATACAATTTAACAATGGTCTGACATCTCTGTGCACAGAGAGTTCCTTGAGAAGGGGAAGCAGCACACTCAAGAGCTGAAATTTTAATAATGAAGCAAATCACGAGATTAACATAATAAATTGGAGTGCCTTTTTATTATTTTTCCTTTGTCATTGACATGTTAAGAACAAACATTTTACATACAATTACACAATTAGGAAATGATTGCAAAAAAAAAAAAATGAGAAAAATTAATTAGTATAAATATTTTGGGGTCAATCGAAGTTTAATTGGTACTTTATTTGCAAGGGGGAGAAAGACCCTAGTGTACCACAACCTACTCGTTAGGGTTGCTACAGACCAGCTAAAATTCTGATGCAGTGGAGATTTGACTGAAATTCTAAAAAATGCTCCTCATTTGAATATGGCCATCAGAAAAGTGAAATGTCAAAAGACAATAAATTATCTTATTTGTTTCTTTTGTTTATTTTCCTTTTCTATATTTTGACCAGTCCTTATTTTAGAGGGAAAAAGCAAGCTCAATCCATTTTCCTGTTCTTAATGCTATGCTAAAATAAAGGTTCAAATTAGTTAATAAAGACAAATGACAACAACTGTAATTTGTATGTATAATTTTATAAAAAATAGTTATACGTGCCTGATCATCAGAAGGTTGTGAAGGTGAAAATGGTACACATGGTATCCCATTCAAAGGTTGCAAGAGGAAACTGAAAGGGTTATTATCTACAATTACAATTCGGTTGAGATCCTTCGATATACGAGTCATATCTTTCACATGCTCTCTGTACTCCCTGTTTCAAGTGATAAATAACCAAACCACAAAATTGTATGTTAATGTGAGGCTTTGAACACGAAGATATAATTTCTTGTAAACTAACCCCCAGTCACATCAACCATTGTACTCCTGTTTGCCTCTTTACGTTTTTACAAAAAAAAAAAAAAAAGCTCTTTCTAAATTTTTTGTCATATTCCATTTGAATTTAAAGTACTTTGTTATTAGATCTTTCCCATACATTTTATAAAAAGGCAACCTTTCAGGCAGTCAGATACATAACATGAAGATCCGCATATCTAAAATAACATGGATATTTTTATAGATAACACACGGCCAGAGGGGGTGGGGAAGATGCCTGATGAAATAAATCATGCATGAATCTAGAAAAGCTTACTGATATAACTTACGTGCTCACAGTTGCAGGCCGATACAGACGAAGCTTGAACCTATTCTTGACATCAATTCTATCAACGAGTGGTCGAGCATAGCCTGAAAAAAAATGTCATAATTACAACAAGGCACAAAACCAAGAAAAACAGAAACAACATGATGCAAATTCCAGATAGAATCTAAACCTTCGAGACCAGCTGTGAAGAGCACAAGATCTGCAAATTTGCTTACTTCCTGCAAGAACTCTTCCAAACCAGGCCGTTCAAAAACGGTGACATGGTTTATTTTGGGCTTCCCTTCAACTTCCTTCAATCAAATCAAAGAAAAGTTCAATTCAGATTGTTTCCTTGATGGTGGTCTTTTAGTAATACTCTGCCTTCCAGGATTTCAGAGATTCATGGTGATGCTGGTTCAAGCAGGTAAAGCCGTAAATTCGTGTATGGAAAGATACTTTTTAAAGATGAATATATTATAACAGCCCACAACATACAAAAACTCAACATTAAAAAAAATTGTGCACTACCAGATAAGACAACCAATACATTTAGTACTGCATACAGAACTACCAAACCAGATTAATCCAGTACAATCATGTAGTGCATTGTCAGTACATAACAAATGCCTTGTAGATTTTAATCAGACCCATATTTTTTTCCTGTATGAGTCACCAGTCAGATCTCAAATTGGCCACTTCTTTTCCTTTTTTATTATCCATGAATCCTCTTGTTTAGTATAGAACTGTAAAATGATAAGAGGATTGCACGAAAAGCCATTACAATCCATTATTGGTACCACTGGTACCAGAAACATGGTTGGTCTATTACATGTTTTGCTGCTATCCGGCTATAAAATAAAATATTGAGTCACCTTGCTTGATGAAAAAAACTCAATTTCAAAAGATTTGAGACCGCCTTCAATAGCTTGGGAAAGCACAAAGTCTGTGAGGCTGCTTGTCTCGTAAGCACATACCAACGTCTCATCCAAGTCAAGTACCACCTACAAGTTAGGAAAATTTTAGGGTTTCCATAAATTATATCCTTCAGTGGTTCACCCAATAAGAGCATGAAATTAAATTGGATAGAAATAACAGGGTTATTTTTGAAATAAATCATATGGGTTGAAGAATGCTTTGAGTTGAACTTCTCGATACTTGGATAACAAGGATTAGAACTAATAAATTAACATAAAATTTATTAGGTTTAGAACTAATAAACACTAGAGAAAAGATCCAAAAGGGAGCTTCACCAGACAGGCAGTTCGTGAATATTTCCATTTTTTCGAAGAATACTATACAGTACTGTGTCATGAAATTAACTTCTATACTATTCTTAGCAATATCCTGTAATTAAAAGGTCAATTAGTTAGTCCTCCCGTGGCACCGTACCCAAAATAGTATCAACATAGTGTTGGATTGAGAACTCATCTGGCCAGAGCATATTTTTAAATTGAATAAAATACTGAGCAAATCGAATTGATAAGAACTCGACCAATAACGTCGGTCATTTGAAATATTAAAAAGAAAAAGGTTGAGAGATCATATATAGCCTTTTTTTTTTTCAATTTTTGAACAATTTCAACTCGAGGGTAAGTAAGAGATCTGGTACTGCTAGTACAATTAAGCGGGGTCAAGGATCAATTAAGTAAAATGAGAACTGACCGTGAGTCTATCGAGAGTCTCCGGCGATGAGGCGGGGAGGGGAGGAGAAGTAGAGGTGATGATAGAGATCTCGGGGTCAGAGGGGAGAGGCTTGAAGGCGATGGAGAAGAAAGAAGTAGGGAGGAAGTGGGTGGGGGCCCAGGAGCAGTAAGTCCCGCTCACGACCTGGAGCACCGTACGCATGATGAGGCCCAACCACGAGACCATCGCCGACCAGGCATCGGACGCGGTGTCCGACTTGGCAGAGGCCAGCTCAGACATGGCGAAACGGCGAGGCGTGATTGGGAGTGGGTGGGAGGGAGAGAGGAGAGGCGATCGGATGAAAAGAGGGAAAAGGGGGGGCGGGTAAGAGGCTAACAGCCAGAACAGACCCAGCTGCAGAAAGAAAAGCGAGAGAGAGACTTGGAAGCGGTCCGGTGGGCAATGGACCAAATTTGGTCCAATGTCCGGTATAAACCGTACGATTAGAATCAGATTCGTTCTCAATTGATCTACAGTTCTACACTACACATAACAGTGCGCTTGAATCTTGATTTGAATCGGACGGTTTCAAAGGGCATGAAACCGAATTTGGTCTGATGTTCATTGGACCTCCTACGATTACGTGTGGGAGAGAAAGAGGTAATCATGTCACATCATGGGTCCCACTGTCAAGTGATACTGAACAATTGATCAAGTCGGGGGTTCTATTCAATTCAAGACCTGCGAATTGGGATATCGGTGCTAATTTCGACGCAAGAACTTTATTATTCGGAGATTTTTTTTTTTCTCTTGTATCATTTTTGCTCTCGGTAAATACTTCTTTCAATTTTATTTTACATCAAATTGTGTTCTTAATAGAAGAACAATTCAGATATTAGCAATGCAAACGCAAATGACCGGTCATGTATATTTATAAGATCCATTTTGACTTTTACTCAATGTATCATTATGACATAATTTAAAATTTTATTGGATAGACTTTAAATAAATAATCAATCCATTCAAACTGATTTATAACTGGCATATATGCTATTGTTTCAGAATATTGACATTTCATTTTAGAGTTTTTGATTTATTTTGTAAGTAAAACATTTACATATATTTTTTTTATTTATACAAATTATGTTAGTATCAAGTTAAGCGGTCAAAAATGTTAAAAACTAAATGTATTAAAACTTAAAAATTTCTCCTGATGAGTGTTGTAAATAACGGTATGCGGTCGTCGGACGGATGGGGTTCCACCAAAAGATTAATCGGTATGCGACCGATTAATTGAAATTATGCAGACAATTTAATGTTTTTATTAAATTTATGTATATATATCATAATTTATTAAAAATAATTTATTTAACTCATTAAACTTATCAAATAAACTTAATTTAAGTTAGTTTTATTATTATAACATGACACTAGGCTTATTTCTTCTTAACACATAAGTATTTTGCATGTGTAAGTAACACATTTATTTAATGAAAAATAAATTTGAGAATTAAGCTTTTTCAAATACTAATAACATATTATTTGAAAGAAAGAAAACATTCCAACATAAAATCACTAAATTTAATTTATGATAATAACTTAATTTTATAAATAAACATGTCGTACTAATTAAAAAATTACATCATTAAGTAAGAAAAATATATGGTATATAAATAATAGAAGAATTAATCAATTTCAAAGTAAGCCAGAAGAAAAAAAAACATATATAAAAAATATTAGATGTATATTCAAGTACAAATAAAACTACAATACATGATTTATAAACCTTATTATCACACACTATTATGGAAAAAAAAGGCAATGTGAAAAATAAATATTCACTGGAAAAAACGAAAAAAAGGGAATTAACGGACGATTAAACGGTAAAATGGCCGATTAATCGTTTTTATCCGCTAACAGGCATCCGTTAAGCGTATTCGTAACAATTTGACCGCCGTTTCCGATTAAACGGCCTTTTTTTACAACACTGCTCCTGATCGCTTGACTTAACACTAAACATATTAGAAAAAAAATATAAATTTTGTATGTAAACACACAACTAATGAAATAAATCGGTTTAAACAGTTTGAATTCACTGTTTGAAGTCAATTCGATAGATGTTTGAGTTAGTGTTACATAAGAATATAGTTATTTTTATTTTAACAAGTAATATATTAGCGCTAAACAACAATAAACAATTTTCATAGAAATGAAATTTCTATTACAATTCACAAATAAAATACTTAAATAGTCAGAAAACATTTAATAATTTCAAAAATCAGTCAAAGACTCCTTAAATGAGAAGTTCCGAAATCTAACATAGTATTTCTTTTCTTATAATTTAACTGAACATGTTGAAACTTGTAAAAATTGATCATCTTTGTTGTTATCATAATAATTTTTGTTGGATCAAATGAAGAATTATTATTTCTACTATAATCTTTGGAGTAATCTCAGTGAAATGTACCTCATCACTTTAGGTAGGAAGACAATTACACAAAATTTCAATTACTTAGAAAAACATTCCGGTTTGTTATAAATTTGAATTAATATGAGGTTGTACATGTACAATATTTTTGTTTCCTATTCCACTATATAGAAAACTCATTTTAGCACTTAGAAATAAGTTTGGCCAATTCAACTAATTTAATTGCACAAATTATTTGTAAATTCAATTTGTTCTAATTTTAATAGTAAAGTAAAATATTGAATTTGAGTACAGTATTTCATGGGTATATATATATATATATTTTCTATTTAATATTCACAAATGATTGTTCTTTCCGAATTTCGAACATGCGTCTCACACGGAGAGCATTGTCTTTGCCACAAGATCAAAAGCTGATTCTCTTCATGGATAATTATGTGTCTACTGATTAATTAAAAAAATAATAATAGAATGACAATAAGAACTAAGAAGTGCATAATTTGAAAAATTGTAAATAATAAATATTTCTAAATTTCTGCAGGTCAATTTTGGATACATGGATAAAGTAAAAGGAGTTGCATCTCTCAATTGTTGTCTCTGTAAAAGAAAACAAAGCCCGTCATTTTAATTGTTAATATATTAAATGTTTTCTTTTAATAATAGCACATGGTATTGTTATCTTATAAAGTAATTCATTAATCATATTTGATACTATTTAAATATTTATTTAATTACATGAAATTTATAATCGTGAAGAGATTCACTAATACACCACGTCATATATAAAAGATCATTCGGTGAGGAATTTGTATTTTATTTAAAATAACCATACCAATGAATATATAAAATTTACTATATACAGTTAATATAGTTTAAAGTATTATATTCATCCATTTCAGATTTATTTATTTTATATTTGTTAAGGTTAAATAATATATTATTGTGATTATTTATTTAAAGTTGTCATTCAAAAGCGGTCCAATGAATTTTCAAGAATTGAACTCGCTGGCTATCTCGGTGAACTTAAAAAAAAAATTACAGCCAGCAGTTATTTTTTTTTTAGTTTGAAGTTATTTATTTTTACTAATCTTGTGAAAAATGAGAAAAATGATAGACAATTGAACTATCGTTTTAATTATTATTAATAATAATCATAATAAATAAAATCAATAGTCTGTGTGCAATTTATCAGTCTCATGGTGCCTACTGCACACTATATGAGAATGAGAGGAAGGTTGTTTTATTATTGTCATAAAACAAAAACCTGTGGCTTATTCTATTTAGAGCGGAGTAAGTCTGATGAATATAAGCATAAGAGGTTTGATGGTCTTCTAGACCGTCTGATTTATTTTAAAATGCGTGTGTATAAAAATTGAAGCAGATGTGTACAAATATTAAAATAGAACATATAGATCTTAAAATGTATCAGACGATCTTGGAACCTATCGAACATAAAGTTGGTCCGGTGCCCATAGGTGACCTCCAACCTACTCTACTCTATATTGTGATAAATTAACTCTACTCTATATTGTGATGAATTAGGGAGGGGCATGGTGGCTTGTTAAGGGAGAATTTTACGAACTGCCCTCCCTTTAAAAAGATCAAACAAAATACTCTCCTCTTAAATTTTTTTGTCAAAATGCTCTTGTAAGACCTACTAAGGTAAATTATTTCCCTCCCCTTGGTTTATTTTCTTTATTTCCAAACTGTCTTTCCGTAGAATCCAAAAAAAAAGTGCCTTTCCGTCTGTTCACCTCTCTAATGGTTTGTTAGTTTACTTAAACTCTTCTTCTCTCTTCCCCATCACGCTCTCCTCCACATTGCTCGCCTCTCCTCCGCACTGGGCCACTGTCTTTCCTTCGCACCACCACATTCTCTCCTTTGCACTTGCTTTTTACCCCTCTAATCCATTAGGTTTGCTCTCCTCTTTTAATGTTGTGTCGTCATTTTTTGATGGAAAATTTGTAAAATGTACAACGAGAAGAAAGGTCAATTGATTAGATTAATTTTAATTTTTTTTCTTAATTTCTTTAAGAAAAATGTACATGATTAGTATATATTTTTTTTTGAAGCATGAGTATCTCACTTAATTGTTTTTAGTATGTGATATGATAAATTTTTTATAGTTGTGTAAGCCACATTATGATTTTTTTTTACTGAATAAACTATATGTAGAATGCATATATTTAATATACTCATTTGTTAATTATTTTTGTTCTGAATAAATTATACGTAGAATGTCTATATTATAAATATTCATATGTTAATCCAAAATATTTTACAGAATAAATTAGATGATATTACACCGATTGTTAAAAGGATTAAGATGTTAAAAATATTTTACAGAATATTGAATATATAAGACTTTACCAATCTGTACATGAGACATTAGATGATATTTAAAATTGTCTAGATTACGATGGATCATCGAAGCAAGAGTCATCAGTCAAAGAAAAAAGAAAGCAGAAATTCAAATAATTAAAATCTAAACATAACTTGATAAAAATGAAACATAACTTACCAGTAAGTCAAACGCAAATATTTGAAGTTATTAAAAATATATGAATTTTATCTAGGCAATTAAATGTGATATAAAAAATTAACAATAATGAAGCCTTCTTTATTTGATATTTTCCAAAAAAAAAAATTTTCCAGATTAAAAGACAGAGTAATTAACGTGGAGAGAGAGAAAGAGTAACGTAGAGAGTAGTGTTTACCAAACGGGCGGGTACGGGTGGGCACGGGCACGGGTTGCTCGGGTCACGGGTTGTACGAACACGGGTTGTATGAACACGGGTTGTACAGGTCGGACGGGTTAAACGGGACGGGTTGAGACGGGTTGAGTTTGGAGTGATGACCCTAACCCGCCCTTTGACCCGTCGGGTTGGACGGGACGGGTTGGGACGGGGCGGATACGGGCGGGTCACGGGTTTATTATTTTTTAATCGGAAAATTTCAAAATTCCAAAAAATCAGAAAAAAAATTCCAAAAAATTCCAAAAAATTCCAAAAAATTCCAAAAAAATTGCAAAAATACAGAAAAATTTCAAATTATTTTTTTAAATTAGAATTCTAAAATTCGAAAGTAATTAAAAAATCACAAAAATATTCCAAGTGTTAATAATTGTAAAAAAAAATTAACTTTTTTTTGTATAACGTGATTATTTTAGGCTTCTCAAACTCGTAACGATTTAAATAAAAATTGTAAAGATTGCCGGTTACAGGTCACGGGTCACGGGTCACGGGGCGGGCGTGCACGGGTCACGGGCAAGGGCGGGGGCGGGTTAAGGACGGGTTGGAAAGGGGCGGGTTACCACGGGCAAAATTTTGAAGGAGCGACCCTAACCCGTATGAAACCCGTCCTTGGCATGGGTACGGGCGGGCACGAGTTGGGTCTGCGGGCGAGCACGAGTTGGGTCTGCGGGCGGGCACGAGTTGGGTCTGCGGACGGGCACGGACGGGCGACGGGGGCGGGCGGACGCGGGTCGGGTGGACCCGTACGAGTTTTGTCAAAACACTAGTGGAGAGGGGAGAGGGGAGAGGAAGAGAGTTTTGTTGTCGGGCCTCACAAGAACATTTTGTCAAGAAATTCAATAAGAGAGTTTGTTGTTTGACCTTTTCTAAATGATGAGCATTTTGTAAGACTCCCCCTTGTTAGGAGTTCGGAGAAGAACAAAAGAATGACTAGGACGTAGGGAGTCTTGGTGAGTCAAGTCAATGCATTCAAAATATATAATGTTACCGTGTTGGAAAGAAGGGTTGTATTTTGAATTTTTTATTTGTATGATTATTGAGGGGGAAGGCGGCTGGAGAGTGGGCAGACCATCACATCTCACACAGTTGATCACTACTTCTAGCTCCTCTTCTCTCAATAGCTCTCTCTTTCTCTCTCTCGGATTAGCAGATGGTGGTGCCGGGTTGTTTCCCATCTTTTTCTTTCTCTTTCAAGTTCATCCGAATCACCGCAATCCAGGTACGTATACACGCAACTCTCAAGTCTCAACAGCTCAATATAATTTCATATTGAAATAATTACATTTCCCTGATTCTTAATCTATCTTAATTTACGCTGCTTTTAATTAATAAGGAATTAATTCCCCCAAAGTTACAAGTACTAAGCTACCCGTCTCTACCACCTATATTATATCTTAGTTCGTCAAAAAATTTACACGAGGGGGGACGTTTGGTAAAGAACAAGATGCAGTGTTGTACAAAATGGATTGTGCGTCATGAATATAGATAGATCTTGTTTCCAAGCAATTAATTGCTACATAATCGATTTATTGCACTTTTTTACGTACAATTTGCCTTTTTTTTACATACAAATTATCTTTTCAAAATTTGATTCTCTTTTGTTTGAAAATTTGCCATTTACAGAACAACAACACAAAG
The DNA here is from genome assembly GCA_964058825.1 of Carex arenaria. Taxonomy (NCBI): domain Eukaryota; kingdom Viridiplantae; phylum Streptophyta; class Magnoliopsida; order Poales; family Cyperaceae; genus Carex; species Carex arenaria. Next base: position 28,339 of record CAXKVW010000731.1, read on the forward strand.
CGAAATGAGATGAAAAATGGGGAACCCCAGAGACACCACGGGAGACCCGGTCGTTCATCCGGAAAGCCCAAGCCCGACAATCCCAAGCCTAAGTCTGATAAGCCCAAGACCAAGCCCAATCAGCCCAAAACCAAACCCAATCAGCCTAAGCCTGACAGGCCCAAGCACAACAGTTCTGTAGGGAAATCTAAAAGTAAGAAGTGATGTTTTTCTCTACAGGTTAGTATGAGCTCAAATTTAACAAGTGCTCATTTGAAATTTTGAATTATGTATGTATATTATGTATGTGTGTGTGTGTGCTTTATGTATGTATGTAATCCACTTTGCTATCATAGTTGATAATGGCAATGCATTGTTATTAGGCCGTTGGCCCGTGAATTGTATGTGAAGTGATTTTTTACAAGGATATTTTTGCTACCATGTACAGATGTACTTCTCATGTACTTCTCTTCCGGGTTTGATTTTGAGTGTATTTGTCTAAAATTATATATTTACTCCGCAATATATTTCTTTTATGGGTCTGGGCCTAGTTAGGGTGAGAAAATGACTCATAGTTCGCCCGTTAAAAATTTGCTAATGGATCTACCGGTCACGAAAGATGTTAGAAAAAAAAAATACTAATAACTAGTTTATTATCAACTTGCTCATTAACTTAATGAACTGTTCATGAGCATGCCAAACTCGCTTATAACTCGATAATTACACACTTGAATGGGGGTTATGTATTGTTTTGGTTGTTAAATATGTATTGTCTGGTTATTAAATTAGGGAGAGGGGGGTGTCCGATGCCTATCGGATCAGAGTCTATTCGATGGATGGTTTCTACCGTCCGATTCATTTTAAGATCTGTGCGCATCACTTTAATATCCGTGTTGTTTCTTTTAATATCCGTGCACACAAATCTTGAAGTGGATCGGACAGTAGAAACAACCCATCGAACAGACTCTGGTCCGATGGGCATCGAAAACCCCCCTCTCCCATTAAATTATGCTAAATTCAAAGATTTGGTGTTTGAGTAGAACTAGGGTGTTCTTAAGTTCACCAAACTCTTTTGTGAACTCAACTCTAAAATCTATTGGATTGAATTCAAATCCTTCTGCCTTACGAGTGATGCGTCTATATGCAACAATTTTAAAATATTAAAATAATTTTGTATATAGTCAAGTGGTCAAAAGGCTTTCAAAAAAAATACATTAAAATTAATTTATAAAGTTTATAATTTTGTCCACATGACTTTATACTAGATTAATTCGAAAGTTTAAAATTTTCACATGTAGACGCATCACTCGTAAGATATAAGAATTTCAACAGTTTAAATTCGTCGTTTGAAGCCAGTCAAATAGATTTTCGAGTTAAGTTCACAAAGGAGTTTGGTGAACTTAACAATACCCTAGTTCTACTCTTGGCATTTCTGGTTGAATTTGCTTTCTATTATGTATTATTTATGGCTTTCAACTATAAGTAATTCAAAATGCTTAAATTCAAATATTAATTAATCTTAAATCTTAACGAGTTACTAGTCAACTTGAGTTACTAGCGAGTTGAACACGAGCACAATTGTCAACTCGGCATTATCTTCTCAACTCGAGTTGACTCGCTTATTAACTTAATGAACCGATCAAGAGCATATTCCAATTTGCTCAAATTCAGTTCATTAACAGCCCCACACCTAGTGTAGCTAATCCTTAGAAACTGTTATTACTATGTACCCATTTCGATAATTTTAGGTCTGATTTTATATGACTTCATAAATTATTTAATCGTCTTTTTTTTACCATTGTTTTCAATTTGACAAAGTTGTAAACTGGTGCCTCCAGATTAAGGGTCTGATCAAAATAAGTATAAAAGAAAAAAAAGACGATTAAATAATTGTTAAGGGTCTGATCATTTTTTCTCTAATATTTTAATTTAATTATTTTTCTTTAATAAAAAGTTTCTTCATTTTTCATAAATTCCACTAATGTGTAATCATAATTCAAGTGTCCCTTAGACGCCTTGAAAGTGACCCAGGCTTTTCAAATCATGAAGGTATTTGCAAAGGAAACAAAGCAAATCGCTATTAATATACATAGAGAGAGAGTAGAACTAGGGTGTTCCTATTTTATCAAGTTTTTTTTTTATGAATTCTAAAACTTATCGGATTGATTTCAAATGATAAATCCAAACTGTTAAAACTGTCTATCTTACGAGTAATGCGTCTATATACAAAATTTTTAAATTTTCGAATTAATTTTATATAGAGTCAAGTGGTAAAAAAATGTTAAAAAATGAATGCATTAAAAGGTCCCAACACATAATTTCAAAAAAAAAAAAAAAATCCTCAGCCACTCCAACTTTATAAGGAAAAAGGAAAGGTAGGAGAGAGAAAATGAAAGAAAAGGAAGATGAAGAACATGCAATTTGTAATAGAAAATAAATCTAAATTTTTTTACAGTTCTTTATAGTTAAGCCAAGCATTTTAATTCTCAAACTAGTATTGTGCCCGTGCGTTGCAACGAAAATATATTATAAAATTGAATATAATATGAACATATGTTTTTGTTTGACATTCACATAAAATTAAGAAAATAAATATTAAATAAAAATAAAAACCACACATGAAAAAAACAAAGAATGATAGTCTCTGTCTTTAAAAAAAATCTGCCAAAGAATTATGTTGTTGGAATATTACTCAAATTATATAATAACTAAAGAGGGCAATAATTCGACAAAAAGTCGATAATCTTAATTTAAAATAATAAACGAATTTAGTTAACCTGCTAAAATAATAATTAATTAAGATGCATTTTTTCTGAGCTAGAAGGTCGATATTTCCTATATCCTCTTAACTAATAATAAAAAGATACAATATTTCCTATATCCTCTCATATTTATGAACACTCTACTATATGCATGTTTCATAAAATAATATATATTTTTTCTTGAAAATTTTCATTCTCTGTACAATATTTTTAGAACTTGCAGGTTCAATGAATCCATTTATTTCATAAGATATGCTATAAATTCATGAATAAGAGAAAAATGAAGAAATAAGGAAATAATTTAATTACATGAATCAAAAATAGATTTAAGGTGGAATAAGGAAACATATTGCTTGATATTCATTCTTAATTGTGACAAACTATATAGCAGTATATGTGGCGAGTATATTTTTAACTAAATTTAGACTTCTACACATAAAATAGATGTATTTAATAAAAAAAAGACAGATTCTGTGATTGGAGGGCTGATATTAAATCTGAAAATTCATCTTTCAATCTTAACCGTTGGCGGATCCGGATAACTACGTGCATTATATAAGAATGGAGATACCTCTCAATGCGCTTTGCCTCTACTCTACTGTAGTGTAATTCCTTTTAATAAGGGGCACTGCTAAAAAGTATTGTTTCATATAAAAATTATAAAAATTACCACGCCAACCATCAAATTTTTTTTTATAAAAATTAATGCACAAACTTGCAAATTTTTAATTCATGTTTTCCATCGATATCATCAGCCCATGCCTTATTTCATGCTTAAAAAGTTTGGAAGTTCAAAATAACTACCACAACATATTTTAACAACTAAAGCAAGTCTTCTTCTTCTTTTTTATCCAAATTAGTATGCATTACAACAAATTTAAGTTTTTTTTGTCTCGGTGAAATGAATATGTTGAGAGACAATTAACCTGAGTGTAAAAATCAAAGGTTTAAATAGCGTTTATCGCGTCATAGCGGAATGGCTAAAAAAACAGTGCTGTGTCCAAATAGCGCGGCTATAACGCGAAATAGCGCGTTTTAGTGCTGATAGCGTCATAGCTTTTATGGTCCGAAAACGCTATAGCGGTGCTATAGTGCGCTATCTAGAACCTTGATTAAAATTAATTTATGAACCTTTTAATTTCGATCAGTTGATTTTATACTAAATTAATTCGAAAGTTAAAATATTTTATATGTAAACACATCACTCGTAAGGTAAATAAGTTTCAATGGTATAAATTTATCATTTAAAGTTAATCCAATAGGTTTTAGAATTGAGTTCACAAAGAGACTTGATGAACTTAGGAACACCCTAATTCTACTGTGTGTGTGTGTGTGTGAGTAGGATTAGAGTGTTCCTAAGTTCACCAAATTTCTTTGTGAACTCAACTCTAAAACCCATCAGATTGGCTTCAAACGACAAATTCAAATTGTTGAAATCCTTCGAGCTTACGAGTGATGCGTCTGCATGCAAAAATTTAAAAATTTAAAAATAATTTTGTATAGAGTTAAGTGGTTCAAAGGCTTCTAAAAATTGATGCATTAAAATTAATTTATAAACTTTTTAAGTTTGACCACTTGACTTTATACTAAATTAATTCAAAACTTCAAAATTTTCACATGTAGACGCAACACTCATAAAGTAGAAGGGATTTAAATGGTTTAAATTTGTTGTTTAAAACTAATTCAATAGATTTTAAAGTTGAGTTCACAAAGAGATTTGGTAAACTTAGAAACACCGTAGTTCTACTTTTTATGTGTGTGTATTTCCAGAATACGTTATGTCAGTTTACTAAATATTTCATACATGTAAAGTTGATAAAAATTTAGATTTAAACAAAATTGAAACTTGTGTCACAAGTTCCTAGATTTGTTATTCGGAATGGAAAGTCGAAGTCTAATCAATCTATGAGTCGACTTGACTTGTAAATTGTATATTTTATAGAGAAAATGGCTCAAATACTTAAGTGCTTCAGTGTTTTCATGTCCAACCATATTTCATGTTTTATTTATGTGTTATTTTTGTTTTAAAATCCAAACAGTCAATTTAAACAGTTAAATATAATTTTTATATTACAATGTGTAGTGAAAAATAAAAGGCCTTATTTATTTGTATGTTTTTTTGAAAAATTTGAAGCAATTTGCATAATTCAGTTAAAATAAATGCTTCAATAAAAATCTTTCATCTTGTATCGCATCACTAACACAACAAAGATTTTTGTTGTATATCTATCGGAATAAACCTGGTACTTAAACTTAATATGAGCAATAAAGGCTCTTCTGGATACTTCTGAGCTTCTGGCTCGTCCTGCTTCTAACAATATTAATTGTGCTAACTACAAATAAATATAAAGGGTCACTATCTACCAATCCGAGTACACCGAATTCAAGACTAACATCTTGTAATCTGAGCACAGTTACGTTTTTTTTTTTTTTTTCTTTTCTGTTTTTCTTGTCCATCTTTGCACAAGAGAATTCAGTTTTAATGTTTTACGTACTAACATGAACTGATATATGTACTATTGATATCTGTGCTGGTACAAACTGATATTTGTATTGGTTTGTCTTTAATGAAAATACCACCGTTTGTTAAAAAAAAATATACCGTAAAGATGTTTTTCCAAACATTATTACTTTCATTTGAACCATATTTGACTTTTTCTAAATAAAAAAAAGAAATCACTGTGGGCAGATTGCAGAACGCAAAAGCAAGAGTATTTCGTGCGAATTGCGATGCGAGACAGCGAGGAGATTTTTTTTATAAACCATAAGTCCATAAATACAAAAATCAATTTTAGAGTTCAAGCATAATTGAATTGGTTTTTATAAAAACCATAAAAAACGAGTTGCCAACTCATTCCCCATATTTTTTTTCCCCAGAGAACGAGTTGGCAACTCGTTCTTGAATTTTTTTTTTTTCAATTTTTACAGGATAAACTGTGTAACCGATGGTCTAATTTCTATTTTTTTTAGTCCGGAACGGTTGGCAACCTATTCTCCATTTTTTTTTTTAGGGATTCTTATAAATTATTTGCTTAAACAAAAAAAAAAGGTTTCTTACAAAAGAGCAATGAGATTTGATGTATGCAAAAAAAAATGTATGAGTTCTAATTAAATTATTCATTATACAGGTTTTATATTTGCACATCTAGAAACGAAAAACAAGAATCAATTATTTGATTAAAATTTAGATCTCATTCGACTGTGTCAACTAATAATGCATCTTTTCATTCAAGACGTCACAACAAATATTAATTCTCAGCCGTGCATTAATTGACCTTGTCTGCTTTTTCTAAAGTCAGTATTTAGCGCAAGTCTTTTTTTAAAACAACGAGATTTTTCTATTTTCCACACATTTCCAGTCGAATGAGATCTAAATTTTAATCAAATAATTAATTCTTTTTTTTGTTTCTGGATGTGCAAATATAAAACCTCTGTAATGGATAATTTAATTAGAACTCATACATTTTTTTTTGCATAAATCAAATCTCATTGCTCTTTTGTAAGAAACTTTTTTTTGTTTAAGCAAATAATTTATAAGAATTCCTAAAAAAAAAAAAATTAGAGAACGGATTGCCAACTCGTTCCGGACTAAAAGAACATAAATTACACCATTGGTTACCGTAAAAACTGAAAAAAAATTCAAGAACAAGTTACCAACTCGTTGTGGAGAACCAATTCAATCCTACTGAAATTCTAAAATTGATTTTTGTATTTATGGTTTATAAAAAAAAAAAAATCGACAGCGAGAGTCGGTGAGATAGAAGCAGATTTCGTGCGAATTGCGTGGAAATAATTTTATATTATTCCCACAAAAGAATATCTTCGTACCCTCTCCGGTCTCATCTCTACCCATTATTTTAGCATTCACTTCACTTCATAATTTATCGGAGGCGTGGGGAAAAGGACACCTCCGGTAATACTTAACTGGAGAGAAAAAAATAAAGCTTACATATTAAGCGATTCCCTTCCCATTATCCAGTTACCAGACCGAGTGTGAAACGCGTGTTATTATTGTATTAAGAGAGAAGGAAACGCGTGTCCAATCTCTCCTGCCAAGCCTTGAATAAATCACAAGGATAACTTCCCCGCCTCTCTTTCTCCCTCTCGTGTTGTCAGAATCTCGAAATTCCGGGTAATTATATATCAAAATCTCTCTTATTTCGTCCTTTCAAGTTAATTAGTTTGTGGTTTGCGTTCGATTTTGAATGCATTCATTCGTTCTATAAGAAAACAATCATGTTTCAAGGGAACTAAACGTTGATTTTGTGTATAACCAAACAAAGATAGAATGAAACAAAGAAATCGTGCTGACCCAGATAGATGAGATGTATTAATTGGATTCATCTTTAGATTGGAAGTTGCGCCGATCTTGAATAGTTGGTCATTCTATTTCAAAATCTGTAAATATCGTGTGGTATCGTTAATTTGTTGTCGATTTTGTTGAGCGGTTACCTGAAAACTTGTGGTGTAAAGTGCAAGAATATTAAACGGATAATAAGGCAATCAAATTTATGCTGTTCTTGATTTCTCCTCCTCGAAGGAAGGGGAATTGCTTGTTTTACCATAGTTAATAAATTTTGCCAAGTAATGTTCCAGTTTTATTGAGTTGTGTGTAGCTCCACATGAAAAATCTTAAATTATAGTTGGAAATGTTCCAGTTATAATGTACCTACAAAAGTATTATTATCAGTATCAGATTACGTGTTAAATATAATAAGGGGGTAGTGAAACCTTATAATAAACGGACCGGTAGGTCAACTGCCTTACCCACCATTCTCTCCTATAATTTATTCATTGTGCACCTCCAAATCTGATCTGATTTATTACAAAGCATTTTCTATTCCTTAATCTACCCTTCCACTCTGTCCTGGTTAACACCTGCAATCTTATTTATTTAATGCAAAGAAAAGATTTAACGCATGCCTTAAATGCTATGTACGTCTGCAATACAAGATATATCCCTTGTAGCTATAACTCAATAGGAGAAGCAAAGTAGCCCCAGTCCAAAATACCCCAAATGCTCTTGTTGTATTCCTGATTTCAGAGGAGGAAATGGATTTGGAATGAAGATAATTTTGGTAATTGAGGAGAACTGATATTCTTGTTAAGATAATTTGCAGTTTATTCGTTTTCCTCCCGGAATGGTTGCAAAAATTGGCCATCTAAATTGTTTCAGTTTTTCCCTCTGCAGTAATTTAACAGAAGAAGGTAAAAAAAATGGGAGGTGGAAAGGATAAGCATAATGATAAGGGGTACCCGTACGGGTACCCAGGTGGATACCCACCTCCGCCCGGGACGTACCCGCCTCCACATGGCTACCCGTCTGCTCCAGGTGGGTACCCGCCTCAAGGGTATCCTCCTCAAGGGTATCCTCCCCAAGGGTACCCACCACAAGGGTACCCTCCTGCCGGGTACGGATATCCACCGGCTGGATACCCGCCTTCGCATGGTGGCTATCCTTCTGCTCATTACCCAGGAGCCGGTTCATCTCATTCTGGTATGTTGAAATATACTTGTTCTAATAATTCTATTTTTTTTTGTTATTTTGATTGTTGCAGTCGGTATTTTTTAATTTGTTTTTCTTATGGGTGGTTGTTATTATCTAATAACAGAATTATTTTATCGCGTAATTAATAAAAATGCCTTATTCATCATTAAATTTCTGCATCACTTATGAAGTGCTGCTGGCATATCATTGCACAATGTTTGAATTGTAGCATCATTTCGAAAGTTAGCCCAATTAACTGTTGGGAACTAAAGTTGCAAAGAGTTCAGGTGATCATTTTGCAAAATGGTTATTTAAGAACACAATGTTTTTGCAACAAATGCATATTACTTGAGTATATATATTTTTAAACAAGCTTTGAAATTACTAAAAAAAGAAAAAGAAGGTTGACTCAAAATTTTACAAGTACAGACCTCACTGGGTGTGTTTGATCTTTATACAAAGATAATTTAGTATCATAGTATTTTCATCCTCTTCAGTTTTTATTTGGAGTTCCTTTTATGGAATTATTAAGAGATGCAAGTCATAACCCTAAAAAACAATTTGGAGTTCCTTTGTAAATCGTGTAGATGGGCTATTTCTAATTCTGAGTACAAAGGCTCAGGGGCGGACCCAGTGTATTCCAGGGGGGGAGGCTGCGCCCCCTGGATTTTGAGTTTTAGTGGAGATTTATCAGTTCCAACTGGCTTTGCTCCTTTTGGAAATTTTTTTGCCTCCCTCTAAATGTTTAATTGGTAATTCGGGTTAAATTTATAGTTAAAATTTAAATAAATTTCTTGAAATGTGATTGATAATTATAATTATAAGTTAGAATATCATAAATTACCAGTCAGAGTATTATAAAGTATAATTTAAAGCATTATTTTTTTATAAATACCTAGTTAGTTAATGGGTTTAAATCCGATTAGCTATTTAAACCTGATTCGATATTTTTTTGCCTCCCTCACGAAAATCTTGGATCCGGCCCTGCAAAGGCTATATTTTATTTCTACATGCATTTTGACATCATGATCTAGCTAAATTCCAACCAAAACATTGCCACTCAGGTCATGGGCCTGGCATGGGAACACTTCTAGCTGGAGGTGCGGCGGCAGCAGCTGCTGCGTATGGGGCTCACCAGTTGTCACATGGGCACCATGGAATGCCAGGCCATGGCATGTATGGCCACCACGGCTTTGGCCACCATGGAAAATTCAAGCACGGCAAGTTCAAGCACCACCATGGTTTTGGTGGGAAGCACGGGTTCTTTGGCGGTAAGCATCGGTATGGTGGGAAGCACGGATTTTTTGGCAAACACAAGAGATGGAAGTGATCTCTTTTTGTAGAGGTCAGGTTTGGTTTGAGCTAACATTTTATTGTTAGCACCAATCAATTATATACTGGTATTAAGGCCCATTTGAATTGGGCATTGTATTTGGTATTATATGTACCTGGTATTATATGTTAGCTATGTGGGGGAAATTGAAACTTATAAGGTTATTGTTGTGATATTTGGGCCTTGGTAATGCCTAACTTGAATGAGATGGAGATTCCACTCTTGACCATTTATTAGCAAATTTACATATGGTAAATTGCACCTTCAAAATGTATGTAAATAAGATTTGTAATATCATAGGGGAGTCAGGAGTGTACTGTGTACATAAATAACAGACGTGTGTTATTTAGAGCCGTTTTGCACTAAGAGAATAATTGTATGATTCGCCTAGTGGTGGCATGGTAGGCCACTAGTTTTATTCTTTAAAGGTAACACATTGAAAGAAAAAAAAAAATAGAATCAATTTCTTATGGCCATAAAATCTCGGTGGTACTGGTGAACCTCTTTTCATGTTTTCAAATCAAATTTCTAGTCGTTGCTGTTTCTGGTTTGAGGATGGTTGGGATTATTTCTCATCAGAGTTGGAAAAGAAAATCGAAATGACAAAAGACAAAAGACTAGCGGACCAAAAGTGATGTTGAAAGATAGAATTATAATTCTATAATATTTTATATAACATGCAAATTTCAGGTGATTTTTTAATGCTTAAAAGTTAAAAAGTTTAGCAAACTATTAAAAAAATTTGGGCTTACTATAGCACTGATATGAATCAGCGATGTATATAATCCGGATGTTCAAACTCATGCAACTGCTTAAGTGGTGCTATAGTACCTACTTTTTCATTCAAATTAAGGCTAAAATCTTGTACAATGTAAATTGATAAAATCCCATGTATTGGGTGAACAATTTTTTTTTTAACTCGGTGGAAATATTTTATATATTTCTTACGTTAGAAATTGCATTTTTTTGTCTGGTACTCATAATATAGACCAAATATATAAATAAAAGAAACAGAGGGAGTGAGACGGAGAGAAGCCTGAGAACACATTAAGGCAATGTCAAATTGATTTGATGCTTTCCCGATGAAAAAAAGAAGAAGAGGGATCTATGTTTCTTTTTTAATATTTAATTGAACCAATGATTTGATGAAGACATGAGTTGATTACTTGCAAGAAAATTCCTCATAGCATTAACACTAGGAAATGTCTGTTCTCTTCAACTGTCTCTCTCAATAAGATGTGGTGCTGGTCTCTCTCTCTCTCTCTCTACTCTAGTAAGTGCCTACATGCAGATGCAGATAGAAAGGGGTTGAAATGAGATGAGATGAGGTGGGGGTCCAGTCGTCCAGAACCGCTAAATTGTCAATGGGCCAACTTGTAAGAGATTGATTGATAAATGATAAATGTTGTCATTAGCTCAATTTTTATTTTTAGAAAAGAAATAAAATTGGCTTAAAAAATAAAAAGGTAATGAAATTTTTTCGATGGAATGGAAGGAACAAACACATTCTATACGGTTCCTTTGAGAATCAAGAAATTATATATTCGATGCGGTTTCTTAGAATTTTTTTTAAAAAGGCATCAACATACATTCTGCAAATGTGACAAGTGAAATAACATGAAATATATTTTGCTAAAGTTTGATGCAATCCTCAAATTAAAGAACTCTAAGAAACCGCATATGCAGTTCCTTAGATATTTTCAAAAGAACCAAAAACATTGTTTCTTTCGAACATTTATTCTATGTATCAACTTAAAAGGGAATCTTTTAAGTTAACACAGGACAGGGTCCATTAATATTAGTGTGGATTTAGTCCGTGCAAATCTTAAAAAAAATTGGAAGGCCGAGATGCATTAACTCAAAATCCGCACTAATCTTAAAAAGAGTTGAAAGGCCGAGATGCATTAACTAATTTTTTTTTTTTTGAGTTAATGCAGAGAATATGAATTCGTTTCTTTCGGGTCACTGAAAAAAGTTTCAAGATATTTTTAATTTTTATAAAATATTATTTCTATTTTAAAAATATAAAAAAGATTGCTACTAGCTAGGATCATTAGTGCCACTGCCTTGTATCATTGCTCGCATAGCTAGGTTAAAAGCCTTTTCAAATTTGTCAAAATCAAAGCAAAGCTGCCTACTTGATACCTATCTAACTTTAGCTATTGATCATTCATGACTCTTCTAGACTTCTAGTTTTGTACCTCTATATATGCTATTCCCAAATTTCAGGTAGGCAATCGTATATCCCTATCAAATACGTATTTCATATTGATATATGGCGTACGAAAGGAGTGAAAACAGAGCGGATATGGAGCGTACAATGGTAAAACCGTATTTATATATATATATACACACACACACACACATATATATATTTCGGATACGAATACGGAGCTGATATCAAATATATCAGAAAGATACAGATACCGGTCCGGATCAGAGCGGATATTTATTAAAATAAAATAAAAAATATTAAAATTCATAATATTTATCTAATTATAATGGTGAATAATATTTTTTTTCATAATATATATTAAAATATATTGTATATATCTACTATTCGGATACGGATAATTGAAATGTAAAACCATATCAGTATCCTTAATTATCTACAGGGATTCGGATATCGAATATCTACATCAAAGTTTTCGAATACAGATTGAATACATATCGGATATTATCCATACCGTTTTCATCCCTACGTATGATAGATTTTTTTTATTTTATTATAAATCATTTGATTGATTTATGGATCTAATCAACAATACACATATTACATATATATTTCGTGCCTATCCATACACCATATATAGTCTCCAATTTACCCAATTGTTAATTTTCAAAATAAAATATATCGTGTATATGTATATTTATAAAATAAACATATATTGTATAAATTATGGTATGGTAGATTTTCGAAAATTACGTATCGCTATATCTGTCCAATATTTATAACAGTTTTCATGCAACATGATCTTCTACGTAGCCAGTCTCTACTAATTATATACCGTCTTGATTTATTTATATAATTTATAAAGTGAAGTTGGTAAATTTACATTAATTAAAGCATGCTTACAAGTTACAACAAGCGTCAGCATCAAAAGAAACCATATGACTAATATCTACCATACTACATCAGTATTATTTATTACTTGTGTGACTAAATATGTGGCGTCCGTCAATGTATCTCGTACACAAACGTGTATATATATAAGCTAAATATTTTATGATCCGCATAGGTGACCATAAAAAACTGGACAAGAAAATCCAGGTATTTAATGGAATCTCGATTCTCTGTGGCAGTTCCAGGCTATCACATGTGTAGCGTGTCTATAAGAATAACATACGGGTCATAAAGAGGTGTAGCACTCTGTATAATGGATGCATCATTGGGTTGTTCATGTTCACGCTCATGCCTAACAATAACTATAGGGGGAATTTCACATATACCCCTCAAAAACTTCAAAATTACGTATTTCCCCTCCAAACTTCAAAAACTCACAAATTTACCCATTTTATTATTTTTTATATTAAAACTCATTCTAAATTTGTAAAATATCCATTTTACCTTTTATTAAAAGCATATAAATTTTATCATACTCAAATTTGAATATGAACAGTTCCTCTACCGTCCGAACTGCTTTTAGATTTGTGCACACAAGATCAGCACGAATCTTGATGCAAAACGCATTCATATTGTACAATATGCACAAATCTTAATGCGATACGCGCTAATCGAAATTGCTTTAAGATTCATGCACGTTAGATTAGCACGAATATTGAAGCGACACGCACAAATCTTAATGCGATGCGCTCGGATCGGACGGTATATGAACTTTCAGATTCAAATAATTTGAGTATGATTAGATTTATATATTTTTAATAAAGGGTAAAATAGGTATTTTATAAATTTAAAATGAGTTTTAATATAAAAGACAATAAAATGGGTAAATTCGTGAGTTTTTGAAGTTTAGAGGGAAATATATGTAATTTCAAGCTTTAGAGGGGGAAATACGTAATTTTAAAGTTTTTGAGTGGTTTACGTGAAATTCCCCCATAACTATAAGGTGCATGATAAGAAGTAATGAAGTCAAGCAGTTGACCTAGGTTTGACTTAATGGCACAAGCAATCCGTGTTGACTGTTTTAGAGCACTTTCGGTTTGTGCGATTATAATGGCCTACAACCTACAGCTGCAATGCACAGTATTTCCTCCGTAGCACTATACTTATCTTTTTCTTTTTCCAATTATCAAAATTATTTTATTTATTTTTCAGGTAACATACAGTGCGAAGACTTGTAATTAAAATTGCTGTAAACCACCTCAGTAGCAAGGCATTGTCAGAGTCCCATTATCAACAGCGTTTTAAATTATTATTATTATTATTAAAGGATTCCAGTGCACCTAGTAGTTTTAGTAACTTTTCGCGAAAATTGGACATGTGTCTCTCTACAGTTCTTGATATAGTATTAATTTAGCTGCAATTATAATGGAACCATAAACATAACTTTATCTTATCATTCATTACCTTGGTGATTTGTACTATCTGATTGTAAACCTAGCCCGTTTCATTTACTTTTTGAATAATAGCCAATCTTGTAATCTGTTGTCTCATATGGTGGATCAATTACCGTTGAACTCGAATTTGTTTTGGAAGTTACGATATCTTTATTTTTTTTCTAGGTCAAAATCGCCTATCTTTCGTTCGAGAGAAATGAAATGAACCTCTGTCACAGGTTTGCGCTTATGTATTATTTATTTATTTATGCAGGTGCTTTCATGCTAAAAAGATAAAGCAACTGAATGGATGTAAATATAAGGAGAACAAACGGATATTTGTGCATAATATATCATAGTGTAATTTTATGGAAAGTTGACTTCGCACCTTCTGGGAAGCTTTAGTTTAGTAATTTTATGGAAAGTTATGTAAAGCAATTTAATGAAAAAAAAAAATTAAGGGATAAGATTTGTTCCAAATGGCTTTGGACCGGATACCGTCCAAAGTCTCTAAAAATCGTACAATTAAAGTCCGAACAGTCGATCCGAACCACTCAACATGATTTTCATATTAAAATGTGTTTAGAGACCAAATTTTATAATTTTTGTAAATTATTTACTATTTTTTAGATACGTACAACATCACTGTTTTTGAACGGTCCAAAACAGTGATTTTGTATGTATCTAAAAATAAATTTTAGTCTTTAAGCACATTTTAATATGAAAATCATATTGAGCGGTTCGGATCGACTGTTCGGACTTTAATCGTACAATTTATAGAGGCTTTGGACGGTGTCCGGTTCAAAGCTATTTGGACCAAATCTTATTCCAAAAATTAAAACAAGCCATTGATGGAAGAAATTCAGGTTTAAGGTAGAGACAATTCTCTGAAAACAAGTACATAATGGGAAAGTAAATTGTGCTGCTTCTAAATTTAATTTAATTATTTAGAAAAAAAAAAAAAAACATTAAACTACTTACCAGTAATAGGTATGTAAAGAATGACAGCCTCTGTCAAGTTTCTCCAAAAAAAAAAATTGTATATAAAGAAAGAAATAAAATGCAAGTAGCCAGGTAGGTGGCAACATCACTACATCGGGTTGATTTTAATAAAGTGTTGAAGCTAGAAAGAAGTAGATTGCATAACTTGTGGGGGCCACTACAGTCAACGATCCTTTTACATTTGCATATGCATTTTTTTTTCATATTTCTTTGTATATATATAGGCATATTATATTAGTTTGCTTTCACAGTTCTCTCAATACCTGAATTGATCACAGCGAAGAGGCCAAGTTTGAGTTACAATGTTTCAATCATTTCCTTCTTCTTCTTCAACGAATTACCAGAGCTCCTCTTCTTCTAATAATGTCTATGATCTTCCTTCATATTTTGCTTCCTACTCACATCTCCAACTACAAACACACACAAAACAAATGCAAGCCCATGAAGCCGAAGTAGCAGCGGCGGTAGAAGCAGCAGCTGCGGGTGGGCAAGCGAGCCGGTACAGCCCTGAGGAGCGGAAGGAACGTATTGAGAGGTATCGCAGCAAGAGGAACCTCAGAAATTTCCAAAAGAAAATCACCGTCAGTGCTTTCTTCTCTTCTCTTTATATATTCTATATATTGTTTCTTCTTGAATAATGCAATCTGTTAACAGTAACTAATTGTATTTGTTTTTTGCAGTATGAATGCAGAAAGACATTGGCTGACAGTCGACCGCGAGTAAGGGGACGCTTTGCCAAAAATGCCGAGACAGAATCGGAGACGGATACAGCCGAGAGCAGCAACGGCAGCTACTACAGCCAGGGCAATAATGGCAATGCAGATGCCTGGTGGCACATGGAACCAGACCTCATCACACAAGATCAGTTCCAAGCACAGAGCCAGAGCGTCGACGCCTACTATGACGAAGACCTGTGGGCCCACCTTGTCAGCGACTTCTCCGCTAATATCTGAATTTAATATTTCTCAGTTTACTATAATTAATCCACAGTTTTTTTTTTCTTTTTTCTAATTAAGTGTGTCTTTGTGTAATTTCTGGACTAATGGCGACTTCGGTTGTGGAATTTTGATGTAATCAAAGTAGAAGATATAAATGATAAATTAATGTTGCGTTGTCTGAATTAAAATAGTTTCTGATCTGAGTTGCTTGGTATAATGGCCAAGTATCATAAATCCCTTAATTTTGCATTGATTGATATCGATTGACTATATATCAAGTTTGTTTAATGGTTAATTGTGTGCGGTAGGTATACATCTGGCATTCTCGGTCTCTCCATCTGTCCGTTTTCTTTTTCTAAAAGAGGAAGCACATGCATCCGGTCAATTTTGTACGCTATTTTTTGTCAGCTTTAATAACATTGTTTTAACCTGTCGTACTTATCTGATATAACACTAAATTTCCATATACTTTTATTCACGAAATGAAACTCATTAAACATCTAACAATTGAATTGAGCATTCTAAAAAAAAGTTAAGCAATCGTTTGCCAAAAGTGTTTTATCAAACATTCAGTGAGCTGAGGTGAATATAATGGGCCTTGTTCTTGGGCTTGATACTGGGCTTTGGGCCTTGAGTATTAATTAATGGTGAACTGAAGTGTGAAGCGCAGTTGAAGAAAGAAAGTTGAAAGGGAAATGAGCGGCGGCGTGGGGTCGCCGGATTTCTTCTACCGAGAGGCGCTGCGACTGGGTTATGTCGCCAGATCGGCCTTCAAGGTAACTAATAACCTTCTCTCTTTCTTGCTCTTTCTTTTTCTCTATCTTTCCCTCTTTTTTAAAAGATTTTCTCTTCTATGGCAGCTCATTCAAATTCAGAAGCAGTTTAATCCCATCACCCCCGGCGCCTCCGTCCTTGACCTCGGCTGCGCCCCCGGCGCTTGGCTTCAGGTCGCTTGTCAAAACCTCGGTCCCTTGGAGAGAGGTGGAGCCGTCGTTGGCATCGATATAAAGGTTTGCCTTTCTAAAAGATTGTTTTCTCGTTCAATTACTTGCATTAACTGGATGGATATGTTAAATATATGCTCCTTGCAAACATGTTAAAAATGGATTTGAGATTAGTAGTACTAGTATGTAGGTCACAGAAATGAAACTTGGTAAGTTCCATACAATCTTTTAGTGCTTGTGTTGGTTGTAATACCGCATTAATTTTTATGAACAACAAAAATGGTTCAGTGTGATTTATTTTATTTTTGAGGAATTGCTAATATAGTAATCTAGAACAAAATAATAGGCATAGTTATTCTTGTCGAAATTCTTCTTTAGGAGAGTAGTTCTCACTATATCTCTCCTTGCATACTGATTTAGGATATTTGAATCCAAGTATCTCATTTCGATTTTGGTTGGAGAGCAGGAGGTGAAGGTGCCTTCTTCACACTGTGATTCCAGAGTGAGAACCGTATGTGCCGATGTGATGTCTCTCCTAAAGGAGCGTGCTAGATCTCTCTCTCCTCAGGTACGATCCTTCATGAATTCCCTTTAGCTGAATATTTCACAAATTATTTTTGCAAATGCTCGGTCAGTGGTGAATTTTTTTGGTGTTTTGGTTTAGTATGATGTGCTATGGTACCAAGCTGTGTCAACTGTTATTATCTTCTTTTACTTTTCCAATATTTGTTATTTTGTTATTTTTTTCCAATATTTGTTATTTTTTCTGTATATTATTGCGTTGAATTTGTATGCATTTTCTTCTGATACAAGAATATTAGAAGAAATTACCAAGATCAAAGATGGTATTATTTCATTATTTGGTTGTACTTGCTCATGGAATCATCAACAACTCTTTAACTCTTTGTTAAGTAAAAAAAAAACAAAGAAAGAAAGAAGAAGAAGAGTGATCAAGTAGTTTGTGAACCCGGTTAGTTCAGATTTCAGAAAAGATTACAGAGACTGTACTCATATCTTTTTATTTTTATCATTTTTGTAAGGGGAGAGGCTTCTCGGTGATTTTGTCAGACATGTGTCCATCAGTATCAGGTATTACAACAAAAGATGCCGCTCTATCTTGTGAGCTTGGCGTGCGTGCTCTCTCATTGGCTGTTGGCAAGATAAGCACTGCTGATTCTGACGACTCAGGGATCGAGCAGTATCTTAGTGCTACAGAGACCGATGAAGATGAGGCCGGTGTCCTCAGACGTGGTGGCAACCTTGTAATTAAGTTACTAGAGAATGAAGATGTGCCAGGTTGGTATCCAATTATCATATATTGCGAACATACAGATTATATTTATGTTGTTGGAACCAGTTTCTTACCAACTGGTATGATTTTTATTGTAATCTGTTTTATGTATTAAATTATTTTATTATCTTCTAGTATTGATTTGTTGATTTGCAATGTTGCAGCTTTTGGGAAATTCTGTAAACCAAGGTTCAAAAAGGTGTCATGGTTGAGGCCTAAGGCTACGAGGTCTAGCTCAAGGGAGATTTATCTAATATGCCAAGGACTGAAATAGCATATTAATTTTGATATAGGATTTGTTCTGTGCCATTAGCAAAAAGGAATCTAGATCCACTGCAATAGGGTGTTACAGTTTTTGTGGTATCATGGATAGCTTATTGAATTCAGTTTTAGTTTGTGGGTTGTAGTAAAATGTTGTACATTATGAGTTGCTTAACAAGTTTTAGGTTGGAATATCGACCTTGTGCTTTTTAATTTTACCTGTATGGTTTAAAGTTCTTTTGCTTATAGTGTTCATTAAAAATCATCGTTTATTGTATTCCTAATTTTCTAGTGGCGTTTGGTAGAAAGTTTGAAAAATGAGACAACGATTAGAGAATATATGATTAATAAAGAAAAAGGGAAACGATAGTACTTTTGTAATTAAAAGTGAAAGAACTTGAATTTTGCTTGATTTATAAATATTAAGCAGGTGCTGCCGGTCTAACATATCGGATTGGCTACTGTTAAAATTCATGTACATATAAAATTTTGAAAGTTTCGAATTCATTTGTTATAAGATCAAGCGTTCAAAAGATAAAAATTTTACAAGTTATTTTATATGTTGTTTTATATATTTATTTCTTTCTTTCTTTGACCATTTAATTTTGTAACAAATGAATTTAAAATTTTTAAAATTTTATATGTACATTACTCATAATGAAATATATGAATTTTAACCATTTAAATTCTTCATCTGAGAACGATCCAATATACAATAACTGTGCTAACCAAACCTTTCAAACTTTTGTCAAATCAAAAAAAAAAAAACCTTTCAAACTTTTCTGTCGCAGTGAACATTTGCGCCACACGTGTCATGTCTCTTCGACAAGTGTCACAGCTCTTCACCACGAGTCTCCACAAATCTATGTGCTTTTCTGTGTCGTCTCCATACAACCAAGCGTACAGCATCACAACATATAAAACATACAAATGATACAATAGCATTTTTTTTTATTAATTAAACACTATTAGGTGTCATCGATCTCTAAATCTCTCTCGTGTGGCCACGTTTAAACCTGGCCAATTTGATCATCTATGCTCAGTTGTGCATCTCCCTAACATGTTGCTATTGGGTCTACTTCAAGTTCACGCGCGATATTTCAAGAAAAGAAAATAGAAAATAGAAAGGAAACAGAACAGCTCTAAAGTAAGAGGTGTAGAGAACTAATTTGTAAGGCGCCAAAAAGGAACACACCAAGCAGCTTCTGGGGATGTCTATCCGCTTCCACTGCTTGCACACAAAAGCAAAACATTTCTGGAGTGCTCCATGAAGTATTATTATAAATATATATCTGTGCCTATCATGTAGCAAGGAGAAACTTTTTGTAGTCTTCTCAAAACAATCTATTACAACTTCTGGTAGTCTTCTTGTAGAGAGAGAGAGAGAGAGAGAGAGATGGAGATGGAGATGGAGAGATGGGATGGCAGAGGAACAGAGGGATGGGAGACACCAAGGCGTGCCGAGTGCCGGATCCCGGCAGTGCTGCCGTGTCCCCCACCGCCTAAAAAGAAACTGGTTTCGGTGGTGCCAGCAAGCGGCAACGTCCCGCCAAAGAGTGGATACTTCGAGCCGCCTGACCTAGAACTGTTATTCATGGCAATGCAGAGGCGAGGCGCTTATGCTTGAATATTGATCTCAATTAGCTTGTCAACTAACATCATTTGGTTTTTAATGTCAAAGAAACTAAGTAGATGCATGATACATATGTATTTTGTAGTAACTAGTTTAGTACCTTGTAGCTAGTGTGCCGCTGCAAATGCTAGGGTTTAGGCGTTTAGCAGCTCCATGTCATAGGTAACGAGTAAAAATGTGATATCATCACAGCTTTTGGTTCCTTGGTTATTGTTGTTTTGTATCTTTGCTATGACGATGTAAATGCCATGTCTGGTGTTGTCAATTGCCAACTCGCAATTTACATATTATCTTTCCTTATCCTCCCGACAATCGAATATAGCTAGCTGTTTGTTTAATTAGTTAGTGTAAGGTTGCACATTAATTAAATTAATAGTTTAATACCCAACAACCAACAAATCCATATATGCTGGATGCTGCCGCCACGGCATATAAACGAGTTTACTAAAGTCTTAAACATATGAGTTACTGTAAGTGAGGATGGTTAAATTTATAATGGATCTCAGCAGCGAATCTGGTAAGTGCTGATACTGAACCTGGACATCATTCATCAGTAATCAATAAGTTGTTCCATCATGGTTAAAATTAATAAATGTTTACTCATAGAAGTCCCAACGTTTCAATAACTTGTTCCATCATGGTTAAAATTAATAAATGTTTATAGTACTCATAAAAGTTTTTTTAATTGCTCCAAGAAGCATCAAATTAATTTACTTTTGAACATTATTATTACAAAAACGAGACAACAGTGTGGGGGTGTGGTGAAAGGAGATCTAATTGGCAAACTTCCCTACCATATCATCCCTAAAACCGCCACGAATTCAGATCCAATTAAGTAACCGGCCAATTTTTTGGGTTTTAAATCGGGATTGTCCGATTCGAATCCGAGACAATCCATCCGGAATTCGAGCACACAAATTTAGAGAACAAATTTGAATTCTGAGACAATTTCAAGCGACAGATTCGAATCGGACTATTAAATACTATGAAGTATGAACTATTAAATAATGTTACCTTGGATCATATTGATAATTAATTGCTCTTCGTTTATTATAATATGTAATACTATGAAGCATGAACTATTAAATAATGTTATCTTATATATTTCTTTTTCCTTCTTATTTGCATGATTGAAAAAAAAAATAGACTTGGATCATTTATCAGTTAGTTATTATCCAATTCTCCGATATTAATTATATTGATAATTAGTAAAAATATAGACTATAAATTTTGAAAATAAAAAAAATACTATATATAAAAGCTTTCGTAATAGTTGCGATATTCGCTATAGCTTTTTCTTTGCCTTTCCGCTATACTGTTATAATCGCTAT
This sequence comes from Carex arenaria, assembly GCA_964058825.1. Classification (NCBI taxonomy): domain Eukaryota; kingdom Viridiplantae; phylum Streptophyta; class Magnoliopsida; order Poales; family Cyperaceae; genus Carex; species Carex arenaria. The sequence continues at coordinate 49,798 of CAXKVW010000731.1, forward strand.
TTCTTAATATATATTTTTTTTGAAACCTTCACAGAGGCTGCAAAGTCGTGAAGGAGAATCGAACTCTCAACTTTTGAATACAACAATCCTATGACTTTTTCCCAACCAATTGTACTACCTCCCCTTTCTCGCTATTTCTTAATGTTATGAGTCATAATTGACCTCATTCCGACGATCCGACTACCAACATTTTTCCGACTTCACAAGTGATCAAATATAAACTTATAACGGGCCATTCGGCCCACAATATAATTGACCCCAAATAAAGCAAGGCCTTCTAGCCCATCTCGATCTAACAAAGCAAGTCCAGTGATACATAGGGATTGCATAAATTTGTTCTAATCCATGACTATGGGCTACGGACAAAGTCGTATTTACTCATTACTGGACAATTTTGACAAGCGGTATAAAATTGTCCCATTTCAAATCGGTCCAAACAGTGACATTCATTCTGTTCTAATTAATGACCCAAAAAAAATATGTTCTAATTTTGTTCCACGGCTGCTCTTAATATCATTCAATTCCACGCAGTTTTATAAATCAAGTAGGCACAGTGAGTTTACCCCTTTTCAATATTTTACTAGATGCAAAACCTCGCGTTATTTTGACACCGTAGTGTAGTTCATTTTTTTTAATTATAATGATGTGCATTTTTTTTTTGTAATGTACGAAGGAAGATTGATTACAAAACTGCATTTGTATATTTGATAGGAAAAAAAACGAAGAATGTAAAATTTCGCCATTATAAATATAATCAATAATCATTAATATAATTAAAGAGCAAAATCTCGTATTTAATAAGTAATAAAATGAGTACAAGCTTTAATAAAATCACAGATCACTTTAAATAAACCTATTATAAATAAGTTCAGTAAGAATTCAGATATATTTCTCAAGTTGGACAGCAATTTATTTCAGTAATCTTAAAACGTACTTAAAAGGCACAACAGTAAAATAAATAAATATCAACATATTGCAAAGATACAGATGATTTAAGGGAAAAAAAAAAGACTATCAGAAGATAAAGAAATTGCAGGAATATTTTCATACTCTGAAATATTCTCAATAATGCATCAGATTGTGAAAATTTAAACGTAAAAGAATACTCAAATTTTGTAGGGATTAAACAGTGAAAGTATTAAAAAAATTATCAACAAGCAAACCAAAATATGTTCAGTTATGTTCAATATCGGATTTTTTTTTTCTTTTATTGGTAGCATTTTGAAAATATTATGGTCCAAAAAAAAATTTGATAGAAATTATGGTCCAAAAATGAATGCGAACATATGTTCGTAGTAGAAGATATATATGTTCAAATATCCAAATCAACTTATATAAATCTGTTTTTCAATTCTCAAAAGTTTCACGGTCATTTCGCAAAATACGTATTAAATAATCAGTTTTTTCGTGAGTTCATAGCAAAACATACCGAGAGTTTATTTTGTTTTTAGAATAATAAAATATGTTGTTCGAATCAGAACATACTGAGCGTATTGACATGATTGATTGGGTTTTCTCATGGCTGCTATGTTCAGAAATCACACAGTCAGTTTCTCCAAGTCTGTTCACGTTTCACGATAATAAAAAAAAATTAATTAAATTGTTGAGGGAGGGAGGGAGGATCTGCTACAAATGAACAAAAAGTTACAAAACACAAACCAACCAGTTGAATATGTTTCTAGTTTCATAAAGCACTGTACAATGTTGTTTGTGTCCTCATAAAGAATGAGGTATTAGAACCCTCCAATGAAATATAAGAAAAATCATAACATCAAACAATGCACTTAAAATTGGAGAATGAAGTTGGTTGAACTATCATTAATCTTCCTCTCTTGCAATGATATTTGATACCTACAGAAATTATATGAAATACTTTAAATTATTTATATGAAAACCTTCATTTCCAATTGCAAACTTTTACTTCACCTTTTGTGGAAATTTTTTATAAATACAGAAAATATTTTCAACTGTTGTAAATGTATTATAATTGATTATCACATATTGTTTCTACTTTCCAATAATCTGAATTTTGTACCTTCTCCTTTTTTGTCTATAAATAACATATGCGCGTATTGAACTATCAATTACCAAAAAATACTCTTGTGTTTCTGTTAACTTATAAAAAAAAATATGTATTTACTTGCCAGTGTCTGAATTGATACAGGATTGGAGAGTGGTCAGAGCAAGAGGCACACAAAAGACCGCACACCATTGTGAGGCAACAAATCCACAGAAAATGCTCGTGTTCCCCGCTGTAGACTTGCAGGCTTGCAGCAGCCTACCTTCAAAAAAATAAGAACGAAAGAAAGAAAGAGAAGTGTTATTTTTTTTTAACTGAATGACAAGTGTCACTAGTTAGTACAGAACAGAGTCTCCTTTTCAGTTAAGCATTAAATGAGGCAAAATTAAAGGGCCTAGAATTGTCATAGCTCAATAGGCCTGGCAGCCCTGCATCCCTATAATAATGGCCCAAAGCCCCAAGCACCGGGGGTTTAACTACTGCGCATCACAACTATAAATACAATGCTCAATTACTCATGGACATGGATGCATAGAAAAGCCTATCAATTTATCCTGCTACCCTTCTCCAATCTCTGCATATTTATGCTTAAATAATATAATTATACTCCAGCGTTATTTCTATTTGTCTGTTCATTCTCATTTTACTGAACTTTTTTTTATAAACCATTATTAAAAATATAAAAAAAAAGGCGATGAGTGCCATAGTTTTTAGTTTTTACATAAGCATCAATACCAAATTTTAATTTCGGTACATCTCAGGAGTCAGGAGTACCGAAATTAAAATCCGGGCCACACAAAAAACACTAATGTACCAAAACCAAAATTGGTAATGCAACAAAATTTTTGGCTTTGGTACATAGGTGTTCTTGTTAATTTTGTACTGAATTTACTGAATTTTGGTTTCGGTACATAGGTGTTCTTGTTAATTTTGTGTTGTATTTTTTTTTTGGTAAAGAGTGTACACAAAATGAAGTTCCATACTCTCTAAGGGCTTGTTCGTGTGATTTACTGTTCACGTGAGAAAAAAAAAATTCAGTTCCCTTTTCCTATGCCCATTCCCATTCTCTAAGGGAGGCCGAACATGCCCCAAAAGATTTTTTTTTGTGGCTCAGATTTGGTGGAGTTGGGTGACAAAGCATGTACCGAATTTTAATTTCGGTACCCCTAAGATGTACCGAAATTACAATTTGGTACTGATGCTTTTTGAAATATCCCCCGCAATCATCTTCTTTTGTTATTTTTTTTAACAGTGGTTTATATAAAACAAAATCATTTTAGTGCCTATATTTTGCACATTAACCATAATATGACGTAGTCCGACTTTCCGGTCAATACTTGTATTCTTTATAGTTTATAGTATTATTGTATTAACTTCATGATGAAAAAAAAAAAAAATCACCAGCACTTGCCAAAAATGGATCATTATTCCTCGCATATGGATAACAGGATAAGGAATAGCTCCTCCACCTGTTGAGTTTACCCAGCACTATCTAGAGTTCTAGACGACCAATGTTATACTTTTTGGTAGCTTTAGATAAGATTCTTTTATAAAAATATGCAATCGGAGATTCGCAGCATCTACTAGCTAATAACTATCGTTCAAACAAAATATAAGTTCCAAAACATCCTGTTCTTTGGTTCTTTCAATTTTTGGAATTCCGTGTCTGTTTTTTTTTGTTACTTGTACCGAGTACCGACGGTAGTGGTACAGTACCGTATAGTTATTTCATCCGGGTTTTGCGGCTGGCAAGAAGAGAAGACTGAAGAGTACTGAAAAAGCGCGCGTGATTTCCAAAATTTACAAGTGATCTGTTCTGGTAAAAAACTCTTTAAAAAATTTAATGCAAGTTGTGTAGTTTTGACCGGGTAAGAAATTTAGAGATTTTTTTATAAAACGTAAATAAAAAAATTAGAAAATATTTTGATTATTTTTTAAATTAAAAAAACTTAAAGTTATTCATGAAGTAATCTAGAAAAATTTTCAGTTACCCCTTTACCACTCCATTACTACCTGTGTCACAAAATTAACTTTCAGTTACCATATAGCAGAAACGAAAAAAAAAAAATACTCTTTTGTATACTTCATGTAACTGAAAATTTATTTCGGGTACTCTTCTTTTTTTTTTTTTAATCTATAGTGTGGTTCGGAGTGTAATGGTGTGGTGATGGGTAACTAAAAAATAAAATTAGGTAACCTATGGGGTAACCGAAAATTATTTTTTATTTTGATAATTTTTGTAATTTGAAGATTAATAAGCTTTTTTATTTTCTTTTTTTTTAATATTTTACGTTTTATGAAAAAATCCGGAATTTAGGGATCACATATCAAAAACGATTTTTGCAGAGATGAAAAGAATTAGTTTATTTGCAAATACATTACGGTTGGAGGAGGCCATTTTCAAGTGGTCCCCACGACAACACAACGTGGCAACAACTATGATTATGAAATATATCGCCACAGAATAGAATATGCTTCTATCTTTATATAGGCTAGTTAATTATTTGGGTCAACCAACTGTTGAATGCTTTCCCAAATGAGACCTCTCTTCATTCTCCAGTCTCCACTTACTAAAATTGGAAAGTATATTATTTATATACTACCCTCTTTCCATTCCAACTTGAGACTTCTGAACAGGGGTCAGGATGTCGTGTCGACAATATCCTTAGAAAAAAAAAGATTAACAAATGTATGTAACAATACTCCGAGTTCTTTTAATGCCCTCAATTAGGAAAAAATAACAAATACGCCTTTTGTTATGAATAAATTATTTATAGATGTCCATGTTGTAACTCGCCACTAATTATTTCAAAATTTCTCCTTAAAGAAGTATGTTTCATCTCCCATATTTATCAATAGAATTAATTTTGATGGCTTGTCATCTATATTTTTAGCCTATAAATAGAGGCTTTGTAAATTTATAGTACACACATGAATATATGAATAAAGAGACAACCATTCTTTATACACAAGGGCGGATCCAGGATTTTCGTCAAGGGAGGTAAAAAAATTATCGAATCGGTTTTAAATAGCTAATCGGATTTAAACCCATTAATTAATTGGGTATTTGATAAAAAATAATGCTTTAACTTATAATTTATAATGCTCTGACCTCTAATTTATGATATTCTGACTTATAATTATAATTACCAATCATATTTCAATAAATTTATTTTAATTTTAACTATAAATTTAATCAGAATTACCAATTAAACATTCAGAGGGGGGCAAAAAAATTTTCAGAGAGGGCAAAGCCAGTCGGAACCGATAAATCTCTACTAAAACTCAAAATCCAGGGGGGCGGCTGTCCCCCCTGGAATACACTGGGTCCGCCCCTATTTATACATTATCTCTATCTTATTTGTGTTTTATTTATCTTTATTTCATAACACGTTATCAGCACGAAAACTCTATAAGTTGAAGATTCAAGGTAATTTTTTTTATATTTTAATTATGTAATCATCTATAATATATTATGATCATATTTTATTTTATATTATGTTATTCTTTTACACTATTTGTGTTAAACATAAATTAGGGCCCAAAGCCATCTTAATATAAATTAATAAAATGGCATGAAGCCATATGAATAACGTGTATCAAAGTTAATCCTATGTTTATATTATGTCACTGAAGTCATCTATTAATAATATATTCTCAATTTTATCAATTGGCCCGAAGCCATTTTAGCAATTTTATCAATTCATATTATTGAAAAGAAATGGCCCGAAGCCAATTCAACTTTAAGTTTAACGAATGATGGTATTTGCATTTAACAGGTGTCGTATTATTGGCCCGAAGCCAATTCAATTAACATTTACTGATGGCTAATGCAAAGGAATTTCTTACTTATATAACGTATAAATAAGATGATTCGGATGTATTACTTTAACCTGCTGAAGGCATGGAATTTCTTTACCAACTTCCGTCCAAATGCCACCAGTTGAAGCCTTGGCCCGAAGCCATACTCAGAAAAAAAAAATTGTCATAGCATTCAATTTTAACAAGTTCATATTAAATATTTTTTTCTCAGTTATTTATTTTTTTAGAAGAAAATTTAAATAATGTGCAAATTTTATGTGATCGATGTTCATATATATATTTTTTAATAATTAATCTTTCTAAAGAAGATTCTAAAAAAATATAATTTGTTCAAGAAGATTATAAGAAATTATCCTGAAGAAAATTCCAAGAAAATTTATATAATTCACAAATTTTACATGATGTTTATATTATTTTTATTTATTATTTAATTCTCCTGAAGAAGATTTCTAGAACTATTTGGTACTTTATAAAAAAAATCAGCAAGAAAAATATATTAGTATGAATTATTATTGTCTCATTTTAATTAGCAAGAGTTGTGCACTATGCAAAATGCCAACTATATATCTTTATTTCTCTATTTTTAATTAAGCACATAAATGCCTTCATCTTGTACTAGATTTTTTTTATTCTCCTATAATATATTTTCGCTGTAACGCACGATACTAGTATATACTTTCAAATAAACATGAAAAAGTTTACATTTTAGAAACTTCATTGTACTTTAGATTTATTAAAAACATTTTTTTTTATTAACCAAGAAGAATTAAGAGAACATACAAGTCTCTGATCAGTATAAATGAGGAGATGAAAACAAAACAAACTAACATGAAAATCTTATCTGTACTCATATATGTATCCGCATAAATCATATCCGTATCTATATCTGCCACAAATTATTTGTATACGAATATCCGAATTTGCAAAAGTTCGGATACAGATCCAAATATAGATGGATAATATACGATCCGTTTGCACCCCTAGTAGGGACAAATACAAATATATGAACAAAGTTAGGGTATGATCTACTCACCAAGAGGAGTTGGTGAGCACAACTCTAAAAATCTATTAGATTGGCTTCAAACGACGAATTCAAACTATTGAAATTCATATACTTAATGAGTAATTCATGTATATGCAAAAGTTTAAAAGTTTCGAATTCATCTAGTACAAAATCAAGTGGTTAAAGAAATGATAAAAAATAAATACATAAACAATTCATAAAATAACTTATGAAAGGTTAACCTTTTTTTTTTTTTTTTTTGCAAAAGTGGAATATCCACCGGTTTCATTACGAAACAATGTTTGTACAAAACTTACAAAACCGTGCACAGCACCCAAAATCCATTTATTCTAAACTAAAGAAAGACAAATATCCAACTAGCATCAACATCAAACTAGCACAACACAAAGCAAAGAAAAAAGACAAAATCCAAGAAAATCAATCACTAATGTCAATCATACTAGGTGAGGATGAGGACCCAGTATCCACCAAAGACCAATCTGGAGAAGACAATCCAGCGGCCTCCTCAATAGCTTCAGAGAACTCTCTATCAGAAACCGCGAACCCAAGAGTAGGGGCCCCGTCTGTACCCGTACTGACCTGTGAATCCGAATCCGATAGAACAATCAAGGGGCCTATTTGAGTTAAAGGAGAAATATCGAAAGGCAAAATCAATGATAATTTAAAATATGAGTTATCTAAACGAGCTTTACACCAAAAGAAAGTTAAAGCAATAATGGAAGATGCTATCGAACTAATAAGAGGTATTGGTGCATTCTGAAAACCAATCTTATACATGCAAAATAGAGGTAATTGGATCATGTGTACAGTTCCATGATAGGTTTATTCATGCAAATCATACCGCAATTTATAAATTCTATATTTGTCATGATCCTCTAGTGAATCCCAAATTATTGTTATCGTATGGTGACATTTCATATTCTGTCATGATATAAATTATTGTTATCATATGATAATTATGATGAATATTTTATGTAGGACAGTGAATATTTTATGTGTTGGGTATGAATACTTGAGGAGGTAATCAACTGTTGAATTGCTTGTATTCATAGTATGAATATTTCAAAACTAAATTGCTTGGATAATTATGAATGAATAAATTAGGCATGAATTAATTATGTTTTATACACCATCTCAAATCTTATGAGATGATTTCTTTCCATTGCTTGGTACCAGTTCAGTACCAATTCGGTACTGGAATAGTCTTATTATTTTTAGATGAATACTTGTTACAATTGAGAGTGAATATTTTATAATTTTTAGATGAATACCTGGCACATTGAGATTAAATACTTTATTATTTTGGGATGAATACTTGATGTGGTACTGTCTTACTATACGATCTTAATGTGCAGACTCTTTATTAATATTTACTTAAATAACATAGGTGAATATTTTCATTCAAAAATGTAGAACTTTACATAGCAGATATGAATACTTTTCTTGTTAAATGTGAATACTAATAAAATTTGCGCTTTCAAGGGACGCTAGCGATCCCCACACTTATGTACGTTCTTAATGTGCAAACCCTTAATTAATGTTTACTTAAACAATATAGGTGAATACTTTCATTCAAAAAATACAACTTTACATGGCATATGTCAATACTTTTCTTGTTAAATGTGAATACTAATAAATTTGCGCTTACGATTTGTGGTCCCATCCATTGAGTTGTGGTCACCTACTTATTATCCGCAGTTAACACGTTTTTACTGTCATTTAAGACGGGGGACGAATCGGAAAATTGATTAGCGGGACAGCTAGGCAGATACTAAGGATGAATACTTACACGACGAGGATGAATACTTGTTCAATGAGGTATGAATACTTGTGCAATGAACAACTCGAAAGTATGTCATTATGGATCTTATTTGAAAAATAAAATTATGTAAAAGACGTTCGTGATTTTAAATTTGCAAAATTCTTTACAGATCGTCAGAAATATTGGTTAGATTGAACGGAGAAAAAACAAACCACCTCTAAAAACGTGTAAAAGATGGGTGAGTAATGCGTCCAATTTTTTTTTTAATACTTGATATTTTATGATGAATATTTGATGCATTATAGATGAATACTTGCGCGCGATAGTCGTAAAATCTTTCAAATATTAGACGATCACCAGTTAATTAGTAGTTACTCCGATAATTATTGAGCGAGAAATAAAATGAGAAATTGTCACGGGGAGACAGCTATGTGCTCCCAGTTAATTTCTCTTTCACAAAAGTACGACTTGCAGTCTTAACTGCTCATTAATAAAATCGTTCCTAAAACAAAACATGGTGCTGTACGTACACATGCATCAATCCGAGTTAAACAGCCAAATGCCTAAGGGCCTTTCACTCAAAAAAAAAGAATTAAACAGCCAAGATCTTGTGCTGTAACAGTCTGTACAGAGTACTCCGAGCGCCTGACAATGGTGGCTACTGTACACAGCCCACTGATTATTAAATATTAATGTTTAATTTCTCCTTTTATTTTCTTTATAATTTGTTTTGTTAAGTTTTTTATCAATATAATAGTACTGTTTACTGTTGAGCAACAATTGCACTAGGTGACTACAATAATAGACTGATGATCACTCAACAGCCACCGTTGAGCTTTAAAAAAACAATAATAGACTGATGGTAGTGCTACCCCACAATAATACATGGTACATATCCAACCAATCACAAAGAAATGCTGATAATAATGGTATCAAAAACTATAAACCACAGTTGAGCACTGTTTGCTAAGTGCTACCAGCATAAAATATATAATACAGTAATAATATACCCCCTCCACTATCAGCAATAATGTAGCAAGTGCATGCTCACATAAACATCGTAGTACCATATCCATCATTGTCCCTATCACCATTTTCATTATTAATTATACAGTATATATGGCCATTCAAATTAAATGTTATTTACTCTTTACTCATGTCACCAATATATAATTTACTCAAGACAAATTTATTAGTAATAAAATGATCATATTTCAATATACAAATATGTAATAAATAAATCGATGTTTCGATTTTTGTTTTGCACAGTGAAATTTTTTGTCAATAAAAATATTCATTCTCTTCTTCCTTACATCATATTTTAACAGAAAATTATTAAATTTGACTTTCTATTAAGCAAAGGCGATGTGGAAAAAAATGAATATTCACTTTTCATTTTATTGGGCGGAAGAAACCATTAACTTTAAAAATGGAAATGTACGCTTGGTAGCTCCTACCAAGAATTTTCAAAAAAACTTTAAAAATGGAAATTATAAGTAGCTCTTTATATAGACTTGAAATAAACATCAAACATTTGCGAGGAAAAAACAAAAAAAATGAGGTATCAAGGTGATGGTGCCGCCTCAACAACTTGTACTTGTTATTATACCTTAATAATGTGCTATATTTATTTATGTGTGGTGATCAACAATAGAAAAAGATAAAAGATAAGATATTAAGACAGCGATAGCACATCCATCAGTAATTAAGCATCAAAGGATCCGATCCCACTAGCAGTAGAAATTAAAATTATTGGGTGGGCTATATTTAATTTAATTTAATTTAATGTAATTTAATAGATGGGACCTACCACTGAGCTAAACTGGCCCCACTTGTAATATATTTCACATGTTTCCCCCTATAAAAGTGTAAGACTAAGATCTCATACATGGTAATTCCATAAATCAAATTATTAGTTAATTAAATTTTGAACTTATAGATCTCATACATGGGAATCCAACTAAACAATAAAATAGACAAATATTTCAAAGACGACCATTTGCATTTAACAATGAAGTTCTAATAACGAGAAAATTACATATTTTACACATAAATTTATAAATCAATACTTATAATGTGAAAAAGAAGTGTTAGGGTTTTAAAAAAAAGGCTAGAAATAATAGAGAAACAAGAGAAATTATTTTAAGAGAAAACTTAATTTTATTTGTTGACTTCATATTACAGAGAGTACAAATGATTTATATTATAACAACATATATCTCTAAAACGGGAAACTTATAAAGAAATCCTTCCTAAATTATCCTACATAGTAAATAATAAAAACTTTCTCCTTAATATAGCGTGCCCAACATGAATCTACTATTTTTGACATCCTGCTAAATCAAACATGATATAAATAGATGGAGAGATGAGAGGTATACACAACAATCATTCTATTGACTTGAAATCTCACCCTAAAATAAAACCCCAAAATAAACACTTAAAGCACATAATTATCTTGAATTTCAATTATATTAGCATCGCTCGAAGAAGTATCGTTGTCGTCTTCTTCTGTTTTTTCTTGAGCTTGAATCGGTCGACCTTGATGTGTCATTTCTTCTTACAATAGTTGCAAATTAGATTCTTGTGTCTAGACCCTGAATATCGATGATGAAGTCAAGTTCTTTTTCTCATACAATTAAGGCCAACATATTATGTTGTAGGGTATTTTAGGTCGATAATGAAGTCAAGTTTATGTTATAAATTAAAAAAAAAATGAATTTGGAACATGTTTCACCGTTCATCATGTTATATGATATTTTTTTATGATTCAAATTTAACTGCTCCTGGTACACCATCAAACGATAATTAAATTGAGCAAACTTGATTGGTACTCTCATCTATATATGTCACAACAAACCTACAGAGTTTTTTTTATATCTTTTAACCGTATTTCAATTAATTTAAAATTTTATTATGAAAATTATCAAGACATGTCATTCTTAAATTATCCTCCCTTTTTAATAAATCCATACTTTTTAAGTTTATAATAAGAGGAGTAGAGATGTAATGGACAAGATAGGAAGGGGCACGTGTCAGTTGTCCATTGAACTACAACGAAAAGAGGAAAGTGAAAGAGACAAGAAAGAGACAAGAAACGAGATAATATCAGAAAGCACAAAAGATAAGCGGATAGGCGCCCTCCCATTGGGTTTGCAAGTTGCAAGTGTCAACCTCGTTCTGGTCTCGGTCCCAAGTTAATACAAAAAATAAATACATAGGAGCAAACAAATAAAGGGAGAGAGCGAGGCATCATTTAAAGCCCATCTTAGTACACTTTCACCCTTGGTGGAGGGTCTCTGAGTCTGGTGGGAATCATTCATTCGTTACTAGTTAAGAGTCTTTAGTCTTCCTCAAGTCTCCACTCAAATGTAAGTAAACAAAAGGAAAAAAGGCAACTTTTTTTTTTAGAAAAAGGCAACTAGGCAAGGCAGGTGAAAAGAGTTAAAGTATTCCCAAGGCAAGTCCCAAGTAATAATGCAAAGCAATCAAAGGAAAAGGAAACAAGGAAAGAAAGCACCCGTTGACAGAGGCACCACTATAGGGCTATAGGCCACTTGTCCCATTTCACCTCGGTGCCCACTTGTATTTAATTCATCAACAATCCATCCAGATGATCAGACCCAGAGAAGAGAGAGAGAAACTAGTGAATGACAGAGACAAGGCAGTGAATGGGGTAGGACCAGAGACAGTGCCCTGGTAGAGAAGGTACTCTTTTAAAACATTTTAGTAAAGACGAGGACAAGTAGCATTTAAATAAGGCCTGCTTGCATTGCATTGCATAGGAATAGAGGGAGTAGGCTTTTTCTATCTTTCTTCCACGACGCCACAATGCACTGCCACCTCCACAGTAACCATTTGCTGCTATAATCTAAACACCTTTCCAGCTTTCATTTCACTGCTCACCAAACTTTTGTCTTCTTAATTATTAATTACATTTTCCTTTCTCTTCCTCTCCTCTCCAGTTCAATTCACTATATCCACTGGTCACTGGTGATTTTGGTGTCAAAACAAGCATAGTTTATCTTCCTAAATTTCTTACATGGTAAAAATCACGCAAAACACACAAAGCTACAACCAACAGATTGCACGCATGGTATTGATAACTTCAAGTTTCAACCTAGAACCGTGTTATAAAAGATGCAACTAAATTCTACAAGTCAGACTATTCATGCTAGATATCCAGTCAGTTAAATATGTCAGCATCTTCATTTATCCAATTTATGCAAGGAATAGAGAGAATCCGGCCTCAAATGATTAGATAAAAAAAAGGACAACGAAGCTATCTTTACCTTAACAATAGAAAGTAACCTTAACAACAGCAAGTAGATGAAACAACAAGACAGACTTGCTGGACTTGGTACAAGGCATTTGCAATAGGCAATGCCAGTCATGACATGACAAACAATACAAGTATCGTGATAAGTGGATTGAGTTTCTTTCAAACTAGGGAAGGAATTTGTGGGTGGGAGGTGTGGGGAAATGGACGGAGTGGTGGGGCCCGGGCGGCGGCATCGGCCGGAGTGGCAGAAGAGGCGCGGCGACGGGAGAGAATCCTGATGATGCTGCAGAAGAGGGAAAGGGCAATTGCACGCAGTGTTGCATTTGCCATGCCCAGCCGGGGACCGCTGCATGCGGAACCAGCTCTCCTCTCTTCTCTGTCTCTCTTTCCTGCACGGATGACAATAATAATGACCATGATGATGATGATATAATAATATGATCATAAATACTGGAATTGGTACGAGTAAGCAAATGAGGTTTTAATTGCACTTTTCCGTTCTTTATTTTTCTAAAATGCCAGTGATGTTCCAACAAGGGATTAAGCTACTTGTGCAAAGAGTCTGTTTATGAGAAACACATTTGAAATCAAACAAATGGCTCAAAATAATATAACGATGAACTGAACAGAGCATTTAAACAGAAATACTCATTTTTAGTTGCATGTTAACTATTGACAAGACTTCCGAAAACAAATAGGTTGATACAATCACAACCAGAAAAAAAAAAGTAGTATAATCTCAAAGAGACTAGCTTTCTGACACAATTCAATAAAATATACTAGAAATCATTTGAATAGCCTTCTGACATAAAACAATAAAATATAGTAGAAATCATTTGAATGAACTATAGCACAAGAAGGACAAAAAAGATAGGGCCTTTTGAAATGTCACCGGACATTTTACCATATGCAATACAAGAATGTGCACTGTGAGACCACTACGGTCACTGTATATTTTAAATGAACTTCTGTAAAATGTAAAAATTGCTAAGCTAAGCTAAAAGTTGATAAATTAGACTATAAAATAAAATAAATCCAACCAAGAAATTAAAATTAAGACAATACCTTGAGATTTGGAAAGAAGCCAGAATTTGGAATATTCCAGAAATGAGGGCTTTGATGTGCCATTACAAGGTCTTGAGCATGAGAAACCTGAAAGGATGATGCATTTGCGACCTATGAAAAAAAATTACAAATAGAAAGCGTGAAAGGGTCAAAAAAGGATCTCTAATCACCAGTGCAGTCAATTACCTACAACATGTACATGTTACTGACGGTCGTCATGTCAAACAGAACCAAGGGATTTAGTACAAATATAAATGAATGTTTAATGTTCTTGAGCTATTTCTATTCAATCACTCAACCAACAGTAATAGAGGTGGGCCGGTGATTGTTTAGTTCAGTAGACAAGCACAAGTGTACAAATTGAAATCAAATTAGTGTCCTTTTTAAATCTTTCTGGCACATCACAAGTCCACTTGAGTCTTTAAAGCATAATACGTACATTATAAATTATTGAACACAATTCAGAGAGTTAACTGTTTGTTACCTGAGGTCTCATATTTGAAGTTTCCAGAGAGTTACAAGCTAATTGCAAACCCATGAAATTGTGATCTCTTTTGGGACTTGGCATAGTAGGTTGAGAGATTCTAAGATTCAGATCAAGCATGTCACCTACAACTATTGAAAGACGAACCAGGAAAAAAAATATTAATTGAAAATTTATAATTATCAAGGGAAAACATAATAAAAATGCAAGATTGAACCTTCAGGTTCTTGTTCAGGGAGAGTGTCTCCTTCATAGGAGTTTGATTCAAAATTCGTGACAGCTTCCCTCCCATTAAACCTGATAGCAGCCTTGTCATATGCTCTGTTTAAAGGGTAAAAGGAATAATGAAGAATAAATACACAAACAGTAATAGGAATTTGGTTAATATTTATTTATGAAAAATTATATGAACCTTGCAGCTTCAATTTCGCTGTCAAACAAACCAAGATAGATATACCTACAAACAAAGATGGTCTCTTGTCAGGATACTACTGTATCATAATAATGCTTCTTGATGTTGACAAAACTCACCAAAAGTTATTTTCTACTTGTACAATAAAGAGAAATTAAATTGTAATTATCTAGCATAAGTCAGCATGTACACCATTATATGACTACTCTATAGCATCAATTATGGCGTGTCTTACTCAGCATTATCAATTGTGAATCTAGTTTTAAGTGTTCAGTAACAATGGCAATTGCGATAACAAGTGTATATATAATTCATTTATTATAAAAAATATAAAACAGGTATATTATATTATTCGCGCTATTGAGAATGGAAAAAAAAATTCCAAATGATTTAAGCATTGCCAAATTATCCCTTCCTAAAATTCCTTTTACCAAGACAACTGCAATAACAAATCAATAGGGTATAATGGTATATCATTTGATGTGCTCAAGCAAATTAACTTTTTCTAGGTTTCTTCTGGCCAGCTGTATACGAGCCCCCAACATAGAATTGAAGATTGAAAATATGAAAGTAAAAAAGTGAAAAAGTGAAAAAAGTGTACTTTTTGCCGAGTAATTGGCCCATGCGAGCCTCCCATCTGCCGCACTTGTGAAGTGTGACGCCTCGGTACTTTGAGCTACCTCTCGCAAACCCTGTGCTTTGCCTCCGCAGTATGTGCACAAACTCCTCCTTTGATAGATTTCTCATCTGATGTTTAATTAAAAAGTGGACAAAAGAAAGCATAAATATTAACATAAAACAAAAAATCGATTGTTCCTGCAAATTATACCTGTTTTACTGGCAACTTTTTGCAAAATCACACCCAACTCACATTTGAAACCCTACTTCTCAAGGCCAAATTGAGGAAATGATACACCATAGTGAATTATAATGTTTTCCAAGGTTATAACATGAAAAACCTTTCTGTGCTGGGGAAAATTCGGACAATTGTCGGGGGTTAAATGCAAATGCATAAATTATACTTGAACTTTGGGAGGAAAAAAACACAAAATAAAAATAAAACTACCGTGACCTGCTTCAGATCCTCGTCATAGTCGCTGAGGTTGAAATTGATGTCGGCATCTAGCCCTCGAAATTTAATTGCGGCCCGATCATATGCTCTACGTAGCGAAATAGAAAAATTAATCTGAGGCTCTGGAGACAAATGATGAAATCTAACAGGAAAATTGGGTATGGAATTTAGAGGTTTATATGGTTTAAAGATAATCTAACCTGGCAGCGGCGTGAGCAGTATCAAATCCCCCTGAAATATTGAAATTGATTAAAAAAAAAATCATATTAGAAATAGGAGAAGTTATATGGGCAAGAACCGTGAAAAATATATAGAAACAATGAAACCAAGAGAAGAGGAAACTTACCCAAATAGACCTGCTTTCCACAATCCCTGAAACAGGATTTGAAAAAAAAAAAACTAATTAAAATCTTATAAGGTAGGTGATTCCAATGTATGAATGAAACAAATATAAAAGAACTAGAACAAATGATGAAAAGATTAAAGAGAAAAAAGAAATGTGAAGAGATAAGAGCCAGCACCTGGGTACACTTAACTCGTAATAACACAACAACAAAAAACTAGAATTTTTTTTTCAATTCCCGTATAAAGAACAAACAGAGATTTCAATGTTCGAGATAAAATAATTAAGAAGAAAACGATATAGTTTAAATTAAAATAACTGCAGCGTGAGAAAGGAGTCAAAGACCACACTATGCTAGACTACCCAATATAGCAACTAGCAAGTAAAACCAAAAACCTGAAATCCATTTGAAACATCACTTCATCTGACCACATCACCTTCACTACCTAACTTTCAATTCAGAGTTGCTAAACAAATTTCAAATCCCCAAAATAGCAAAAACTTCCGTTCCCACTTCTCACTCGGAAATTATTATTAGGTTCAATTTCCAAATTCAACCTGCTAGCACTAGCAAGCAATTAAAAACAAAAAACAAAGTAAAGCGAAGAATTCCATCTCTCCATCTAAATTCTAACCATATATGAGATTCCCATCTACCGGTTCTCCGATAGAAAGTGACGCCTCGGTATTGCGAGCTTCTGGAGCGTGGGCCCCGCCGGCTCTTCTTAATCTGCCTCTGCTGCTGTGGAGGGGCTGTCAGATCGGGCCAGCGAACAGGGGGAGGCGCAGGCGTGGCGGAGGTGGCCGACGTGGCGGAAGAGGGGCCCTCTACGGGGAAGAGCTGCCTGGTAACGATCTCAGGCGAGCCCGCCACGTCAGCGACGATGAGTGCGGACGAGCTGGAGCTTGCGGATCCCGAGTCAACCCCACCAGCGCCGCAGGAGGAGGATTCTCCTGGGGAGGCCACGTTGAGATCCAGCACCATTCCTGGCGTTGATCGGAGAAGGCAAAAGAGTGCCAATGGTCGAGATCGGGTTCGGTCGTGGTTTTGTTCGAGCAGAAGCCAGTACAGTAGTTGTGTATTACTTTGCCATGGTAGAGGCAAGGCAGGCAAGGAGCGAGAGCGAGAGAGGAGGAGAGAGAGAGAGATCAGAAATGGGACGTGTGAGGAGCGAAGTAGCAATTTCTCAAGTTTTCTTATTTTTCGCTTGCTGCCTTTGTTTGTGTTGCCTGTCTAGTCGATGGACTCGGAACGAGAAAGAAATGAATGAATGAATGCCTTGTTTATTTAGTTCTCAATTTTTTTTCCTTTTTGCTCCTCAAAGATACACTTATTTATTATTGAGTGCCCTAGTCTTACTTCCTTTTTGAGAACTTAATTATACAAACTTTCAGTTCATAAATTATTATAAAAAATGAACTAAATATTTTGTAGGGTGAGCCGATGTTATTATTATGTATAGCGGATATTAGTTCATACTATGAAGTACGGATCAATATTTTTATTTTTTAAGATCTAAATAGTTGATACGAACCGATCATATAATCTTCATATGAATAAGGGCGGATCTAGAATTTTCGTCAAGGAGGGCAAAAAAATATCGAATCGGGTTTAAATAGCTAATCAGATTTAAACTCATTAACTAATTAGGTATTTGATAAAAAAAAAAATATTTTAACTTATACTTTATAATACTTTGACTTGTAATTTATGATATTCTGACTTATAATTATAATTACCAATTATATTTCAAGAAATTTATTTTAATTTTAACTATAAATTTAACCTGAATTACCAATTAAACATTCAGAGAGAGACAAAAAAAATTCCAAGGGGGGCAAAGCCAGTCGGAATCGATAAATCTCCATTAAAACTCAAAATCCGGGGGAGCCGCCCCCCCTGGAATACACTGGGTCCGCCCCTGCATATGAAAATGTACTTTCAAAACAGATATTGGATTATTAAAAACCTTTTTACTATTTTTTATAGATAGAAATTATTATTTTTGAATGGTTTAGAATTTTTAGATCAAGTGATTTTCTAGCTATCTAAAAATAAATTAAAATTAAAAGAGTAAATTTGTTCTACAAGTACATTTACTTGAAAATAATGTTGAACGATTCATGTCGACTTTTTGGACTTAAAAAATTAAGTTGTTGATATATAGTACGAACCAGTATGGATTGTGCATTGTTGTACTTGATTCATTGATGGAGTAATATTTAACAAGATTTTTGTAAGTGGTGCTTCAAGCATTTTTTTGCTAATGCAAACATTCTAGCATTTGCTATCATAAAATTTTCAAAAAAAAAAAAGATATTTAATCAGATTTAGCTTTAGCTGATGAATAATACTCAAGGACGGAGTTAGATTTTCTAACTATAGAGATCAAACACATATGACATATAAAATTAATTATATAAAAAATTTGTGTGAAAAATAGAGATCAATTTTATGTACCACAATAATTTACTCTGAGTTACATAGAAAATTAATAAATTATACATAAATAAATAAATAAACAATTGCCGCTTCAACTTAAATTTTCCTCTGAAAATGTCTGTACGTGAATAAGAACTTTGCAATGGCCTTTGTGCGTAGTTACTTTGTATATTTAATTTATTGGGGCTTTGATATTTATATTGCCTCTGTTTCTGTTCATTTTTATTAAAAACGGATTGTGCGTGCCTGCGGAGTAAATAAGAGAAAGGGAGGGTCACGGGCAGTAAGCGGTCAACAGCCGGTTTTCGGACAGAGACGAATAGAACGAAGCCAGTTCACTTTGTCGCTTTTTTCTCTTTTATCTTTTTTTTTTTGTCGCCACGTGCAGCGCAAAAATAATGTATTTTTTCTAAATCATATATTAAATTTCGGAAACGTATAGTTTTACACCTCGCGGGCAATATTCGTTGTTTTTATTAATCCCGTATTAATAATCTCAGCATAAATTCACAAATTAAAAGTAAATATCTGTGTTGTAATCATTGACCTGTAGACATAGACACACACTTGTGTGAACAAAAATACTGGTGGTGTCAAGTCAATTACGATTTAGGCCGAGCTTGATATAGAGATATTTGCAATAGCCTCATCTCCGATAACATGTAAATGATATTTTTTATATTGAGTAGAACTAGGGTGCTTTTAAGAATATTAAGTTCTTTTGTATTTTTAAATCTAAAATTTATCGAATTAATTTCGAACGACGAATCCAAGCTGTTGAAATTCTTTTACCTTACGAGTGATGCGTCTACATATGGAAATTTTAAAGTTTCGAATTAATTTAGTATAAAGTCAAATGGTCAAAAGACTTCCAAAAAATGAATGAATTAAACTTAATTTAGAAACCTTCTAATTTGACCACTTGACTTTATACTAAATTAATTCAAAACTTTAAAATTTTCACATGTAGACGCATCACTCGTAAGGTAGAATGATTTCAACGGTTTGAATTCGTTGTTTGAAGTTAATCCGATAAATTTTAGAGTTAAGAGTACAAAAGGACTTGGTACTCCTAGGATCACCCTAGTTCTACTCTTTTATATTATATATTTTATGCAATTTTAATATTCTACATAAATCAATGATTTATAGCGCAAACTAAACGTCTTTTAAGAATCATTTATCCGTGATCTTAATCATGAGTATTTTATACAGGTTAATATCACAAAATTCATTTGTGCTTATTTATGCCAAACATTAAGCTTGAATGCTCGGATGTATTTATAAATTTCTGTGTCTCTTCTTATTTTAAATCAGCTTAGCCCGGTTTCAGTTTCTGATCGTGAATTCACAACACCTGATAAATAAACTCCAATGCGTAAATTTTACACGTGCACAAATTTACTCATGCTAAACTAAACAAATATTAATATTAAAAAAATTTAAAATTAATTTAATGGGTCAGTGTTTGTTTATAGATGTTTTTAATCAATCTCGACTGCATTTTTCAACGTAATATCACCAAGAACGACAGTCAAAAACGAACTTATGCCGAGGCGGATTTAAATAGCCTCTATGGGGTTAATTGACCCCATTTAAATTTTTTTTTTTTACTGATATGTAATTTTGTTGTATTTTACAATAAAATATCATGAAATGGCAAAAATGACCTCTATTCTCTGCGAAAATTTTTATATGATTGACCTCCATAATTCAAAAATCTGACTCCGTAGAAAATTTTTATATGTTTGACCCCCATAGTTCAAAAGTCTGGCTCCGCTCTTGAACTTATGCATGTAAATTGTGTTTGTGTGTGCCCATTATTTTTTTAATATATTAAAGCCACATTATGATCGTAAAATTATCATAGTTGAGGGATAAGCTGTAATTTTTTGTCTCGCACGTGCATGATTTTATCCGTGCTAAATTAAACAGTTGCAGTCATAATTATGCAAACCTTTGTACGTAATGTATTTACAATGCATTTGCATGTGTCTATTCATGTTTTTAATATGATTATACCTCATCTGCGATGGTAATATCGACAATGATGACGAAGATATTTCCATTTTGTGCACGTGTAAAAGTATATTTGTACCAATATAACATATATCAATTATATTTAAAAATATATATATATAATTTTGAATAATCAGAGGTGAGTTTAGAATTTTTTGAGTAAAGATTGGAGATCAAGTCATCAAACTATTTAATACTCTTGTTATTACAATAAAAACAATTTCTAATATTATTTTCGAACTCATGACTTTTTACATAGAGATCATGTGTCTTCGCCGCTAGACCAAAACCTAGTTTTCTTGTTTGAAATTTGAAAACAAAAATATTAATCCACAGTACAGGACAATCTGCATCATGCATAGTACCATATAACCTTACTCTTTAAAATTTTATATTTTTTAAAATTATTTAAATTATCAAACCTAAATAACTGTGAGCTGGTGCCTCCCTTCACGACGTCTTCATCTCGATTATTAATGAGTGTCGGGCAACAATCCGGACAATAGACAAGCAGAAAATCTTCCAATAAATTCCACTTTGATTATGAATAATTTGCCGGGACCCATTTAGATTTATCTAAGGTCCCTCTATAGTCTTACCTTGAAAAAGGATCCCAACTTTTTAATTATAAAATGTAATGTTGTAAGTTGAAAATTTACAAAATATTAAACAAATTTAGAAATTTGGAAGGCAGTGATTTTAAGTCCTGCACCCTAGGTCCCTAGCCATTTGTTTTCTGATATAGACAAGAAAATAAAGTTTTTTTTTTTTTAAAAACCTTAAGCAGACAATTACGGATCCACATACAATGAATGGGGGTCAATTGACCTCCATTCATTTACAATTTTTTTCTTATTTATACTCTATATTTTAATAAGGTAAAATTGACCTCCATTTATAGTAGAAAATTTTTATACACTTAATTCTCATTTATATTTAACTCCCATAGCTTCAAAGTATGACTCTGCCTCTGTTGGTAAGGCTATCGTGCAGACCCTAAAATGGCCAGTGTTTGAAATCTCGTCCTCGGTTTATTTTTCTAAGATGAAAAATAGTTGTTTTGGTACTAATAGCATCACATAACCAATCACACATCCGAATCGCAGTCTATGAAAGTCAGATTTTCAAATAGTTGTTTTGGTAATTGGTAACATCAAAATTTTACATAACGACCCAAGATAGTTGCTTTGGTAATTGGTAACATCAAATAGTTATTTTAGTTTTACATCAAAATAGTTGTTTTGGTAATTGGTAACATCAAACAGTTGTTTTGGTAATTTGAATCATGTTCGCCGAATGGACCAAAATTTTACATAACGACCCCATATTTTCTCTTTCTGTATTTTATCCCCACCTAAAGTGGAATGCGTATCCTCGCATTAACTCAAAAGAGAATCTTTTGAGTTAATAATTATCAACCATCCAATTTGCTTTAAGATCCGTGTACACTAGATTCGCACTAGCATTAAAAGCACTGGTGTTAAAATCAAACGGACAGATTGACTTCTTTTAAAATCAGACGGTTGAGATATATTAACTCAAAAGATTCCTTTTTGAGTTAATGCAGAGGATACGTGTTCCCTAAAGTGTGCATGTGCTGATGTGCCGCATTTTTTTTTTTCTTTAGAAAAAATTAGAAGTCAAATCACCAAACTATTTAACATACAGAGAAAATTTTTTCATCCAGAATTCGAACCTACCAGAATTTAAAATCCGACTTTTCCCAAATTTTGAATTACTTTTATCATCTTTGTAGATTATTAATTAGAAATCTATATTTCTTAAATTAAAAAAATCGGAAAAAGGATTAGCTAAAACAAACACACATAAATGTAATAAAAACGTAGACACGCTGTCACGCTTAAGTTTAATTCCCATATATTAATGTCCGTATTGACAGGATTTTCTTTTTGAATCCAAAATTGAAAAAAATGAATTTTTCCGAGCCAACATAGGTCTACCTTCATAGAATATTGTAGAAAAATTGTGGCATGAGATGTACAGGCTATTGGGCATGCTTTCTATATATGGAATAGGCTACTCGGTATGATTTTTGTAAAATACTAAACAATTATGTTGGTTCAATATATATATATATAGAGAGAGAGAGAGATGGGCTACGGTGCTTCGCGAAGTAAAGCGAGTGCTTTACTTCGCGCTCGTATCTCCATTTTCAAAGTTCAAATAGTGGATCCGAACCGTTAGATGTGATCTCCATATTAAAATGTGCTTGGAGACCAAATTTTATATTTTTTGGAATTTTTTTACTATTTATTAAGCCACTTTGAAAATTGTTGATCCAACGGTTTCACTGTTCAAACAGTGAAACCGTTGGATCAGCTATTTTCAAAGTGGCTTAATAAATAGTAAAAAAATTCCAAAAATTGTAAAATTTGGTCTCCAAGCACATTTCAATATGGAGATCAACTTGAACGGTTCGGATCGACTATTTGAACTTTAAAAATGGAGATACGAGCGCGAAGTAAAGCACTCGCTATACTTCGCGAAGCACCGTAGCCCATCTCTCTCTCTATATATATATTTTAATCATGTTTATTAATAAACAATTCTATCCACCGGGGTTAATGCTTTCGAACTTCAAGTATAATTTTCGTTTTGGTCATAGAAAAGTTACCATTTACGGTTAGAGTCATATTGTAATTTGTAAGATAATATATTAAGTGCAAGTGCTATCGAAAAATAGCTTACATAAAAAGGCTCGCTCAATTTAGAATTTTGGGCCAGAAATCAGCCCATATATCACATTGAGACGACCAGACCGGTGATTGATTATACATTACAAATCTCTGTGATATTTCGTGCGTCACTTGTGGCGGAGCGGCAATGCATGCAACCCCATGGCAACTCATCTGCAAACTACATATAAGGACCCACAAGACAGTATTATATTATTTGTTCGAACATTTCGGGAAATATGTAGCGAATCTCAGATCTCGACCCTGACCTTACCCTTAACCTCTACTCCATCAGCACCGTCCGTAATAACACCAACGGTGCGATCACAGGCCTCCTGTTAGACACAAAACCCAAACCCTAGCTCTCGCCGCCATCGTATAAAGATATCAATCTCCTTCGCTCTGCCGTTCTCTCTCTTCATCTCTCAGCCGGCGCGATTCGTCTCTCCTCTTCGATCCAGAGCACTTGATCCTTTCACCAATCCAAAATGGGGTACGTTAACATTCTTTACTTGTTTAGTTAATCTTCAGATAGTTTTTGGTTTGATTAATCCACCGTAAATTTTAGTAGTTATTTAAATTTTTGAAGTACTTTAAAAAATAGGTTCGATAGATTATTGAATGATAGATTAAGCTTATGGACGGTCCTGTGCTAGCCTTGACATTGGATTCGTTAGCACACAACATATTTCATAAGCGATATAATCATGTTGCTACTTGGTTTGCTAATCTTTGAATTTCCGTTTCAAGGATTTTATCTAAGAGGCATACATTTTAATGATTTGTTTGAGTAACTCTATAACAGGGTACCAGATATGTTTTAACTCAACCATATCGTACTAATAATCTGTATTAGGGTACCAGATAAAACTATTGATAATACTGAGCATGCATCTCCGGAATCTATTTGTTTATGTGGTTCTCTTAAACCAAAATAGAAAAATTAGTTCTGGGCCCTATTAGAAACAAATGATGGTGAGAACATAATGGCAAGTGGTTCTGACTTTGAAATTATTTTTGATCATGCTGATTGATCAATCTTTGATGGTTTATTGAATGATAATTGTCTGTGTTGATGATTAATCAGGAAAACACGTGGAATGGGAGCGGGGCGTAAGCTGAAGAAGCACAGAAGAGAGGAGAGGTGGGCTGACAAGGCCTACAAGAAGAGCCATCTTGGAAACGAGTGGAAGAAGCCCTTCGCCGGTTCCTCTCACGCCAAAGGCATTGTCCTTGAAAAAATGTACGTGCTTTACCTAAACATAATGGCCCAATGGAAAAATGAAAATTGTGCACTGACATGACTGGATGATGTATAGCTTGTAGTTTTAATTACCTGTATGGTGATGGTTTGACTTTGTGTACCAGATATTCATACTGGTATGTTGTGTTATTAGAACCTCTGTTACTGGTTTAGTTTTGATTAGCACTGCTTGTTAGTTTTTTTTTCTTAGGTGAGGGGTTAATACCTAATGTTTTTTGATTTGTTTTGTCCTGTTTTCTCCAGCTTATTTCTAGTATTTTTTGTATAAGAGGGACTATTTGTATAACATATATGCAACACTTAGTAATGTAATTGCCTTGTTATGACTTGACCCCTTAAACTAGTGTGGATTAATAATGCATGCAGTGGTATTGAGGCCAAGCAGCCGAACTCTGCTATCCGTAAGTGTGCTCGTGTGCAATTGGTTAAAAACGGGAAGAAGATTGCTGCCTTTGTGCCAAATGATGGTTGCTTGAACTACATTGAGGAAAACGTAGGGGCTTTTCTCTCATTTTGTTTCTTTTCAGAAAATTACAAGTAGTGTTTTATGTATGTTGAATGTTTTTTTATTGTTGATATCAGGATGAGGTGTTGATTGCTGGATTTGGTAGGAAGGGACATGCGGTCGGAGATATTCCTGGTGTGAGATTCAAGGTCGTCAAGGTTTCTGGGGTCTCTCTCTTAGCTCTCTTCAAGGAGAAGAAAGAGAAGCCTAGGTCTTAGATTCAATTTTTATATGGTTAATTTTAGATGCTTATGAAGAATTTTGTTCTGTTTGGTTGTGTGAGGCTCAGACTATTTGTTTTTTGTGGCTAAAAGATGTTTTGAATGAATGGGAACTTGTTCACCTCTCTTCTTTATTTTGTTGTGCTCTGCTTATTTTTCAATCAAGCCTTTTATACTACAGTATCTCCATGGGGCCATTAGCTTTAAACGGTATTAAGAAGTTAGTAGTAGCAAGGCTTGGTTTGAATTCAATCTATTAACATAATTCCAGTAGGCAGCACACAAATTGCTATTCTAATTTTAATTTTGAGCAGCTTTTTTTGGTTGAGGACTGAGAACTGTGATGTTATGTTATGATGGTTTAGCATACAATTTTCTCCTCATCGTGATTGCCTTGCATCAGGTTCGTGCCAGATTGAAACGGACCATGCAGATCTCATTCTACACTGTAGGGAACTGGATCTTTTTTCTCTGTTGGAAGCATTAGTTGTGTTTGGACATTTGAATAGTTTTATCACCTCCTCTAATATCAGTTGAAGATGTTTGAATAATTAAACCTTATATTAAATATGAGTGGTTATGGTACTCTGCAAAGACCGTACTATGAATTTATATCTTTATTTTTAAAGTTCAAATATTCGATCTGAACCGTTTAATATGATCTTCATATAAAATTATACTAGGAAATACAATTTTGTTTTTTTAGAAATTTTCACTATTTTTTTAAATAAGTAGAAAATCACTAAATTTAAAATTTATGGACCATTCAAAAGTAGATAATCACTAAATCATCCTGATACTAATTCCTGAAATTCGATCATGTATTGCTAAGGGGAAGTGAATGTTTGTAATAATTTGTAAACTTTTTTGTAATAATATTTGAGAGATCAATTTATAAATTATAATTCCCGATGTCAAATTTTTATGTAAGTTTTATATACTTTCTTTAATATTTTGTAATATTCTATAGTTCTGTAATTTTTGAAATATTTTGTAAATTCTATAGAATACTTTTGTAATATGTTCTGTAACAATTCGAACCCAGGTCTGTTTTCCTTTCACTATTTTTTTTTTTTTGCATCTCTTTTCCAAAACACAAAAGCAACAATTACATTAGATTTAATAATCATCTTTTAACTCATTGTTTTGTAATTTGATCATCCGCGCCAACAAATAAAAATAAAATAAAATAGTAGTCACGGTCAATAGAAAACTGTATCATATCTACTTCTTTATTAAGTTTGAATTTTTTATGTACTTATAAAATTGTTAAAGTTTGTCTCAAGTTCCTTATAGATAATTCAGTTATACTAAACGAGTAGAATTAGGGTGTTCTTAAATTCACCAAGTTCACGGGTGAGCTTAATATTAAAATCTATCAGATTGATTCAAATGACGAATTGAACTTGTTGAAGCTGATCTACATTACAAATGATGCGTTTATATGTCAAATTTGTACATTTTCAAATAAATTTAGGATAAAGTCAAGTAGTGAAACACTGATTAAAAATTGATGTATTAAAATTAACTTAAAAATCTTCGTTTTTTATGACCACTTGTATACTAAATTAATTCAAAAACTTATAAATTCGACATATAGACACATTATTCATGAAGTAGATTTGCTTGGATTCGTCATTTAAAAATAATTTTGATAGATTTTAAAGTTATATTCACCAAAAAATTAGCGACAATAATTAGTAACATCCAAGTACTTTAATTCTTCGGTTCTATAATACGCTATATCCATACAAACTCAAATAATGAAGAAATATTACAAAATTGGAAATTTACTTGTAATTTAAATTTGCACTATTGATATACCCCGGTGTCAATAAAGAATAAACATAGTATTATTTAAGAAAATTTTGTGGAATTGAGTATCAGTGGAGTAAGTTTTGACCTAATTGATACGCACCGAATTTACACTTTTCTTGAAACCAACATAACTATACTTTGCTCAATTGAACTTTGTTTAAACTAAATTCATGCAAAATTGAAAAAGAAGTATGCGTATGGAGAGAAAAAAAGAATCAAAGGAGACGGAGGAGAGAACACAGGAGTTTTTTTTTCTGTCAAGGCCCCCCAGGGTCATGATATTTATTTGAATTATGCTAAGAAACATGATACTCACGGTGGATAATCTTGTCAAAAGAGGTTGGGAAATCCCGAATAGGTGTAGCCTGTGTAAGATGGCATCTGAAACAGTTGATCACTTGTATGGTCAATGCTAGTACACGACTAGGGTAACTCGCCATCTCATCACAAGAGGATTGCAAGTGCTGCCGCTACCTAATGCACTGACAGCCTGACAATTGCAGGGATGCTACAAATAAAACATCATCAGTAGTAACTGCTTACAAATAAGAAGACTGCAGGTAGTGATTTGCTTTGTGCTGTGGAGAGAAAGATGCAAACGAATTTTTAGGGAGGAGAGCACTGGTGAGGAAATGCTGGCAAAGGAAATAATGGATGAATATATCAGTTGGTTTTCAAGTGGCTGAGAGGGTCTCATTCCAAGAAGCAAAGAGGAGGCGGGGCACAAATTAAGGCAGGTGCCTTAGTTTACTGTCAGGAGCACATTGCATTGCGCACTGTTTTTTTACATTCCAAATTTTACTGTTCTATTTTGTTCCTTTCTTACTTAGGTTATTTCTACTTTTCTTTATTTACTGTATTGCTTTGGGCAATATTTTGTAAAAATCCGACATCAGTTTAGTGGAACTTGAAGGCGTGACCTTCGTGACCTTCACTTTTCTCTCAAAAACAAAACATAGGAGTTTTTTTAAGCCAAGTCATTTTAATTTCTGTTGTTTAATATTAATTAAAATTGAATAGTATGAAGAAGATTATTTAAATACTTCGAAAGTAAATGGGAGAGAAAAATTAGGATCCAAAAGATTTTGTTAATAATTTTATAAGTTGGAACATGGATCCTGCCTTTAGGACCTACGTAATCATGTAATCACAGAGAATATTTATGTTTCTCTATTTGCTTCAGTAATCAATTTCTATCAGTACTACTCTAAATATCACCTTAAAAAATTTAGTCTCCAAGTGCCTATCTACCGAAATGAAATCTGGACCGTTCATTTAATAAATCAGAGCCGTTCATCAAAAACAACCTCAATCTCAGCCTTTGATAAATAATTCCGATCTCATGCATCTATTTCATGTTGTCAAGCGTGTAGAAATCTAAATTTAATTAGATTCATACCCGCCACATGAAAATCAACATAGAAATTACGCGTTTCTGACTTCTTTTCCTTCCCCACCCCGATGAATTCAAATCCTCTGAGATATCTCAAACTTTGCGTGACTTTTTGGAATATCTTAATCGTTCAAATACGTTCTACACGAATCTCAAAGCTCAAATAATACTAGCCCCTATGTCCCCCCGAATAGGCACCGGACACGTCGATCACGCAAAAACTGAGATATCTCAGAGGATACGCACCCCCCCCCCCCCCCCGATAGTCTACTGACGATGCGCTTTTTCTGACGCGTGGCCCTTTTTGTCTTCCTCCTCGGTCGCTCGTGCCCCCTTTTTCTTCCTCCGCACTCTGTCGCTCGCTAAAATAAAAACAACCTAAATTTCTCTCGAGGGTCAAAGAACATCACATGAAGGAGCTCTGTTTGCTGGCCTCTTATTAGCCCTAATAAGGGCATCTCGAGGGTCAAAGAACATCATATGAAGGAGCACCAGGTGATAAAACCTTCTCCTAAGGCGTCTGATGCTTCATCTGGCTTTTCTTTGCCTCCTCCTGTGGTAAGATCCAATCCCTTTGTTTTAATCCCTTCTTTGATAAGTTAGAACCAATTTATGTATTTAGGAAATTGGTATTTGAAAATAACTTTTATACTCAGTTTAATAGTTCTCATAGTGTTGTTTCTAAAATCCTAAATTAAATTGATTTGACAGTTCAAGTTTTAGCTCCTTTTTGTATTTTGTTTTCAGCATTTTCATGTTGAACCAATAAAAATGAACCCCTTTTGTCTCAATGTGTTTTGGTTCACTTTGAATTTCTTTCGAGATATCTCTGAGTCTAATTTCTAGAACTTATATTTGTTTTAACTCTGATTTTGCTGCTATGACCATGCCGTACAAAGAACAAGCTGTTAATGATTAATTCTTTCTTTTTTGTGTGAAATGATTGTTAAAAATATTAGAAATAGTTTCAAATTATTTTTCTATAATTATTTGATGTGTTGCAGATGGCATCTGCTATAGCAATTAAAGATGTAAGAAGGGAAGTAAAGATGCTAAAAGCGTTATCAGGTCACACACATACAGTGAAGTTTAAGATACATGCGAAGATGCTGAAAATGTCTACATAGTCATGGAGTATGTTTTCTAAACTTCTGTTATTTCTTTAATTGGGGATGAATCTGGTTCTTTTATCTTCCTGATGCATTCAAAATAAACTGTTATTTACTGGTATATGAAATAGCAGTGGGGGTGTATTGCATATCATAGCATTTGCACTATGCAGTCATGTAACAGCTTGATTTTTAAATTTTGTCCATGTTATTTGATGGATAGCTGGTACAAAGCGAATTGAGGCTATTTCTTAGCTTAATTAATGCTTCAAACAACAAATGATACGGCAAAATATTTCATATTGTACTGGTTATTGTATTTCCGGCCAACTATAAAACCTTGCCAGGTAGCATACCATGAAATTTCATTTTTATTTAATTTGATTTTTTGTTATTTATCAGATTATGTGAAGGTGGGGAGTTATTAGACTATATAATTGCTTTTGTGCAATTCTTGACGGAAGAACATCTACTGGACAAACAGTTTTCAACATGTTTGCCATTATACAGTCTTCATTCCACAAGATGCTCAGACAAAACATTACATGTATGATGGAAAACATTTTTAACTGATTACAAGGAAGTGTGATAACATATCATTTCTCAACTTACAAAAACATCCTGTAGCTCTAGAAGTCTTAAAACCGATTTTAAGTTATTTATTTCTTTAATATAAGTGAGGCTATGGTACTATGCATAGTACATATCGGTCTGTACTATGGATTAATTTATTTGCTTTCAAAGTTAAAATAGTCTATTTGAAATATCCCTATTGTCATATGATCCAAAATTTGGACTAAATTCTAGCGTGCTTTGGCTTGATATCAGACATTTTTTTTACTGACATATATTCCATCAAATTGACTTGCTTTGAGCCAATGTCTAACAGTCTAAGGTTGTTTTGTTTGTTTCTTGGTGTGAGAGACATAAATAAATGATGCTTACATATCAAAGTAAGAATTTTGTTATTTCAAGGACCGAAATGGCATAGGTGTAAAATTGTATATACTCTAGGTACCGTTTGTTTGATATTATCTTTCTATTTGTAATTATTTTGAACCGAGGCTTCATAGTTTCATAAATAGACTTTGAGTTTGAAATTTCAGTATATCTGGTTAATTATCACATTTGGAGATGTTCTTGATAGAGTATTAGCTTTATGGTGATTTCTAAGTTGCAAGTATAGTTGCCAACTCCTAAGCTATATGTTTGGACTGCTATAAAATGATTTAACCTGTAATTTTAACCGTTGACTAATGACTTGCATGTTCCCAATTTTCAACTTTATGCAGAGAAGTACAATACATGCACGAGTTGGTTAGGCTCTTCATAAGATAAGAGAAACATGAGAGGTAAAAAGAGCAACATGCAAGATCTATCATTTCAAGTTATTATTAGAAATGTATATTAAGAAAATAGTTATTGTAATACTGCAGGCGATACAGTCTTTTGCGATAGAGCACCTAATGACTCCATTAGGCGAACCTATTAAAGAGAGGAAAAACAAAACTGTCGTTGAGTTATGGATAAAAAAGTTCTATAAAAAGAAAACAAATTTGCTAGAGCCAATCCCTCGTGAGCTTGTTGAAAGGCTAGAACAATACTTGGATGTTAGTATTACTACTAAGTTTTACTAATTCTTATCTTTTCAGCTTGTTATTTGGCAGTGTTGTAGTTTTACATTATACAAAATCAGGTCTTACTATTTGAACATGTAAATCCTTTAGAACGGCCCAAGCATTTATGATGTTTTAATCTTGAGTTTTTTTTTTGGGTATTTGTAAAAAACATCTACATAGTAAGGTTAAATCTATCAAAATGACATAATTGTCTCTTAATAGTTTCTGTTAGCTCAAACAAATTTACATATG
The DNA here is from genome assembly GCA_964058825.1 of Carex arenaria. NCBI lineage: Eukaryota > Viridiplantae > Streptophyta > Magnoliopsida > Poales > Cyperaceae > Carex > Carex arenaria. The sequence continues at coordinate 81,423 of CAXKVW010000731.1, forward strand.
ACAGTTCTCTTGGGATGTATATTCAAGACAATTGTTGGCTTTTGTTTGCATTTATGGTAAAAGATGATGGTGTTAGTTTCAATTGAAAAAATTATCAGCATTTTTTGTTAATAAAGTAGATGTTGGGTTGTCATTTGCAAGAATTGCTTTAGAAAACATTCTCTCTTGTAGTTTTATTTTTTTATTAGCAATTTATTTTTGCAACGTTTGGAAGTCTGGATAGTACATTTCATTTCAGATTTTTTTTTTTTAACTGGTACATGACACGTTTTCCTTCAATTATGTCCTAATAAAACCTCTTATATTAGTCAATTATCAATTTAGTATAAACAAATAGTTTTTTCAGACCAAAATTGGCTAAATGAACCTCACTGTTGCGAATTTGCTCATTTTTTTCTGAAAAAAAGAACATGAGTCCTGACATGAAATTGAGCTCATTTGTAACCCAATTTTGTCTTGGTAGCATCAATAGTTTTATTTATTAATAGTCACCCTTGTTTGTGGTATCCGCATAAGAAAAAATTTTGAAGGCTTGCTTGAAAGCAAGTATCAAATTCACACCAATTCACAACTTCTTTTGTTATGAATTAATAGTATTTGATGCTAGAGTGCACCTCATCATAGTTAGATTAAGTGGAAAGTAAGTATTTTTATTACTTCAACTTTATTAAGTATTTGATTTTTTTTCAGCATTTTTAAATAATTGAGTCAAATAATTTATTAATTTTGTGAAAAGAATGTTAGTTTTCTATTTGTAATTTTTTTCGTGTTTGTTGGTACAATGAACAGAGGTACAACTATTTTTTTTTGTCAATTTTACAATGCAATATTCATGTCTTATAAGTTGTCTTTTCTATTTATTTTACTTTCAAATAATTTCCTCTTTTTATTGACTTTTGTAATTTAGAAACATCTTGTGTCCTTATAAATAAAAGAGTTTCAAACCTAAGAAACTAGAAACAAGAAAAGGCACGGGCACTTATTGTGTCCTTATAATCTTTTTTTTTTTTGTAATTCTTTTTCTGTTTTAATATATGGATTTTTTGTTTCCCGTTGCAAGGCACGGGCACTTGACTAGTAACAATAAAAAACAACAAAACTAGACATGAAACGAATTGATGATTTATTTCAAATATGCTTTCTTGATTTTCCAGCACATTAGATAGGTTCATTTGATAGGCAACAGGTGCAGCAGGACAATTCAGAGTATTTGTATTTTTATTAAATTAAGTTTTGATTGTCGCAAAGCTGGAGTAGCTCAGTTGGTTAGAGCGTATGGCTGTTAACCATAAGGTCGGAGGTTCGACCCCTTCCTCTAGCGTTCATTTTTTTTGAACTTCTGTTTGATTTTTGTCTATTTATAATTCGTTCAATATAAAAACTAATATTATATTAATAATAGAATTCAAATTAAAAAAATAAACAAAAAATCTACGAAAAATACAACCTTGAAAAGAAATATTTCACTCGTTTTTGTTATTAGTTTTTTTTCTAATATTTTTTTAAAAAGTAAAGTCACCCAATTAGTTTAATATTTACAAGAAATTCCTATTCGGCATGTAATCTTTTACACTGAAAATATTATTTTTACTACTAGATCAAAATCTGATTCTCTCTGTTTCTTAATAATTATCCTTATATTTAAGTTACACGAGTTTCTTTAAGTTGTCAACAGGCGTTTGCTATTTAAATTTTAAAGTTCTGAATATAACAGTTAGCACCATACCAAAATGTTATCAATGATATATTATTTTTTGTAGAAATAATCACTCATTTCATTTTTAGTTATTGGACACTTCCAATTTTTGTAGTTAATTAATTTCTGGAAAAGAAATACTTATCACCCTCTTTTGTTTTTAGATATGCTTATTTTGTTTGCTGTTATTGTGAAGTTTTAGGCTTTGTTGGAAATAAAATACAGTTTATTTTGTAAATAATGGATATCTGCAATAATACAACTAAATTTTATATTCAGTATTTCTATGTATGCAAAACAACATTCTGTCTTTTTATTTTTAAAACATGATTTTATAGCTTGGTGCCAAATAAGTTGCATTTTCCTTCCAATTGTTGTGACTCGTCTTATCTACCAAATTTGAATATTCGGCATTGACAGCAAACACTAACTTAAAAAAAAAATGAATTCGTGTAAAATGAACTATTTAACAGTTTTTCTTTGAATTTAAGATAATGAAGAAGAAGAATCAGCAGAATTTTTTGTAACAAAATATGTGATGAGAAATACAAGGCTTTACTATTTACGGGTCAAAGAAACAAAGTGAATTATTGTGGTGGTTAGAGGATAACCATTGGATATTTTATTTTAAGTGCCATCACTACCAAGAAGACACCACTTTGGAGCGTGGATATTACTGGCCATGATGATATTCATTTTTATATATATATATATAAAATCGGTGGTGCTTGTGCAGTGTGCACCATGACTTGCATTTTATATTCTATCACAAAATTTATTTCTTATTTTGATTTTAGAACATTACTTCTGATCTGTAAAGCCAGTGATGGATCGTCAAAACCTATCCGATTAACTCTTTCTGCAAGTTTTGAATAATGAATACAAGTCAATGGATATTCATTCTAACAAAGTAAAATTACAATAATCTAAAAAAAAAATATGAAATCAGTCTTCAGTTAATAATTCAATATGTATATCACAATTAGCGGCTCGGATTTGATTGTTCAAATTTCAGAAGCCGAGATTTGAATGCAAAAATATAGGGAATTTTTTTCCTTCTTTTAGAGTAAGTTGGCAATGCCATCTTATGAATTTTATTGATTAAAGAAAAATATTTACATCTCCTTAAATCTAAGGATTACAGCTCTTGTGAATATACTAAAACCTATTTACAATCCTGACATAGCTACTCAAACACTAACAAAATAACGCCATGTCTCCGCTGATATCTAATTTACCAATACAATAACTTATCGCCTCTGATTATTTACTAGTACTAATTGACTGGTACTATATTTTTTTTTCCTTTTACTTTGTATAGCACCATAGCACAATTCTCAAGTATTTTGTGACTTGTCTAACATAATTTAAGCTATCATAAAATAATTACTATAATTAGCTATCTAAAGAGAAGATCTGATTATTAGTCATTGTTCTATTATTAAAAATAACAGAAAAAACTAGAAAAGGGAAAATGCCGTTAGTTACTATAAGCCGTTTAACAATAAGTTTGGGACGCCTTTTTGGACTACGAAGCAAAGAACACTAATAGAGGTTGAGTCTGGGGCACTACCGAAAGATGAAAAGAAACCAATTTTTTGGGCCCACCACTCTCTCAAGAAACGGCCCATATATCTCCTACACTGTACCGTTACAAGCTTCCTTTGTTCAGAATTAGAAGGAAACATATGAAATATATTGCATGAGCAAATTACATAAAAACTTTGTTCATGCACTGTTAGTGTGAACCTTGTATTGTTTTACTCTCTATTTTTTTTGTGTGTGTGGGGAGCAATAAAATCAACGGCTCATGTTACTCCATTTGATGCTATAAATTCTCCTGTGTCTTAAACAACATATTTCAACCAATCTCTCCTCCTCAATTCTCAAACAACATAATTAATTCAAGCCAAATTAAACCAATTATATATTCCATTATGGTGGTACCTGGTGAGGTGAAGATTGGGCATGTAGACGATATTCAAGAACTAAGACGGGCTCAGCCAAGCGTGGTACCAAAGAGGTACGTGCGAGAGGATGATGAACAACCCGTTCGATCTAGGGTTTGCACGTCTTTAGAGGTGCCCATTGTCGACATGGAAAAGTTAGACGGAGATCATGATAACGAGTTGGCCAGACTAACTGTTGCTTGTCAGGATTGGGGCTTCTTTCAGGCAAGTATTAATTATTTTGTTTATTGAAACATATATTTTGGAAAATTGATTGAAAACTTATGCTTTATTAATGATTAGGTGGTGAACCACGGGATTGATGAGGGTTTGCTTGATGCAATGGAGGCAGTAACGAGGGAGTTCTTCATGCTACCTCTAGAAGAGAAAGAGAAATATCCAATGGAACCCGGTACCATCCAAGGTTACGGTCACGCATTTGTTTTCTCAGAAGAGCAGAAGCTCGACTGGTGCAACATGCTGGCACTCGGTGTGGAGCCCGCTTTCATACGCAACCCTAAGCTCTGGCCCACAAAACCAGAGAAATTTAGGTATCCATATCTACCTTTGGTTTGGTGTTCATTTATAATATCAATAATTAAAGGTGCTGCTACTATATAGGTAACTTTTACATAAATAAAACGGTTGAGCTGGTAACATTTATATCAACCGCAGTGAAACTTTGGAGCTGTACTCATCCAAAGTAAGAATCCTTTGCCAAAAGCTACTAACACACATAGCCCGCACTCTCGGCATTTCATCGAACACATTCAACCACATGTTCGGTGAAGCAGTACAAGCTGTGAGAATGAACTACTACCCGCCGTGTGCACAGTCCGACTCAGTGCTTGGGCTGAGTTCTCACTCTGATGGCAGCGCTATAACCGTACTGCAACAGGACACGGCATGTGTTGGACTCCAAGTGCTGAACAATGACATGTGGGTCCCAGTGAAACCGCTCCCTCATGCCCTGGTCATTAACATAGGAGACACACTTGAGGTGAGATCGATCCAAGTCTTACAGAATTTGAAAATTTAATACAGTAATTAAAAGCCTTGCAAATATAATGTATAGATAATAATAATTTGAATGAACAGGTGATGACAAATGGGAAATACAAGAGTGTGGAACACAGAGCAGTGACAAACGAAGACGAGGAGAGGTTGTCAATCGTCACATTCTATGCACCAAGCTACGATGTGGTGTTGGGTCCACTGTCAGAGCTAGTGACACAGGATGAAGGCAGCAAGTACAAAACATACAATCATGGAGAGTACAGTCGCCACTATGTGACCAACAGGCTTCAAGGAAAGAAGACCCTTGAATTTGCTAAGGTTGGGCCTACCACCTAGCATTAGTGCATTAGGCCATTGCTACCATTAATTTAATTTACTTCTTGCTCCCTCAGTGCGGATGCTTTCAATTATTATATGTGAAATGCTCATTCTCTTTTCTTCATATATCATATATGTATCATATATGGTGGTTGGTGGATAATTTTGATATTATTATTTATAGGTGTCTAAGAAGTGCTAGTGCTCCCTTGGCTTTGGTTGTTGACTTAATTAATTTCTGTACAATAAAAAACTTACAATGTGTCATGTCAGTGTAATAAAGTAATTAGTGCTTGAAGAGAGAAGCAGTTTTGTCCTTTTGTTAATCAGTGTATTTATAAAATTATAACGACCTTCGCAGCTTCGCTACTACTAAAGGCAACCAAAATTCAAATTTGTTTCAAAAAAATATTAATCATTCCAAAATCTGGCGCGTCTTGGGCGAAACGGGCTGGGTAATAATTATTGGGCCGGATAATTACAGCTTGAATTTGAAACGAGCAGCCCATAATTAAGCATTGCAGTATATTAAGCCTTGCTTCTCTGATCCATCTTTCACTGTCATATCTTGACCTGGTACAAGTTGAGTTGCATTTTGTACTAGGAAAAAACAGAACGATGTTGTGTCACTTGTATTGAAAGAAAGTTGATCTTTTCTGTTTATATATCGATGGCCTTGAAATTATTCTTGGATGAAGAATTTAAGATCAAAGAAAATTATCAGGTAATTTAAAGTCAACTAAATATCACCATCTGTCTGGCTGCTATGAAATAAATTGTACAGCCTATTCTGTTCCTGTGTTGAATTGCTCGTACCTCGTGAGTCAGAATTTTTTTTTTGTTTGGAGAGAAGTGGGAAACCCACCAATTTTTCATTATAGAAAACCATACAAAAACATTCAGACTGGTACCATCTATGGTACCAAACAAAAACAGAAATTACAATCTTGCAGGGAATAAGCTATACCCTGTAACCTGACTAACTAAAAACCAAATCATATAAAAACAACTAAACTGGACTCCAACATATAAAACTACAAACTGACAAGCAAATTAGGAGATAATCTCAGACTCCTAAATATAAACATGAAGTCACATAGTTTGTAGTTGCAAATCATCTTCACCGGTTCCATCCACCGTAAGAATCTCTATACCATGCATTGGGGTTGTACCCTGTCCAACCTCCATGAAAATTGTAAGGGTGGTACCTGTGAGATCCTTCACATCAAAAGGAAAAATTAAATTAAGTTTATTCTTCACCGGAGTTCAAATTTTCAGTAGCAGTGTCAAGCTGCCATTTGTTGTTTTGTACACGTATATATATAAACAAAATTTGTGCTCATTTAAGAACTTGTGTTTGGTTAGTGGCAAAGGCACATGACTCTCATGTGGGAGGTCATGAGTTCGAAATCCACAAGGTGAGAAAATATTCTATAATGTAAAAAGAGGTTTGAAAATGTTTTGGATGACTTGACCTGCAACTCATGATTTAAAAAAAAAAAATTGTGCTCATTTAGAGTCAAAACACATGTATATGAAATCAGGATTGAACGCCACTATGTCATATTGGTTCTTGATTGCTTATCTATCAAGGTTTAAGATTCAACGCCACGATGTCAAATATTGGTTCTTCATTGCTTTCGAAGCCAGCCTAAGGGCTTGATGAGTAGCTGACACAATTATTAATTGATTAATTAATGATCTTTTATTGTAAAGAGAATAAGCTAACATGCCACATCAGCAAAAAAGAGAGATTGAATGGTTAAAAAATAAAAATAGACAACAATGAACAAACTCATTTCACTTGTATTGATCGTTAATTACAAAATTTCATCATTAATCAAAGCCTCCACATTTGCTTCCAAAAGTTGCGCCAGTCTGACAGCCAAACTGCACTTTGCTGCGGGAGAGACACCGTGCTTCCCGATTAGAGAGTCAAACACGGCCAGGCAAAAAGCCTTGTTTTCAATCACTGTGAGTCTGTGTCGCACTGTTCGGGGACAGAATCGCCCTCCGAGAAGGCAATCTGCATCGTTAAATATTATTCAGATTTACCAGGAAATTACCATAAAAAACAAGTAAAGGAGGATAAGTTTTTTTATTATAAACAAAAATTATGCTTACAGATATCGCACCGGATGCAGAGAAAGCGAATAGGAGGGATGCACCGGGGGGAAAGTTTGCGAGACTTGAACACCTCCTTGAACTGGGCAACAGCCTCAGCCTCTGCATCAGTGTAGATGTCGGTCTCCTTCTAGTGGTTGACGCAATTTTTAATTTGCCACTTTGTCGGAGTATTGCTCTCCTGTCAATGGCACCACCATCGTCACCCTCACAAACTTGTCAAATGGACCTGCAACATGCACATATTTATTAAATTTATTTACCTATGTTTTGCGTTAATTAATTGAAAACTTAGTGCATATCTCAACAAAGATACTGGCCCATCTTTTTAAAAGAAGTCCAATCATATAATTTTTCTTTGGAAAAATTAGTTATTTGTCACTACAAAATCTCAAATCTGAAAAATGTTATCACAAAACTATAAAACTAAAAAATACCACTCTAAACTTAGTTAATTCTTAAATTTGCCATAAATACATAAATTTTATATTTTTTTATTATTAAAAATTAACTGAAAATACAGTTTTGAGATACGTATTTCTGTATTTTCCTATATACCCTTCAGACCTCATTATACGTATCTCAAAACTGTATTTTTCAATTAATTTTTAATAAAAAATAAAAAATTATGTATTTGTAGCAAATTTAAGAATTAATTAAGTTTAGAGTGTCATTTTTCATATTTATAGTTTCGTAATGGCATTTTTCAGATTTGAAAATTTTGGAATGGCAAATAACTAATTTTCCCTTCTTTTTTTTTGCTTTACAAGTTCTCACATTTTAATTAGTTACTCAAAGATTGCACATCTTGTGGAAGCCAAAGGGACTCAGTTATTTTTGAAGTTGTATGTTATTATTATTATTGTTTTGCCTAAGAACTCATATATTAACCGCTACACTAAGAATAAAATAGATTTCCCAACTAATTATACATAACTCCAGATTAGAATGGGTTTCGGGTGAGATATGATGTAGCTCGGCGTGCATCGATTGAACCGGGTCCCGGTTGAAATATAAATTTTTTCAAACTTAATAATTAATTCTAGATTTCTAATTTAGCTGAAACGTTATTAGGTAACGGCTACCTACGTTTACACCACCAGTCACCATAGACTAGTAAACTATTCTGTCATTCAATCTAGATTATTTCATCTTAATTTGCTCTCCTTTCTTGAATTAATTAAAACGGTCAAACGTACTGTACTCTAATATAATACCAACTCGTTGCTGTGATCTAACCTAGCTTTGGGACAAGTAATACATCCTTATCACTTCCCTAAATGATATGATAAAAAATAATGATGACACGATCAATGATGTAAAACAAAGCTCATTAGTCATTATAGACAAACAAATCTGCACCTAAATCTTTTGAAACAACTACAACCGTATAAGTTGGTCCGGCTTGTTAGCATCACATAAATTAGAAATGTTTGTTATGCCTTTTTGTAATTGTAGCCGCCACAGGTGGTTTAACAATACAGTACTCCTCCCCTGTATATATATTTCTATCTCTATTTTATCTAATGCAACCTGTCTGTATCAAAAAGAGAGACAACTAACTAGAATAGCCAATCGCTTACGTATTATACATATCTACAATTTTTTCTTTTTTTCCTTTTGTTTTAAATAAGGATATATATATATATATATATATATATATAAAGAAATATTATACCATCCAGGGGCGGAGTCAAACGTTCTGACTATAGAGATTAAATGTGAATGAAAATCAATCGTATAAAATTTTGATGCTACGAATGATAATCAATTTTACAATACTAGTAGCATTTTACTCTAAACTATATAGAAAATGTACAAAAATTTAGAAAAAAAATGTTTAAGGTCAATTGACTCCCATGTTCTCTTAGCTCCACCATTCATTCCTAATTAAAAAGTTAATTATATTATTGTAGAAAGAAAACTATTATTATCATCAGATCAATATGGAAAGACTATATATAAATCTAAAGAGAAGATGTGAAATATAATATTAATTAGTACATTACCATTGATGATATCCTCATAGAAATCGGGTGCGACCGAGAGCTCGTCGGCAGTCTTGCCAGTCCACTTGGCAGCGAGTGATTCCACAGCCTGATTCCTCCTAATAAACACCGATCGCTGTGAACTTGACAAACCTGCCTTCTATTTCTAGACATGGACATTTAAATATAATTAATTTGTAATTAACTAATAAATAGAAGAAAATAAGATTAAACCTGCTCCTGCTAAGAATAAGGATTTATTGGAGGCAGGTGGTGTAATAGGTGAGGGAAAGAGATTGCCATCAATGTCAAGGTATGGCAATGAGAAAGCAGCCTTGCCCATTTTTTTACTTGTCGTCGCAACTTAATTTATTAAGGATAACTTGGTTTTGTGTGGAAAGGGATAGAGACTGACACAAAGAGGTCATAATTAATAAATGGAAGCAGAGATACACATAACAGAAAGAAAGAAAAAACTGATTAATTGTAATTTGCATGATCGAACAACTGATATTAGCAAGGCAGCAACTGCATGAACATGCCTAATTGGACTAACATTTACAATTCAATTACACGGATAATTATAGTTAATTACCAACTTGGTCTCACACGTTTTGCCAATATTTTTTTAAAATATTTTCCAGAAAGAAAAAAGAATTGCATCACTGTCTTTTCAAAACATGTATATTCAACAAATGTTTATAAAATATTTCAAGTCCGTACGTACTACTTTAAACAATGTGTTATTGGTGAATAAGAGTTCAATGATGTCCACACTTGTCGTAAATATAAAAATATAAATTCAATTGACGAGGAATCGTTATTGGAACTGTCACTTTATTTTTTGAGCACAAGTCTCAACTTCCACATCAATTCACATCCTCGCAGGTACCTGATAAGGAAATCTTTTATAATTAGTGGATCCGGACCATTCATTTTAACTTTGCACGAATCTCAAAGTCTAATAATACTGCCCCCCTATATTAGTAGGAATATCAATGCAAGAAGATAAGGATCCCTTCCACGAGAGTAGTTTGGGTCTGATGGGCTCCATAACCATCCGATCCGCTATAAGATCAGGGTGCACAGATATTGAAGTAAACACGCACGGATGTTAAAGGAACGAACACGAATCTTAAAGCAGATCGAACAGTTATGAAGCCCATCGAACTCAGTTTGAGTCCAATGGGCATCGAACCCAAACTGATCTCCCCTTCCACATGTCATACTCAATTTAAAATTTAAGTTTTAACAAAATACATGCTAAACTTTTATTCTATATTTCTATGATAGGAGGCTATATTGTAACTACTACACCGTGTCTTTAATTACTTGAAAATCAGTAATTTATTTTAGCATTCTGCATAGGAATATAGTCAGATTTTCAAGTTGTGAGAGTAAGACGTGAATGAGAGTCAATCATATAAAATTTTCATAATGCGAGAGTCAATTTTATAGTATCCATAGCATTTTGCTATAAAATACATAGAAAATTTGAAATCTAATGAGGTGAATTGATCCCATTTTTTAAATGTACCACCGCTTCTGATTCTACACTTTTTTTTGAGAAAAAATGTAGAGACCTAGCTTCAGATTCTACACTTAAACACAATACAACCTGTATGGGTATGAGCATGACACGGTCATGACATGAGCATCGCATTGATCATTGCATGTGCCATGCTGACGTGTTTACATGCCATATCGGGGATCAGAATCTGCTCCTTTTCTTGAGAAAAGAAGCACCCTCATTTTTTTCCATCTAGATCGTTCAAAATCCATCGTATGGCCTCAATTATTTTTTATTTTCATATATCAATTTAATCTATTAAAATGATTCAGATTTAATTCAAGCCGTGCGATGAATTTTGAACGATCCAGATGAAAGAAAAGGAGGATGCTCCTTTTCTAAAAAAAAGGAGCAGATTCTGATTCCCATATCAGATACACATTTTAGAAGGGAGGTGTTGTGGAGCACATAATGACACGGTGACTAGGGCTGTCAAAAAAGCTCGTAGCTCGTGGCTCGCTCGTGACTCACATCTAGCTCGATCGGTAACAGCTCGTTCGATAGTGGACCGAGCTGTTAACGAGCTGGCTTGCTAACAGCTCGGACCAAAATTAACGAGTTTGAGCTGGGGCCTAGCTCGTCTAGGCATCAATTTATGAATTTGTATGAATTTGTGTATATTTTATACTATCAAGCTTGGTCCAGCTCGGTTCAGCTCGGTCCAAAAAGATTTGTAAAATTTATTTTCTTCTTAAAACAAGGTCCAACCAAACCCAGTGAGCCAGCTCGTGAGCTGGCTCGTCACGAGTTTGAGTTGAGATTTTAGCTAGCGAGCTGTTAACGAACTGGCTCGCTAACAGCTCGGTCCAGAATTAACGAGCTGCGCTAAGGCCCAGCTCGGCCCGAACCAGCTCATTTACAGTCCTGCCGGTGACTAAGTGCCAAGTATGACAGGATATGAAAAAGACATGACCAGTCATGCGAAATACACGCCAGACACTAAAGTTTTTTTTATTATATAAAATTGAAGTTGAAAAATAAAAAGTTTACAAAATATAATTTTTAAATTCAATTTTTTTTGTCATAGTGATGTATGTCTTTTATTTTCTAATGTTGGGCTCTTTTCCTTAATTTTTTCGTTTTTTTTAACGATTTTTTTGGATTTAAAAATAAAATAAAAAAGACCAAACACTTCTAGACAAGACAAGTGATGTATTCTTACAAGTGTTGTGTTCAATTCCGGTAATTTTTGACGCAATATGACACGATATTTGTAATCCGTAACACAAACTTACATGAACTGATATATTTGATAAACATTTAAATATCCGGCATGTACGGACACGACACAAAATGTACATATTTAGTATTCTAGAGCTAATATCATGCTGGAAATTATTTGATAAGAACAACTTTTAATCCATAATATTATTTATTTTGAGAGAAAAATTAATAGGTCACGCCTCTAAATTTTATTAATAATGGACACCAGAAATTACAACTACAAATTCTTCCTTCAGATATATATATTCTTTAAAGAAAAAAAAAATTAAAATTACAAATAGGAAATATCAACAACTAAAATTTAGAAACAAATACAGATTATTCCTTCAGAAATACTCTTTGAAGATGCCATCTTTATCATCCTTGAGTAAACGGAAATGCTAGCAGTGAAATCTCTGAGTTATCTCTATCTGCATCGCATTCAATGCTTTGCTCTTCTCAGTAAACACTCTCCTGCGTCTCTCTCCATAGTCCATACTATTTAATTAGGGGGAATTTCACGTATACCCTTCAAAACCTTCAAAATTACGTATTTCCCCCTCTAAATTTTAAAATTACATATTTCCCCCTCTAAACTTCAAAAATTCACATATTTACCCATTTTATTATATTTTATATTAAAACACATTCTAAATTAATAAAATACCCATTTTACCCTTTAATAAAAGTATAAAACGTCCCATCGAATTGAAATTTAAATCTGAAGGGTTCCTCTACCGTCCGGTTTGTTCGCATCGCAATAAGATATGTTCGTGTTCGCTTCAAGATTCGTGCTGATGTAGTGCGCACGTATCTTAAAGCAATTTTGATATGCATGCATTGCATCAATATCTGTGCACGTTGCTTCAATATTCGTGCGTGCTCGCTTCAAGATTCATGCTGACGTAGCACACACAGATCTTAATGCAATTCGGACATTAGAGAAACCTTTTAGATTCAAATTGGAGTCAGATGGATGTTTTATGATTTTTAATAAAGGGTAAAATGGGTATTTTATGAATTTAGAATGTGTTTTAATATAAAATATAATAAAATGGGTAAATATGTTAGTTTTTAAAGTTTAGAGGGGGAAATATGTAATTTTGAAGTTTTTGAGGGGTATACATGAAATTCCCCCATTTAATTATGACTATTTATGAGAGTAGATGTGGAGTCTTCTTTTGTTAGGTGGAATCTTATTATGGTGTGTGTTCCCTCTTTATGATTTGCTGATTGCAACACCAATCGGCTCCAATTTGATGAAAGCTGCCTTGCTATTTTCTAATTAATAGGCACCAGAAATCTAATTTAACAATACAAGTCATCAAGAGGGGGAACCATTAATGAGAAATCTGCCTCACCTAATAATTGCATTTATTACTTTTCCAAGTAGTAAGGCATAATACGATGCAAAATGCCTCTTTTTTTAATTGAAAAAAATATATATATGGAGTCCCTTGTTTGAATTTCAGTTGGTCTAGTAGGTTAGTTCTAGATACATATATGTATGCATTTATTTTATGCTGAAGTTTCTTAAATTATGTTAAGAAAAAAAATAATCCTCCCAGTCTCCCTCTTGATATTTTTTCATCCTTAAATTTGGTATATTATCTATTGTACAGATTCAACTATCATTGACTAAATGACCGATGATTGAGACCTTATAATTTATTAATTCCTGCATAGTTGACTGTTGATCAAGTCCTCTTGGGCGGTTAAGCAAGTGGTAAAAAAAACTATATAATTATTATTTTTCATGTTCAACAATTCCATCTCAACTACAATAATCATTCAATTGTATATTATTTTTTTCAAGTTGTAGGCTTCTACTCACTATATTTCATTAAAATAAAAATAAAAACGAGTACATATAGATGAGCAGGAAGACGGAAAAAGATAAACGGGATTTTTAAATAAAAAAAGAGTACATAAAAAGGAGTGTTTCGAGATTTGTGTGAGACTGAACCTGACGACTCAGATCTTAGGGCTTGTTTGGCGGGTCATTGAGAATGGGTATGGCCACGGAAATTGAACTAAAAATTACTGTTCACGTGGGAAAAAAAAAATTCAATTCAATTGAATTTTTTTTTCCGCGGGAATAGTGGAGCGACCGAACACACCCTTATTGTACTCATTTAGGTATTGCAATGGATCTGAATTCCACAGATGTTTCGCCAAGCAGAGTAATATACGCGATAAATTTGTGAATAATTCAATTTTATTTGTTTTTTAAACGTTTTCGAACCGAATTTTAAATAAAATATAAAAAACATATAATACATTTTATTCACGAATAAAACACGAATCACGTATAAAACATTTATTAAGCCACTTTGAAAATCTGAAAATCCGAGTGAACAGTAAAAATTTCTGGACCACCGGATCAGCGATTTTCAAAGTAGCTTAATAAATAGTAAAAAAAATTCAAAAAATGTAAAATTTGGTCTCCAAGCACATTTCAATATGAAGGTCATGTTGAGCTGTTCAGATTAATTATTTGAACTTTAAAACTAGAGATATGAGTGCAAATTAAAACACCTACTTTAATTTGCAAAACTTAGTAGTCTTACTCTATACTTAACTTAATTATAGTAGCGCAAATTAAAACACCACTTTGATTTAATTATATGGCCGTGTAAGACACAGTAGAGGGATGATGTGAATTTTCTTGAATGAACATTTGCAACTACTGAATATTATTTGACAAGGTAAGGGTAAATATCACATCATCTACACTTGACTGAAAGATATATATTTTTTATTTCCATTTAAATCGTTTGATTTAAAATAAGCGAATTGATATTGATATGATTTGCCTAATGTTTTTCTTAAATTCATCTATAATAAGGTCAAGTTAATTTAATGTAATCATTTAATTTAAATTAGACAATTAAAAATAATAATAATGAAAGCAAGATCATCCGATTTGTGTCAAAAATTAACAGCAGATATTGACTCCATAATTAAGAATCTAAATAATTTTCTGATCTCTCTTATTAAGTTTCTGATCTCTAATCCAAAAAAAAAAAAAAAATACAAAATATTATCGATTTATTGAGAAATACATAGTGTAACAAGGGCGAACACAGGATACATTCGTTATTCGTACAATACATCTCCTATAATTGCCTGTGAAATGAATCCCTTTAATTTATTACATCTCCTAAAATGTCTACATGACACATTCAGTATACATTCATTCAAGCGTCGACGGCGACAGGGTTCTCCACCTGCACCTCCTCTTGATTTGCGGAACTTTGCGGCTTGAAATGCTCACAAAATCTGATTGCCAAGCTATGCTTAGCTGCCGGAGAAACACCATGCTCACCAATTATAGACTCCAACACAGCACGGCAAAGCTTCCTGTTTTCTATGACCATTTTGTTGGTTTCAGGCACCGAATTGTCCTTGGAGAAGGCAATCTGAGATTCATTGAACCATTTAATAACAATATATAATAGTGTTGTTGCATTATAATCTAATTTAGTTGTGTAATTTAGAAATATTAATTGTGCATACTGATAAAGCACCGGAGGGTGAGTGGGTGAAGAGAATGGAAGAACCAGGAGGGAACGTCTCGGGCTTGAAGACTTCCTTGAACTTGTTCACTGCCTCGACCTCTGCTTCGGTTAAGATCCCGATTGCCTTCCAGTGGGCCATGCAGTTCTCTGACACCTTGTCCGAGTACTGCTCGCCGGTCAGGGGAAGTATCATGGTCACTCGAATAAACTTCTCAAATGGACCTGAATATAATGCCACATTTCATTATTAATTTATTAATTTTATCAATTAATGATAGTGGTGATGGTGATGATGAAGGTAATGGTGGTGTTCATAAGTGTTGAACATATTTCAACATTAAATTATTAATTTTTTAATTAGTTAATTACTATCTGAAGAATGAAGTCGAAGTGTTAAACATATTTAATTGCTTCAATTTTCTTTAATAGCAAATTTGGAAAATAAGATTGCAAATAAAACATCAGTTTCTTTTATATTGTGGGTATTATTGTTATTAATTTAGCTATATTTAATAATTTGCAATGACTTTGTAATTATACAGGCTGCAAACCCATTTTAGCTAGAACTAAACAAGGTTCCTGAAAAACAAAAAATTAGTAAACTACTACATTTACTTTAAAAAGATCCGAAGTTATAAAATCTAACAAACACATATAATTAAGAATGAATTTGTGTGCTTTTTCCATCATTCAATTTTAAGTTATATTAGAGTCAAGTACAGAGGTTTCGTAATCAACTTTGCATACGACTAATTATACACAATAAATTAATTGAGAAAAAACAAATAAAGGCTACGGAGAGTCGGAGACTTAGAGTAGATGAGATTGAGCTTGCTTGTTCAAGAGTTGAGACTCGTGATTTATAGTGACAGCTCATTGACATTTCTTTTTATGTTAAAATAAATCCACATGCAGTACATATAATTAGCATAAAATAAATTATATATTGTGACATTATCAATTAAACTTAGTAAGTATCCAATCACCGGATTTGTGACATCTACGCTGGGCAATTAAATGCACATAGCGACGTATTTTAAATGTTGTGGGTCCCCGATGGCTGCTTAAATTGATGTTTGTTTGATCTTTTCAGACTGAGTCCGCATCTGCTGCGATTCTTCGCTCATGAACAGTGACCTGTGATTCCTGTTTTTCCAAATTCAACTGTTGAATTGTTTCGAGATTCGTGCAAAGAAAAATCAGATGCTTTGAGATACGTGTACGAAATTATTGGACGGTCAGATTTGAAAAAGGAGGAATTTTAGAGTTACTGTTGACCCTTTTAGAATCGCAGCAGATGTGATTTCTTTCAGACTTCCTTGGTAAAACTTCTACAGAGTAGTTTTGACTTCATCCAGTACACTAACTACAAAATAAAAACAGCAATTACCTGATTCGTGCGCTGCATGACGCTAAAAATAATCTGTTAATATATTTACCCGAGATTCACTTCCGATCTTATGGCAATACATATATTAAATTATTTTTCTTTTCACTTTCTTTAATATTAATATTAATATTAATAATATATTATATCAAATTCCACATGGGAGGAACGGTGTAGGATGCATCCAGTGAACACGAAAAAACAAAAACAAAAACAAAACAAAATGCAATTTACGAAGAAAGCATGAAAGGAAAGTGAACCGTTGATTATGTCGGCATAGAAATCTGGCGAGGCGGCCAATTCGTCGGCGGGTTTGGCGGTCCATTTTTCGGCCAGAGCTCCAAGAGAGGACTCCTCTAAATAAATGCCGATGGCAGTGAATTTGACGAATTTGCCTCCGATCTCCAGTCCCCTCACCCCTGTATTTGTATATTATTTATTATCATATACAGATTCAAACGAAAAACAGAGATAGAGAGAGTGACATATATAGAAAGATAGAGACCTGCTCCGGCGAGGAATA
This sequence comes from Carex arenaria, assembly GCA_964058825.1. Classification (NCBI taxonomy): domain Eukaryota; kingdom Viridiplantae; phylum Streptophyta; class Magnoliopsida; order Poales; family Cyperaceae; genus Carex; species Carex arenaria. Next base: position 98,719 of record CAXKVW010000731.1, read on the forward strand.
ATGGGGATTTAGAAGAGGAAGAGTATTCCGGGGGAGTGACGAAGGCGGGAAATGTAACGCCGTCGATATGTAGAGGAGTGGGTGGCAGCACAAAGGAGGAAACCTTGCCCATTTTTCTCCTCTCTTCTCTTCTCTGCAGCTCCTTTCACTTACTCCTCTCTCCTCTTGTGTTTTGTTCTGTTTTGTTTTTTTGGGTCAAGTCTCATAACCTTCCCTTCCTATATATAAATATAAAAAAGGAGGGCAACTGGGCAAGGGAAGGGGGTTGGAAAAAGTCCTGTTTCTGATTCCACACTTGTCAGTCAGTCTACTTTTTTTTTTTTTTTTTTTGAGGAAGTCGACTTCAGTACTTTTGACTTCTCAAGGGAGGGAGAACTGAACGAAGGTGAGATATTCAGCTAGATTGGTTGGTGGAAACGTGATGCTCCAATTTAATTCTCATGCCTTTTTTCTTTTTTCTTTTTCCAGTATAAATAGGCTGGATGTAAATTCTTATCGCTTCCTGACTTATATCACGTACCATGTTGTATCGGGATCAAATCAGATCAGATTATTACACACTTTATTGTGTTATGACTAAATTTGAAAAGTGACCATCACGTGTTAATCACGCCGTGATTATATATGTTGTCTTCAAACATTCAAAAACATGAATGATCACATTTGTTACAATTGATCACATATAATTATTACTTTTGATGATTTGAGTCATAATTTAATTAAAGGTCAAAAGTATTGATCACGACCACACGTCACTTGCGTGATCATGTGTTTTCGTGTGTTGTGTTATTGTATCATGTTGATTTAAAAAAAAATTAATCAAGTCACACAAATAATCACAACAATTGATTGATAAACATACAGTATCTTGATGTATCCATTCAGGATATTACTTTCTTTACATCCCTATAAAAAGGACACCAACTCCAATTTTCTAGGAAACTAACTCTATCTTGCATAATCATAGCATATCACAAAATTGTCTTATTTCAACTTTCTAATGTGTACATATATGTCATAGCAACGGCGCACACATACATAACTAATTATAAACAATCCAGTATAAGTTAAGGCAGTTTACTATCTACTATAATTATAATCCACTACCCAATGCAACATAGAGCGTTCATACAAGCAATTGCTTTGACCTAGCAGTTGCATTACAATATTTGCAATGTATCACCTTATTTTGTGGTGTGAAGCACAGCCGCATATAATTTCCTGTGACATTTAAGATTTACCAGTGTGGAACTGTGGATCCTCTTTACACGTTAACAGCTTATAACAACTCCTGACTTGTTCTACTCTAGTCAGGTGGCACAAATTAAAAAATTTCTATATCAACCAGGCTGCTACCATACTTGCATTTAATTTTTTTGTTATCATGTTTTTACTCATTCTTTGCTGTCACAAAGTTTGTTTATTCACTACCAAGCCTTTAAAAAAAAAAAGACAACGTTGGTTTATGCCATTAATAGAAAGATGATATCATACACTTTTGCTGTCCATTTCTTATATTATCGTTTGCCATCTCTTATTTTTATTTTGTATTAAAGGGTCCCGCTCTGTAAGTTTTTTATTTGTAGAAAACATTAAAAAAATAAGAGAGAAATAAAAAGAGTACTGTTAAATTTTTATTAAATTTTTTTAATTGGTAGAATTTATACCGATTAAAAAAATATAAAAATTTGAATCGGTGAGAATCCTACCGATCCAAACTCATTTTTCTTCCTTTTTTTTCTTTATGCAATGAGTGGGACCCATACTATTTGAACAATAAAAAATACAGAGTTAGAGTCTTAAATTTCGTCGGATGAGAACCATTCTTTTGTCATTATTTAAATAAATAAATAAAAAGTTTGGATCGGTATAAAATTTACTGATCTTTCCATGCTTGATAAAACCAACACACTCTTTCTGTTTTTCTCTCTTATTTTTTAACATTTTCTACTGATGAAAAAATTCTCTTCTGGTTTTACTCAATTTAATTTTTTTTTTTAAATGCTCAAAATGTTATTCTCTTGAATTGAGCATGGATCCTCTTCTTTATTATTTAACCAAAAATGCGTTACTTCATTATTGTTAGAACATATTATTTTTGTTAAATGATGCCACAATTTTAATCGCTCGACTGATTCTTTGTGAAAATGTAAATACGATAAATTGTAGGGTCCATTCAATATTTTAAGCTTAATATGAAAAATAGGTACGATCTTGGTTAACTTGTTGCAAAGGTTAGGAAAATGATGTAATTAATGCAAAGATTTAAACAAACTGCATAACAATTGAAAATGCTAAGTGAAAAGGATTAATAGAGTTGAACGTGAAAGCTCACCTAACGACAAACCTCACCATAATTCAATATTAATTGTCATTATCAAAAATTGTCATTCGATCGCAACTTGTCATCTACATTAATATAGTTTTCCTTATATACGCAAATAAAATATATATAGTTTTCGTTATTTTCTGGGGCAGCTATTGATTTTATTGCCAGGAAACTTAAATTCTAATCGACAAGAATTATTACAATAATAACCCCGGCTGACCCCTTTCCAAATTAAAGACAAAAGTAAAGAAAGAAGAAGAGTAAAGATGAAGAAGGGAAGGTAAAAGTAAAAGTAATAATAAAATAATGTAAATATGATTTATGATGAGGAAGGCTTAGCTTTATAACAGAGATCTAAAATACAATGACAAGAATTATTACAATAATAACCCCGGATGATCGATCCGGATCCCTTTCCAAATTAAAGAAAAGTAAAGAAAGAAAAAGAGTAAAGATGAAGATGTGAAGGTAAAAGTAAAAATAAAATAATGTAAATATGATTTATGATGAGGAAGGCTTAGTTTTATAACAGAGATCTAAAATACAATGACTAACTAAAGGTGATGTAAATACCAAAATTTTTCACGTCAATATATAGAATGCCTGTTAAGGCAAGGAAAACAATAGATCAATTAAGAAGGCGATTTTTGTGGTTTGGAGGAAGTTCAATTAGAAAAAAAATATATATTTTGGTTCCTTTCAGAATTGTTTGCTCAGGTAAGGATCAAGGAGGGGAAATTTGGAATCGCAGGATCCTACTTGTTTAGATCAAACTATTTATTTGTTTGAAATGCACAAATTTCAAAGCAGTTGATTTTTATGTACGAATCTTAAAACAGATGAATGGTTTGATTTGGACAAGCAGGGACTCTGCGATTCCAAAGAATCGCAGCAGATTTGTTTCCTCAAGAAGGAGGTTTAGGTGTTATAATTTATGAATAAAGACCTGTTTACTAAGTGATCACCGAGATAATTATGATTTTAACGCCAGCTATTTATGGAAAGATATACTTATCTATAAATACAGAAAACAAACTAAAAGATGCATGATAAGGCCATGAGCCCATGACTAATATTAAGTTTATAACTTCACCTAATTTGAAGAATTAAAGTAAAATTGAACTAAAAGATGCATGGTAAAAGATAATTTGGATAATAAACGATAAAACTGAGAAAATAAACAAATATATTTTTTTGGCTATAATTCAAGCCCTTGGGCTTCTCATTACCACACAGCAAGCAGTTACATCAATTACATAAATTTCGTAGATTTCCTTGCAAACTAACAACTTAAATTAAAACAAATAGATTTTCATTTCATATCTTCTTAGTTCAATATATTCATCTGTCTTGGAGAAGAAACAAGCAGAATTATCTATCATCTCCATTTCAGCCTTATTCTCTCAAGTCTCAATGACCTTTTTCTAATTCAAAGGAACAAACTAGCAGGTTCAGTCCATAAACCAAAACACAAAGAGCCCAATGGCAAAGTATATTTCCATTCAGCCTACTTAAGCCCTTAATTTGAACATAACAGCATTCAAGATTATGACATCCTCTATCAATATATATCTGAAATTAGAGGTGGAGCAAGGGAGTAATAGAATAGAGTGAGGCAACATTTTCAGGATAGGACATAACTATATAATTAGCTTAAAAACAAGTATATTTTTATAATTTTTCTGAAAAATATGACAAAAATATATTTTTTATTTTTTATTTTATTTAGGGGGTAGGCAAGTGCACCTCTGCCTCATGTGATTCTGTCACTTTCTAAAAATGTCATGAAATCCGGTAACGTGCCACTAGGATTTGACCCGTCATTGCCATACAACGGCCCATCAAATAGAGGATCACATAGATTGTATTGAAGATATTAGTGGGTATAAATTGTAAGAGTTTATTAACAATGTAGTTGTGGTAGATATGAGATGCTTAGTGGAGTTGTTTAGCATTAATCATAGTCAAGTCTATAAATAGACGTCATGTCAATATAATCAAATACACAAGATTAATACAAATTCTCTCTTTCCTTAAATTCCTTTATGGTATCAGAACTCTAAGTAGTGTTGGAATTAGGCTAACACCTATTCCAGAAACTATGCCCCTATTTCCATCTTATTCCATCTTACAAAAAAATAGTCTTTATTCTTCTCTACTCTAGAATAAACTTTATATTCCACTATATTCCAGGTCTATTTCTCTTTATTCCCCTTATCCCTTTCTATTCTTACAGATCTACTTCTTATTCCCTCTATTCTCCTAATTCCTAATCCCTCTCTATTCTCCTCTGTTCCAAAAAAAAATGATGATAACAAAGGACAGATTAGTGATCATCAGAAGGCCGTCGCCATTGCCGCCATCGTCACACCAAATCCCAGCGTCTCTTGTTCCATCCCGAGCACTACACATCACGCCGTTGATGGACGACAACTGCCTCTGATAGTGTCTTTTATGCGCGTACTGTTCAAGCTGCTTGTGCCAAGCCATCGCAAGATCTGCAACCACATCGGACGAACATAAGCGCCACCGCTCGCGCTCATCGTAGCTTTTGCCACTCACATTGCCACCTCAGATTGCAAATCGATGCTCCGCATTCGTCAAAAGATCATATTGAAATGGCATATCTGACACACCTCACTGTTTTGTCTCTACCTCCTCCTCTCCTACGCGATTCCATCTCCATGATGGCGTTGTAAACAGCTATGGCACATCTCGAGGATGAGTTCCGCCAAATCCTTCTCTTTTCTTAAATCTTTCCTCTGTTGCAGCGATTTCTTTTTTTTTTATTATTTTTTTTTCTCTTTGGGTTGAAGAATGAAGTTGAAAGCCTGTTGCTAGAGATGGCAAAAAAGCCCAATTGGCCCGGAGGCCCGGTCAGACTCGCCTGGTCTGCCCTTTACCTGGTCGGCCCGGCTAAAAACGGGATAGGTCAGGCCTGGACTTAAATCGAAGCCCACAGGCAGCCCGTTGGGCTTATATGTTAATAAGAGTTCGAGGGTTTTATAAAATATCTGTGAAACTGAGCCGCCCCTCTTCTATTTCGTTCTCTCTCTGTGCCATTCTTCCGTCTCTCTACTCTTTTTCACTCTCTCTATCACTCACTTCGCCATCTTCTCCGCCGCTTCGCATATCACCGTCGATCATCGCTGCCAATCCTACACCACGGTGCCACTCGGTTCCCTGACGCGGCGTCGCCTTCATACGAGATGTGGATACTATAGCTATAGATTGAACTCCCAGTAAGAAAATTATACCATTTTGGTACCAACGAGAACCCCTTTTTTATTCTTTCATTATTGTTGAAATTTTTGATAAAATGTTACTGCAGAAAAAGAAACGAGGGTGACAGAGTGGAATTTGGGGGCTTGGGGGCCGGGGTTCCAAAGAAATCTCTTTGTTCTGTCTTGCCTTACCAGTTTGGTGGTTTGCCAATTAAACGTTTTGCAAGGTCATGCCTAAAATTGGGCGAAATCTACCGATCTTTGATATAGCTTATTTCTTTTCTTTTCTTTTTTTATTGCGGTTCGATTAAGGTGCTGAACATTTTTTGTGTAGAAGGCTTTCATTGAAGTTGTTTTATCTTGTAATTTCACATCTTTCTCATTCAAGACTGACTAGGACTATAATGTCGTACCAATAATATCATGTACTAGATTTTTTGCTATATGAAATGCTATTCTGAGATTAAATTTCTATTGCTTCCAATTTAAATTTTTGTCATGATATAAATTTTGACTTGTGTCCTGCAATATCTTAGCCCAGGTATGTTCAAGCTGATTATGTTATTTTGTTCATTTAAGACAGTGATCAAGTCATTTTGTCATGTCAAAGAAGTTTTCCATAAAATACTGATGTTGAAATAAAACAAAAATTGGCCATAAGTTAATTAATCGATTCATTCTTCTCCCTTTTTAGTAAAACTTAATTGGGAATAAGTCGAGAACTTCTTGCCAGTACTTGGATTTTCTTCATTTTAGCTGCAACTGATGACATCCTGCTTCCTGAAATTCAAAAATCAAAACATCCAATTTGTTTGCATTGTTTTCCATATGTGTTGCTTATCTAAAATAAATTCGGACCTTACGATTTACAACAAATTAATCTAATTGATCCGTTTTAGAATACAGAAATTCTTTCATATGAATCCGATCCGTTCGTCTTGATCATACGGTCAAAATTTAAAATAATAAAATTATGTTTTCCAAAAAAAAAAATGACAGAGAATAACAACTCAAAATTAGTTACCTCATAGGACTACTGAACCGCATCCTCTGTTGCACTTTTATTTCACAGCATCCTGCTGCACTTTTAATCTGGTCCGTTCGCTTTTGATTGGACAAACGAAATAAGATTTTGGCACAAATTTTAAAGCAAAAATAATACTGCCCTCTCCATCATCCGAGCACTCATTGGCTGAGATTAAATCTGGGCCGTCCGAAAATGCAGCAGGATGCTGTGAAATAAAAGTGCAGCAGAGGATGCGGTTCCATAGGACTACGGCTGGCTTGGTTTAATAAAAGCTTACAAATGGGCCAACATTGGGCCGACAGTGAATATCTCGTAGTTGGGCCTCTTGCTTTCAACTCTTTATAAAATCAAATTTTCTGAGGCTTTGGCAAAAGGAACATTAAATTACGTTTCCTGGACTTAGCAGTTTCAAGAATCTCAAACTATCATAAAATCTTGCATATTATCATTCACAAAATCCATCCAAACTGACCCATGGTAAATTGGTAGATGAATATTGGATCTCAAATTTGGTGTGAAAAGTTGCAACGCTGCCATTGGAATTAGAGTTTGTAATTATTCTAGGCCCGATCAATGCCTGGGATTTGCAAAAATTCATGAAGACTTTATATATGCAAAAATTCTAGTCTTAACTCAAAACGCATTGGTGCAAATTACTTTGGTAAGCATTACTTGAATTTTAGAACTTTTTCATCAATGAGAGGAAATAAAAATAATAATTAAAAAAATTCAATTTTATCGCTATTTCTCTTATTGAAGTTTATCAGTTAGATCTGTTAGATGCTGTCTAAAAAAAAAAGGTAAAGAAAGAGTCTTTCATTCTAAAATCCATAACCAGTCGCAGCTCTCTTTTTATATCATCGCCTTGTTCTAATTTCACTAGCACAAATTCATCCTCAGTTTTAACATCCAAAAGCACCACACTTAACTGTCTCTATCTGTGTCGAAGGATAACATAACCCACTGTAAAACCAGACATCTAATCCGCCCCCCCCCCCCCACCCACCCACAAAATCCAACACAAAAACGGATGAACAAAAATGAATAATAACAATAATAGTAAAATACTAAAATAAAATATATATATAACCAGCCTCATATCAAACTATCTTCTGACAAACCAGCACTACTATTACTATTACCTGCTGCTGTATTATCTGACTCATCTAGCTCCTCGCTCTGCAGTCTACTCTCCAATAATTCGACCACATTACTCGGCGGGCACTCATCTCTCTTATTCCTGGCGTTCACTTGGCAAAAGCACTCCGGCCAAGAGTTCGTATAAAATGACTCCGGCCTGATCCTCTTGTGGGGCCCACCAAATTTTCCAGTACTAAACATGGCCTTTCTAACCCTCTCCTCAAACCCGTCTCCCTTTCCCTCCTCTCTGTCCATAAAAACCGGCGCCAATGCCTTCCTATTTGGTGTAATCGTGGTTCTGAAACCGTAATACAACCTATGCCCCATTAAATTATTTGCGAAATTACTGGGCCCATCATACGTCGGTATGAAGATATCTGACAGGAGGCATACCATGTAGTCCACAGCAGACCCTGCAAGACCACGTGCATTCTCTTCTAGTTTCTCGGGACCCACTGTGCTGTGGTTCTCCAAGTGTGGGAATAAGGCACGAAAGGGTTTCATGAAGCGGTCCCCGCCAAACAGTTCACCAGAAGCAAGGTAGATTCGTGTCGCGTTATCAAAGCCCATTGACCTTAGGATCAGGCCCACCTGTGGATGGGGCGAAGCAATAAAAATTGATAGGTAAAAACAAAAATGGAAGCTAAATGTCTCATGTTTACAGTTTAACCTTACAAAAGGGGAAGTGAATTGCAAAATCGTTATAGAAAGGAAATAATCAGTATCAAATCTATGACATCTCCCAAAATTAAAAACTAATGCAGACCCTATAAAGGTAAAAGTCTTAAATCCATTAGAAAGGGAAATCATCACTAAGGTACCAGGTCATCTCTCAATTCAAGTGAGGCTATGGTACTATGCATCTCTCAATTCAAGTACCAGATCATCTCTCACTCAAGTCCTCAATTCATACTATGTATCTATATATTTGTTTCAAAGTCAAACAGTATATCCGACTGTTCAACATGATCTCTATAGGAAAATATACTTGAAGACTTATATTTTTTTTGGAATTTTTTACTATTTTTTTTAGATATGTAGAAAATCACTATTGTTCAATGGTTCGGAATCTTTAGATCAAGTGATTTTCTACCTATCAAAAAGAATAGTAAAAAGAATTCTAAAAAATGTAAATTTTGATCAACAAGTACATTTTCATATGAATATTATGTTGAACGGTTCGGATTTACTGTTTAGAATATAAAAATGAAGATATTAATCCATAGTACAGACCAATATGTGTTATGCATAGTTCCGTAGCCTCACTCCCATATAAATACTGACACCGCTTCATCGAAGAGTAGAATTCGTAACTAATACAAGTAACAAAATAAAGATGGTACAGCCATTTCTTATTGAAAAAAAAAACTTCTTATTTACTAATCAAAAGAATAGTAAAATATATAAAATTGATCAAGATTACCTCTTCCGGTGTCAAAGGACACTTTCCAATGAGTCTCCTCTCTCTATATACAAGCTCCTTCTCAGCAAAATTTTCCTTTCGATATTTTATCAGAATTTTCTGTTCAGCAGGAGTAAATATGTCTATACACCTAAATAAATTTCAAAAGTTCATCAAAGTGAGATTTGACTCCAGAGTTAAACAGTGTATTTAGTATATACCCTCAAAAACATTTTTTGCCAACTACTTGCTATAGCTTCTTAGAAACTGACATGAAAGAAAAATAATAGATAAAAAGGATTTAGTAAGTACTAATCCTCTGATTGTGGTATATGGAAGAAGAATAGGAGGATTCCTCATTGATTGTCTAGGTGTATGAGCATGCAATATTTCTAATTTTACCGCAGTAGACTATAGGTGATAGCATATCCATCTGTATACAAGCCCCACTAAACAAAGAGGATTCAAATAGAAACAAACTCATATACCCAGCAAAAGCAAGCATGTCCATCTCAAACCGAAGGTGAATTGACATAAAATGCCCTTGAGATCTTAGCCTGTTCACAATCTCACTGCTTATTTTCATGATATTTGGCTTAAAGCGCAATGCATGGTAATTTACACGACATCTCAGCCTCTGTAACTCAGGCTCGTCGATATCCTCAGCCAAACGATGTGAGAATGGGGTGAGGTAGATTGCTCCATGTTGCTTCATCTTCTCTAGTGCAAAGGTCGTGTACCAGCTCAGTGGTGCATCTCTTGGTGGCCTTATCTGAGAAATGTGTTACAAGAAAAGGTAATTACTAACTGTGAGATATCAACATTATATTAACCCAAATATATCCTCATTTAAGCCTGCATTCTATAACAACTAACTGCAATCCAATTTGCTAATTAAACTCAACTTTGAAATGGTACTCAATTTACCCGCAATTGACAGTAAGGAACCTGACCAAAATGGCATCCAAATCAAAATCACCCCTATGTGTGTCATGCCTAGTTAAAACATATATCATATCTTAATTAAGAATCACTGTTTGAAACCTGATGAGCTTTCAACTTCTTGGTCTTTCCTTTTGAAGTGACTTCTGGAAGGCCCTTAACAATGCGAATATCAAACCTCAAGGTTTTGACGAAATGCTCAACATCATAGATACCTGGAAACCCACTGAGTGGTAGGTACAGACAAACCTTTTTTAAATTTAGTCAGCAAATGCAATAAAAAAAAATGGATTTGATAGAGAAATTTGGTTCATAAGCTCACTTTAGACAAAGTTTTGCCTAAAAAGAGAAAAAAAATGTACCTCTCATCCCGCCAAAAAGAGTTTGTATCCAACTCGGGCAATACTAGTGTGGCATTCATTATACGTGCAGCCACAACAGCATTACATATCTGCAATGTTTATGTAAAACAGTTGAGTATAATACTATGTTGTATGCAATTAACAATACAAAATCATAGAAAGGAAAAGAAAAATATCAATCTACAAAAGGACCAAGACGTTAGAAAAATGTACAAGTTTATGATATGATGCTGATAACACTCAAATGTATACAATATTTTCAATTTTTCAGAATATTCATACCGCACTTCTTTGTTGATTCAAGCCACCATTACACCGCACACGTAAAAATCCATTAGTCTCAGCTGGTGGGGCTGAAATCAAATAAAATAAATGTACTTGGACTCAGTATGACCCAATTTATGTCCTAAAAAATGAAACACTATTATGAGTTGATATTATTTGAAAAATTAATACGCACGTGGCCAATAGGATCGTGGGGCTGATGAAGATCTCCAACCACCCGAATCAGCTGTTCTCCAGAGTTTATCAACATCAATATTCTGACAAACAGGTAACAAATTTTATAGATACTGACTTGGTCCTGATTACCTCAAATGTTTGAAGTCGAATTGATCATTGATACCGAAATTTAGCCCAATCAAATGATATTGCAAGAATATCTAAAAACAACTTCCCCAGTTTGTCCCAATTTTACCTCAGTTCAGAAATACAAACACTTTCAGAGTATATTAATTAATATAAGAGGAGAATAGAGATGAAAAGGATACAAACCTCCACATTGTAAGAAGAATTAGTAAACCCAACAGAATAGACAAAGGAAATAACACATATGACGATGACAACCGTTGCAATTCCTAGCCTTGTTGACAACCCTTTCAACCTATAGATTGAACAATGTGCAAGTCACACAAGTAAAATGAATGCAAATTTAAAGAAGCTCGTTCAACATATTTAACAAGCAATTCAACCAAATTGTAATTAATATTTTCACTATTTGTTTCAAGCAGAATGAAAGACAATTTTAGCTGTTGTGATGAAAAAATTAATGTGGTTGAGAAGAGGGTACTGTGGACTGTACCTTTTTTTGTTTGGAAACTAAGTACCGTGGTGAACTTAGTTTGCTTATAATTTATTTGTAATTTAGGAATGCAGCATATGTGAAGAAATGACTCACCAGGGATGCTGCTTGAAGTGCCTGGATCCAACCCGCGGCCTCACCTATCAATCCGACAAGGATAAAATAAACATAATTGAGGAAGATTAGAAGAAAAGAAAAACCCTAGATCTAGAAACGGCGGGAGAGAGAGAGAGACGAACAGGCATGGTGGTGATGGTTTGAGGAGAAGCTCCTCTCTTCTCTCTCGGCCTTCACCACGCCAGCTTTGTTTGTTGGAAGCGGAAGGGAGGTAGTAGAGAGAAAGGAAATTGAGGAGCAGAGATAGCAGGAAAATTGTTTGGAAATGGTGATCAGGTGAAGCAGATCGTCACTCAGATCACTGTCGTCTGGCGCTGGGGTATAGAATAGGAGAGAAGTCAGAGAACAAACGAGATTTCGCGAGAGAGAGAGAGAGAGGAATCAAAGGATAGGAGCAGGTTTAGTAATTCACAACGGACGACCGTGATCGGGCAGCTGTTATATCGAACGGATGTCAGTAACGAACGGACCAGATCGGTAGCTGATCATTTACTGTACAACTGCGGTAATTTCGCTTCTCCCATGAACTTGATATTATCCGTATTGCCTACGTGTTTAAGATAAAAAAAATTATCTGTGTATTATATGTATTCGTTTACTTATTCGAATATATTTGTTCGTGTGGATCTGTTTCATATTTTTCTCATTAGTTTGTTTTAGAATTATATATGTGAGAAGAGTTTTCCTTTTTTTTATTTTATTAAATAAAAATATAATTATATTGGTGATTAATTTTTTTGTTAACGAGATAAATATTATTTGTAATGATATAATTAGTTTAATATGAGAAAAATATTTTGTCCACTGTAATAATTATTCGAAGTGTATCCATATCTCAATTTTTATTTCTAATGAAAAACAATTTATTAAATAATACGTTAATTTTAGTATACTATAAAGTAAATATTTGTCATTTGTGCGACTCCAGCGGAACGGAATCTAGGAATCACCTAGTGTGAGAATGCACTTACGCGAGGAGTTTTTGGAGGGGCTTAGGGGATCAACACAACTTGGTAATTGGGAGTGTGAGTCTAGTTGTCATTTGTGCGACTCCAGCGGAGCGGAATCTAGGAATCACCTAATGTGAGAATGCCCTTACGCGAGGAGTTTTTGGAGGGGCTTAGGGGATCAACACAACTTGGTAATCAGGAGTGCGAGCGGAATTCTTCAAGCTTGGGTTAGGGTCGTATCCTAACACCTAGGCAAAGGATCCAATGGGATATCATTTGGGCGGCAGGAGTCTGGGCTCTTTGGAGGGAAAGGAATAGACGAATATTCTCTAACAAAAGGAAACTAGTACATTGTCTTGTCAATGACACGGCATTGAAAATTATCCTGTGGACGAGTAATGAGTAATTAGAAAAAATATATATTTGTACTCATTGTATTTAATTGTGGGAGTGTAGCTTAGAACTTTTTATATAAACTTCTTCTTTTTTTATCAATAAATTTGTTGGCATTATTTATGCCAACCATCAAAAAAAAAATATCTGTATTCTTATTTGCATCAGTTTTACCATCTAATCCGCATTTGATTTTACTATCCGAGCCGTATTGGATCCTCTTGTAGCTCTAAATTTCCATCCTTCTTCCATGAACTTTTTTGTTTTTTGTGAGATTCGGAAAGAAAGAACTGGAAGCTCGTACTAGACCAACTTTGTGTCATTGCGATTACAGCGGAAGTCAGAAGCGGCGTAATGGGCCAAGTGGGTCAATTAGTCCTTTTTATCAGATTTTATCAAATAATAATGGTATCCTTTTGTTCTTATATTAACACGGCCGTCTCAATTTTTTAATACTATTTTTTTTTTCTGAAATCTTGGTATCATAATTCATAACGATGATGTGTAAATATAATGTGGTACGTTCATTCTCAAAAAAAAAATGAGCGATAGATAACTAATTTTTTTTTATATGCACCATATACATACATCCTAATTCCTATTAGGATCCATATAGAAATTTTTCTCAATTTCTCAACTAAAAAATAGTATATGCATCGGGTAAAGAAATTTGGATCCTCTGAAGTAACCCAAAGAAAGTTTGGATTTAGACCATCTGGTTAGAATCCACGCTAATATTAAAGGAGTTTTTTGGAATTCAAATTAGATTTGAATTGGTCTGGATTCTAATAAGACGGTCTAATCCAAACTCAAATTGCGAGTTATTTTAGGGATTCTGGACCCTCAAATACAGCGGTTGCAATCATATTTATCTAATTTTTAGATATAGCATAGTGTTCGAAATTTGAAAATTCTATAACTACCTATTTACAACAACAATCTAAATGTAGTTAACAATGGGATCACATTTTCCGAATCAATTGGTGTGAGCTAATTATGTGCCTCAGACTCAAAACAACATAAATTGCAAAAGGTGCAACTTAAAGGAAAAAATAATTTTCCTCCAGATAAATCTGATATTGTAAGAACTATTTTTTTCTTTATTTTCAAATAAAAAAAAACTCTCTCGTGTTGAATTTGGTAGCAATTACTAGCGATTCGTAGCCTTGCTTCTGAGAAATCTAAATACTTTAATTTATGTGTTTCTATTGTGTCTTCATTTAACTTTTGAAAATATAATAACATAATTTTTTAAACTCAACCGTCAAAATACAACCATTGTATATGACTTAATCACATTTTAGTTTGTACGAACAATAATAAATCATGATATATTTCGTTTTATTTTCAATATAATATTTATATAATCTACCACGATTTATTTACTGGTCCCCAATATTCCAAAGAAAAATATATATATTGACAATGCATTCTATTTAATATTCTAAATATATTTTATTTTGTGTTACAATGTATATTACGATGAACGGATTGTAACAAAGTTTTTTTTAAGATCACATACAATGTCACTGCATGTCTTTTTTAAACCTTGGGATTTAAAAAATCTTTGAATCTGTGAATATATTATTGTCACGCGAAAAAAGCACATGACCTTAAAATCAACGCACGAATACGTAATTAATGAGTGAAAATTGTAGTTTCAAATAATACAACGCATGATTGGCACACAAAAAGATTCTCCTTTAGAGAAATAGCAATTATTTATGCTTGTAGGCTTCTAACACCATGCATTTATTTTAATTAATTTTGAAATTTGAAAATGAGATGCGTCTCCATTTGCCCGGTTTAATTGAATCCATGCATGCACTTAATTTTGCCAATTATGCTTGATTTTTTAAGACTAGTTAATCTGACCTCGCACCCCTTTTTTTTAATTCCAAACTTTATTTAATTACAAGTTAAATGATTTAATTTATAAGTTTCGTAGCTTATTTCATGACAATTCTAGGGCCCTATATATCCTTCCCTTCCCTCACAGTTAAATTTAAATTCAATTCTCAACTAATAAAAAAATTGTGCTTGGCACTTGGAAAGGACAATTTGATTTAATGCACGCTAAAGACGAATAAATAAATGAAAATAATAGACAAGTAAATTAAATAAACAAATAAATAGATATATATATAGATAAAAAGAATTGAGAAGTATATTTTGGAACTAGCAATATTTGAAAGATCTATTTAACTTTTCTTAAAGAAACGAATCAGTCCCTAAATTTTTATTTGTGAGGTATTGTCTTTGGACTTTTCCTAGAAGGGAAAAAAAAAGGTTTGTTACTCAAAAAGCCAATAAATTAGTACTATTATGATATTATCTTATAGCGTGTTTGGATGAAGGCTTTGGTCAGTGAGAATAGTGAGATAACTCAAATTTGAGATAGTGAGCTAATTCAATTTTGGTTGGATTGAAAATAGACTATTTTTGAGGTTAGGCTATTCGGAATAGGCTATTCGTTTGGTTGAATTAGAATAGCCAGAATAGTAAATTGAATTTTTTTTGTCTTATTATAATAGGTTATTTCTAAGAGTTTTGAAATCTGACTATTCTAATAAGACAAACAATATATGTTTTTTATTTGACTATTTTAGTTATTTTTGTTTTGCAACCAAACATATCAAGATAAACAAAGAATAGTCTTTTTTTACTAACCCAGACACATTCAGGCAAAGAATAGTGGCTGAAAATAGTCGCTAACCCAAGTTAGCACTATTCCTGTGATACATATATTTAAATACCCCTCATTTTGTTTGTTGTTCGGAAAATTATTAACTACGTTCTTTGTTCCTACAATGTGTAATTCAGTTTACCAACGTACAAACTAAACGAAGCAGAGGTTTACACAAAAAGTAATTCTAGCACGTTTGTGATACATATATTTGAAAATTATTATTGAAATTAATATATTAAAATTGTAAATATATATTCTCAATTATTTAGATTAAGCAGGTATCAAGTTTCAATCAGTTTATAATCTAGTTAATCATCCATCAGCCATTGAAACTCTACTGTAAAAATAAATAAATTGTTTGATGGAAGCTTAACTGTGTTTTAAATTAATTCAAATTCAATACACGATCATGTCTAAATAATTGAGAACTCATATATAATTTTAATTTTATAATAAATATAGTTTTATAAAAGCTCAATGTACTTAGAACTATCCTTATACAAAATATATACTTTTGTTTCCTCATCGGCTCAATGTCCAATGAAACATTATACTTGGGGGTGAAAACGGGTTGGAAATTATTCGATCGATTCTGAATCCATATTCGAAAATTAGATATGAATATATGCTAAATATCTATACGGGTAGTAGTATACATATGATTTTGAATTTTAATTATCTGTATATAAATAGTTGATATATACGATATAGTTTAATATATATTATTAAAATATTTATGTATATATTTATAGATATCTTATATTTGATCCGCATCCGTATGTATCGTTTAATATCCGATTTGTATCTGTATTAAAAAATGACGAATACGAATATAATTTTACAACTATTTGATCCGTATCCGATACGTTTTCACCCCTATTTATATGGAAATAAAGAGCTGCTTAAAAAATATCACATATCACATATCTAGAAACTAGAAAACAAATATTTATGACTATGAACACAGAATATCTATGAAAATAAATCTATTTCAATACCTCTTCGTCTCTTTATGACTGTATTATATTCCGAGTATTGGAAAATTAAATAAATAGAGAAAAATATGTTCTTTCAATAGCACCCATATCACAGTTTAATGAACATAATCTATGCCGTAAAATCTCGGTATTTTTTTTTGTGTAAAATCACAAAAAAAAAAAAAATAGAAGTTAAATGGAAAGACGGATTAGTATTGTTTTCCTACTTCGCAAGATACTTTTTTAATAAAAAAAAAACTAATTAACTGTTCATAAAAATAATGCTAAAAGTAGTTTGTTTGTAAGATTCAGATCAATATCCAACGGGATCGCTATAAAACATTAATACCTATATTTAAAACAGGCAGATTTCAAAAGAATGACGGGGCAATGGCTGTCTTGTTATGCAGCTTATGCTTGATGTAGCAAGCAAGTCAAATATATTTTAATTTTAACACTATTATTCTTGTCCAAAATTACATTACATTTTTTAAAAAATTTTAACCATCAATTTTCATGAAAATTCTGTTTACATAAATATTGTCTTGCATGTAATGTTATGTGAAGTGTATTTTTTTTATACAAATATAAAATAATAACTTTATAAATCATTATTCAATAATTAGGCAATTAAAATGCAAAGATATTATAATCTGAGTCATGATAGTGTCTTCTCGACATTAATTTTGGGTAAAAACAAATAGAGTTAAAATAAAAGGCATTTAACTTGGACGCTCCGTCAAGCCAAATCAGTATAGTTAAATCTTTCACCCATATCAACGTTTTGAAGGTACCCGAATCCCGATCACTTGACTTAATTAAAAACAGAAACTAAACAAAGACCAGACAAATAAGTACGACAAAAAAAATGAATTTTCTTTTCATACCTATCAAATAGTTATACTAAAATAATTTAGAGGGCTTTAAACAAAAAGTGACGATAATTCCGAATTCCGATCTGTTGATGAATTCATATCTAAGATAACTCGAATTTATAAATTAGATCCAAAACGGTCTCATCTACTTGGGCACGAATATAAAAGAAGTCTCGTATATTTTACTTTGAATTAAATCTGTCCGAATTATGATCAAACGGTTCTGATCAAAAGTCAAAATTTGTTTACCTCATGAGTTCTCTGCTCGAATTCACATCCTCTCCAATAGGGAATATTTTACAATTAGGAATACAAAGCCTTGTATTTGGTATAGTGGTAAAGGCACATGGCTTTCATGTGAAAAATCATGAGTTTAAAATTTACATATGAGTTTGAAAGTGTGTTAGGTGGCTTAATTTCTAACTCATGATTTTAAAAAATAATAATTAGAGAATCCGGATATTCTTTTTAACTTGGCACGAATCTCAAAGCCCGATAATATTGGCTCTTGCATTGGCCCGAATCCCAAAGTGGTGAGATTTAATCTCAAACTATAATGAGGCCCATCCTGTACAGTATTGGAGATGAGTGCTCTCTACTTTCCGTTGATGTCCATACTACACTTTGTGCATATCGTAAAAACAAGGCAGATGTTTTAATTGAGCTAGTCTATGATAATATGCATATCACGATTTAGTCCGTAATACGGATTAATATTTTCATTTTCAAAATTCTAACGATCAATCCAAATCTTTCAAAATTATTTTCATATGAATATGTGCTTGCCGATTAAATTTTATATCTTTAGAATTTTTTTACTATTTTATAAAAATAAGTAGAAAATTATTATTTTTGGATGGTCCAGAATTTTTAGATCAAGTGATTTTCTATCTATCTTAAAAAATAGTTAAAAAATTATATAAAATATAAAATTCGATCTTTAAGTAGATATTCATGTGGGAATCATGTTAAACAGTTCGGATTGACCATTAAATTTTAAAAAAAAATTAGCCCGTATTACATATCAACCCATAATACGCATAGTAGTATAGTACCATAGACTCACTCATTTTAATTTGTAAGATATGAGTAGGTTAAAAAAAATCCTGTGTTATTTATGGATTATTTTATAAATTCCGGAGGGGCTTAAACAAAAAAGTGACGATATATCAAATCAGCTGTTGTCCATCCTACACTTTGTGCATGCCGAAACAAAACACAGCCGTCCGATTAGAAGGTAGCATGTGAATTGTGAAGGTTTCGTAAAATTACTTGATGTTGGTCTATTTAATGCGAAAAATTGATGTGGGCCCAAGCACTTTCGAGAAAACAAGATGCAAATTCGTTTGTCAGATTTCTTATGGCGGAACTTCTGATAATGGAGTAAAAAAACAAGAGTATTTGACGAGGAACTGAATCGTACTTTTTCCTTTCTCAAGTTCTCTTCCAACCTTTTAGGCAATGGGAAATTTTATGGAAATTAATTCTTTTAATATAAATTCTTTGACTTCAATTTGTTTTCGAATTGAAAGAATCTGGAGAAAAAATTAGAACTTAAAATATTTTTAGTACATGAAAAAATATTTAGGAAGTTCTTTTTTCTCTTTTACAGTTTTTTTTTTATAAATGATGTTACACCGTATCTTGATAAATAAGTAAATAGATCATCAACTGCACAATGATAAACAAGTGAAGTGACTATACAGTAATGCATACTGATTGATACGTTATATGACTTCTATCTCAGGGGGATAATCCGTATGTGGAAGAAAATGTCGTAGATGAGGCTCGTCCTGTCTCGGAGTGATAGGTCGAGATGGGATTATGTTTGAAAACAGAATGAGGGTTGGAGATATTCGAACTCTTCCCTGTGCGATATCTCTCTTAGTGTAAGTTGAGTCAAGAAAATAGTCTATCCCTGTTGAAAGGATCCTCCTGCCTTATATAGGTCGTCCCTTGACTACCATCCTGCCCCTATGGGGAGATCGTGGGAGTGGTTAAGAGAGATCGTGGGACGGTTATTCCGCATGAGGCGGTGCAAGCCTATGTCAGTAAGAAATCACATCACCCGTGCATATGTAGCTGCAAGGCCTATCTTTATTGGGCTTGAGTTTTATTGGGCCCATGGCTTTTTGTACTAATCCCGGGCTGGCCTCCTAAAGGAGGTCAGAGTCCCAGTGTTTTCGTTTAGCCCAAAAGATCTAAGTGAGGGTCTTGAGAACGTGGCTCTATCACTGATAAATGAATGAAGTAATTATATACTGTAAAAGTGTAATTGTGTATAATTATATTATACATAGCAAGAAGAAAAATGATCATGACTACTTTATTTAAAAAATAAATAAATGAGGGTTCAAATGCATCATTATTTTGTGCTCCAATATGCTCTACATCTTTTATCTCAATTTTCAAAATTCAAACAGTCGATCTAAACCGCATGATCTTCATAAGAAGATATGCTTGGAGACAAAATTTTATATTTTTTATAATTTTTTTACTATTTTTTTATAGGTACAATATCACTTTACCAGACGGTCCAGGATCTCCGTAAAACAATGATTTTGTATCTATCTAAAAGATAGTAGAAAATTTCTAAAAAATATAATATTTGGTCTTCAAGCATTTGTTATTATGAATATCATGTTGAGTAGTTTGGATTGACTGTTCAGACTTTGAAAATAGAGATAAATAAAGTAGAACATATATATTTGAGCACAAAAAAAATGTGCATTTGAACCCTCCTCAAATAAATAATCTTTCCAATTTGAAAATGCCTACGTATGCTTTTCTACCGCTTTTACAATGTATAATGAATCATTTTCTTATCATATGTCGATTTTCGCTTAATTATGTCAAATAAACCTCTAGATGATTAGGACTATCGTTGTTGTAAGCGAGAAATTCATATGGAATATTTTGTTTTACGTATCTCAGTGAAGCTGTTGAGAAATAAAGAGTTGTTCTATGATAGACGTGTTGGTCGAAGAACAAGTGACTGTTTTTCTTCGCACTTTTGCTAAAAATGTGAGCAATTGTACTGTGGAAAAACGGTTCCAACAATAAGGTGACACAATAAGTTATTTTTATATGAGTAAATCTAAAGTGTGACGTGCTCACTAAGAGGGT
Source organism: Carex arenaria (assembly GCA_964058825.1). NCBI lineage: Eukaryota > Viridiplantae > Streptophyta > Magnoliopsida > Poales > Cyperaceae > Carex > Carex arenaria. The sequence goes on from CAXKVW010000731.1 coordinate 119,353, forward strand.
TTGGTGAGCATAACTCTAAAAATACATCGGATCGGTTTCAAATGATGAATCCAAACCGTTGAAATCTATGTACTTCGTGTGTGATGCATGTACATGCAAAATTTTAGAAGTTTCGAATTCATTTGCTACGAGATCAAGCGGTTAAAGTAATGATGAAAAATGAATATATAAAACAACTAATAGAATAACTTATTAAAAGATTCATTACTTTGACCGCTTGACCTCGTAGCAAATGAATTCGAAACTTCCAAAATTTTGCATGTACATGCATCGCTCACGAAGTATATTGATTTTAACAGTTTGGATTCGTCATTTGAAGCCGATCCGATGTATATTTGGAGTTGTACTCACCAAACTCTCTTGGTGAGCACGTCACATCCTAGATTTACTCTTTTTATATTATAATTCAGAGTAAAGCTAGTGTGTTGTGTTTACTACGAAGATCTGGTGAACGTAACTCCAAAATTTACCTGATTGGCTTCAAACAACAAAGCTAAGTTGTTGAAATCGGTCTACTTCACAAATGATGCATGTATGTGTAAAATTTTAAATTATCGAATTAATTTAGTACACAGTCAATTTGATATATAGTCAAGTGATAAGAAATAATGAAAAATAAATATATTAAAATAACTTATAAAAAACGAAATAGATCGATATGAGATGAAATGTACTGGGCACCTCTAATATCTGTGCTAAAGCAAATTGGACGGTCCAGATCTGAATTCAAAACTTAGGGGAAATGAACTCGACTTGACTTAGGCCAATGGTCCGATCTGATCTATTGGACCCTGAGTCGACCCAAGTTCAAAATGATCGAAAATTATCGAATCTTCCATTTAGGCGCTAATACCAAAACACAAACCCCTCACTTGTATCTAACTCGCGTTAGGGTGGGGCCGCCTGTCAGTGGGTAAAAGAGCGAGCGTGAAATATGCTCTTCTAATTTTGAGAGCAGATCGGAGCGGGATTTCAAATGAATATTTGCTTACACATGGTCTGCAAATATTAACAGAGTGGAACCCACATGTCAGCGGGATGATTTTTCAACTTTTATTGTGAGCCCGGTGCATTTATGATAATTTAAGAAGAAGCGGGGGTCTAAAAGTACATTCGCCATTGTTCGATTGAGAACGTGAGAGAGAGAGAAAGTAGAGTGTTGTTTCTTGCCTCTCTTTCTATTTTCAAATTGTTCTCTTTTCCTCTCTCTTGCTCTCATATCTTGCTTCGATACCTCCACCGATCTCTCTCTCTCTATCTTCTCTCTCTGATCGGGGCTTTGATCGAGAGTCGCCGTTCGCTTTTGATAAACAAGGTGAGTTTTTCCGATTTCTTTCAATTAAGCAAGACCCTAGCTCTAAATTTTTAGCTTCTTTATTTTCGATTTGGTCTCGGTGATGACCTATATGACCTAGCTAGTCCGACTTAAAAAAAATCGACGGATCTTTGTATATAGGGTTTTACGATTTCTCTTTCTTGAAAACCTTTTCTTGTTTTATGTCGTCATTCCTGTGCTCCAACCATATTTTACTTGGTTTTTGAGGACGCAATGATTAATACAACATAGATTTGTGAAATTTTTGTTTCTATATAGCTATTCTCAGGACCCATAAGAGAATTTTCATTGTTTCAAAATTCACTTCGATTCCTTCTTCTCTGGGTTAGGGTCTTAGTTTATTATAATTTTTGGTTGCAATTTCAGTGATTTTGTATATAAACAGGTATTTGCATAAACCCCTTATATATGTTACATCCTTTTGAGAGAATTTTTTCTGTATTTTATTGTTGTTTTAAGACCTGTTCGCTCTTTGTAATATGTTGGGTACTTAGGGTTTAAACCACCTGATCTGTTACTTTTGCACTTTTTTATTTCATTTGCAGTGCATCTCTGATTTTTTGGGAGGTAGTAAGTCTTGGCTAATTATACGGTCTTTGGTGTTTGGGATCCAAGCAGTGCATCTCTCTTTGATTTGTTACCTGATTTTGAAACTTTCACATGTGCACTGCATTTAGGGTTTTGATTCCAACTTGGAGTTTACTAAGAAATTTCTTCTTTTTAAAAAATAAATGAAAAAGACGTAGCCAACTAATAAATTGTTCTTTTATTGGTAGTTTTTTGTTCTCTTAATTTAAGCACATATTTAATCTCTTCTATTTCTTTCTCTTGCAGGTGTTCATTTTGTAAGCAACAGCTTATATGTGCTACTGAGGCATGGAAGCTAAGGAGAATTCTTCTATTGCCGGTTTCCAACAGCACATTGGCCGCATCACGCGGTCCCGTGCTGCAGCTTCCCGTGGAAATGGCGGGGCCCCTCCTCTAGTCCAACTAAATAAACCTGATCCACCTAAAAGGAAAACTACTAGAGTGTCTGATGAAAATGCCCCCCAAATCATGGTTTCTTCTAATCTGGGAATTCAAAAGGGAAAGGCCAAAAATGCAGTTTCTGATACCAAGGGCCAGCAAAAGGGGAGAGCAAAGAGACCAGCTTTAGCTGATATTAAATGCGATGTAGGAATGACATTGAATGTAAAGATGACTGATTTGTGTGCGGGAACTAAGAAAGGGAGGGGAAAAAGGCCTGCTACTGATGTAGGTACCCGCAATGGTGCTGGTAATACTCTCATCGTACCGAATAAGAGGCGCACTACATTGAGAGAAGCATCAAATGTATTATGTGATGGCATGCTGATTGACTCTTCTTTCCCTGTACCAAAAGCACAGGTAGAGTGTTCATTTCTGGGATTATGGTTTTCAGTTTTAGACTGTAACAATTTGCCTGGTACATGCAACATCCAGCATGTATAAACTTTTACATTTTACAGCGAGCATGTTACTTTACCACTATTAGTAGTATAATTTTCCTGTATTTATTTATGTTTTATGTTTCAGACCAAGGTCTTATCTGAGGGCTATCTGGGTATTTTCAAGTCTATAGAAGAGGCTAAGTCTCCTGCTGAGCATAAAAAACCCGAGTCGAAGGATGTTGAAGACTTAAATCTGCACGAAAATGGGTCAAAAGAGGTTGCTTCTTCGGCGAGGCACTCAAATAAGGATGGAGAAAGCATTGGAAAGATCTTTCTAGAAGAAAGCAGTTCTGGGGCTCGTGGTTTCTTTCTCAATGCTGATACTATAACTGGTAGGTAGTTTGCATTCTACCTTTATATTGCATGCCTCTTCACAATGAAAATATCATGCAACCATTAAAACTTGCATTTGTATAACATGACTTGCAAATTATGTATGAAACTGCTTCTATACCTCCTTGCTTCCCTAAACAGAAATTGGTGGCAACTATTATTCCACAAAATAACTAATTGAGGAAGGAAGAAAGTAACTTTTTCTGTGTTAAGGGCTTCTGTAACAATCTCTTATTTTTTTGGGGCACACATGCTGTTATTAATTTTAGGACATTTATAAAATTATAGTGAACTGGTTTTTTGCTCATGTAGGAGATACAACTAGCTCCGGAATTGTGAACATAGACTGTGAAAAGTCGAACGCTCGAATGTGCTCCATTTATGCATCTGACATTTACAGCAACTTTAGGGCTAATGAGGTAATGGGACCTAATTTTATAGAACTCTGTGCTCTCTTTTGTTTAGTTGTTTTCACTTCATATCTGTTCCGTTAGTTTTTTTCTCTTCAGATCTGGTCCTAAAGTAATCTTACTCAAATACTAATGATATCTTGCAATGACTTATGTGCTATGATAGAAATTGTACTTTATCCTCGGCATGCTAAGATATATTCTTCAATCTATCTTCTTACACTTTTTCTTTTAAAAATTCTTATCAGCTAATCAGAAGGCCTTCTTCTGATTTTCTGGAGAGACTGCAGACTGATGTTACACAGAATATGCGTGCAGTCTTAGTCGATTGGCTTGTCGAGGTTTGCCTTGATTTTTTTTCTTCTTGAAGTTACACAGTAGTTTGTTTATTCCCAACTCATTTTGTCTCTTCTTTATTGGAAGTAATGATACTTTTTAATTATGGTTTGTTAATGGATTTGGCACAGGTCTGTGATGAGTACTGCCTAGTCCCTGATACCCTCTATTTGACAGTGTACCTTATCGACCGATTTCTCTCGATGAACAAAATTGAGAGGCAACGGCTTCAGCTTCTTGGAATAACATGCATGTTGATTGCCTCGTAAGTCAATGCATCTCAGAATTGAATATCATTTTGTGATGTAATGAGCAGCTACATAAAAATAATTACTTATAGGTGTATATATGCATGACTGGAATGATAATTTGCTAAATAAAACTTCTTCCTGTTCAGTAAGTATGAAGAGATTTGCGCTCCTCGTGTGCAGGAGTTCTGCTTCATCACTGACAATTCATACAGCAAGGCCGAGGTAATTCCCCACCCCAACAGTAACCAACAATCCAACACAAACAATCAAAACCCCATATTCTTACTGTTGTCATACTATTGCATCAGGTACTTAAAATGGAGAGGCAAGTGCTGTCATTGGTGGGCTATAATATATCCATTCCAACAACAAAGATATTTCTCAGGTTATTTATAACCTAGCGCTGTTTATTTTCGTTTTAAGAGCTACTTTTTAACTTGTCAAACCTTTGTACTGACTATCACTTGCATTCAATTTATCATTTCAGGAGATTTCTTCGAGCAGCGCAAGCCTCTTCCAAGGTATTACAGTATGTTAATTTCTGAAAATGCTGTCTGCTGTGGTAGCTTAATCGAGTTTGTAGTTGCTTGTGTGACCATGATAGTATCTGTTGTTTTCTAACTATGTCCCCAACTGAATATTTTTGTTCAGCCATGTAATTATATCCCTTGCTGTACAGAATATATATGCAAAGCATTTTTTTTTTTGCAAATTACACCTCATATCATTATAGCTACTAATTGTGTTTGTGATCATAATAGTAATCCTACTTCTGAGATTGTGCATAAACCGGCTAATTTGCCTCAAACATGTTGAATTAACTGAAAACTAACATGTCCACAAGCAGTTGATGTAAACTAGGAACTCACCATGTCCTGCTAGTGCTTGAGTCCATACGGTTGTAATTGGCTTCATATAAGAGATATTGATAAAGTAGTGGTTGTTATCCAGAATCCCTTGATGCATGCTATTATTTTCTCTTTCCTGATACATGTGTGTAAAATAATGGCAGGCACACTCTGCGCTGATGCATCTGACAAACTATCTGGCTGAGCTGACACTGGTAGAGTACAGCTTCCTCGAATTCTTGCCATCAGTGATTGCCTCAGCTGCTGTTTTTCTTTCTCAGTGGACCCTCGACCAGTCCACTAACCCCTGGGTAATTTCCTTTGCCTCACCTCTCTCTCTCCAAACTTTTCTTTGCAAAATTACTGCCTATTTGTTTTCACTTTCTAGTTCTCTCCTTATGTGCTTCAATTTTGCCATTTCCCTTACAAGTCTTCAAGTCGTTGTTTTTTTTTCCTTTCCTTTGTGCTCACCTTTTTGTCATCTGTACTTACGGGTGGGGATGGGTGTACAGATATAGGAGGATTCAATGGGGGGCATTCTTGTGGTTGTCCAGTCCAGCTGGCTCCCTCACATGTGCCTTTTTCCATGTGAGGGGGTGGCATTCTTGTGGTTTGTTTTCCTCTTAATTTAATTCACTTTCGCAGTTTCTTTATTTATATTTTGCTAAGTACATCTTACAGTGATGCATTTTATATTTAGTCTGAATAATGAAGCAACCTATATTTCAACAAATCAGGAGCTAACACATGACACTTGGTTTTCAGTATTACAGAAGGAAGTTTTAAAATAATTTCCCTATATTACCTTGTTATAGATTTATACATGCTGTATCAGAAATTATAATAGATGGATTTTCATAATACTGTTGTTGGATTTCATGGAAAAGCCTTTTTTTTTTTTTTCCAAATTTTGCTGTTCAAGAGTTTGTGCTTGGGGCACTTCCCTTTGCTTTAAAATTATCTTCATAACTACAATATACTTCTATGTTTACTCAAATTCTTCAGAGTTATAACTCTCAATCTTTTATGTAGTCTCTTATGGCATATTGTTAAATTTGAATTCTGTAAGTCTGTGTATTATAGGTCTATCTTTGCAATGCATTCTAGTTAGACCTTATATTTGTCATCTTTAAGTTGTTTTTATGCTCTTTTGTCCTGTGAATTCTGTGCACATGCTAGTTTCTACTTGGGATCAATCTTGATCTTTTCCACTTAGATAACATTCTTTAAGATATTTTCACTTGGCAATTAGAATGTTGTTTTTCTCTTGTGTTCCTGAATATAAGACTCAACATTTCATGTACATATTTTCACTGAGCACTGAACTTTTCTTCTACCATTGTATTTACAAATAAGACCTTGCAAATAAAATCTACAAATTTCCAACAAGCTTCCTTCATATTTTATTCGTCTTTGCAAATTATGCATTACTAAAATGCAAAGTTTAGGTAGACAGAATCATTGAACTCCAGGAAATTACCATATTACTCCTGTCAAGAGGGACTAGTTTGCATTTCTCAGTTCACAATTAGATTCGGTTTCATTAGGGTTATTCACATGTAACATTCAACAACTCCACCTAAGGTTCTGTCAGGCATAAAACCAGTAATTTTCTTGTGATTCTCTGTGTTACTCAGTGTTTGTTATTCTTTTCCCTTTTGTTATCTGGTAATAGGATATTTTACTTAAAAATATTTTTATTTGGTTTTTATATATGCAGAATATTACCCTTCAACATTATACCGGCTACAGGAGCTGTGACATAAAGAATTCTATTCTCGCACTGAGAGATCTGCAAGTCAACACCAAAAATTGCACTCTGAAAGCAATTCGACAAAAGTACCAGCAGGATAAGGTGCACATACATTCAAAGCTCTACCAATATTCAGCGGTGTTGTGTAAAATAAATGAATTAATCCATTTTTGTGTTTTCTGTACAGTTTTCCTCTGTGGCGTGCCTCACATCACCCGAGCTACCTGACTCCTTATTCTGCTAGCGGGTGGTAGATGCATATGACCTCTATATTGACACTGAAAAGTTTTTTATTCTTTGCTATATATTTTCTTGGTTTGTGTTAGTAAATTCAATTTGATCATAAGTGGTCATGTTCTGATTTCTGTCAGTAGTTTTTTTTTTTTTGCTGTGTTTATGATTAGCGAAACAAATGTTGTTTTTTATTTATGACAATCTTTAATAGTTTTCTGTGTATGCTTATGTTGGATGAACTTTGATGATGAGGTGTATGTTTTAATAAACAATTAAACATTGAGATCAATTGACAAAAAAAAAACGAGCTTATATATAAAAACCAAGATTCCTTTTACTATAAATAGCATCCAAGGTAGAGTGCTGAGTACATTGCCATCAATCAGAAAGGAATCAACCAAAGAATCAAATTCCTGATTTAAACAGTAGTTCAATCAATTGCAACTAATAATTAAACAAACACAATGTCTCTTATTAGGGGCAACATTTTCATTCCAGTCTCACTCGATCTCTGGGACCCGTTCCAGGGCTTCATTTTCAACATCCCTAGCGACATCTGACAAAATATCTTTGCTATTGTGTGCATCGACTAGAAGGAGACCCCAGAAGCGCATGTTGTGGAGATTCAAGTTATGGTTGCAATTAGCAAACCCAATGCAACTTCTACCAATTCAAACCCTATTCTCTCCACTAAACCAAAAATGAAAAATAAATTACCAAAATTGGAAAATTACAGTGTACCGGCTCTTTCAACAACTTTTCTAACGGCTCTTTGAGCTTTATAAACATTATAAATAGAACTTAATTAGAGATAAGAGATGTATTGTAAAAGCACGATAAATTAATCAATGAAATTCTTCTTTCAGTCCTATCCGAAATTCTAACAGCACGTCTTCAAAGCCAACCGATCAAGTCATGGCGGCAATGGGGAATGGCGTGCTTACTGTCACCGTGCCTAAACAGTAGGTGGATAAGCCTGAGGTCAAGGCCATTGAAATCTCTGGTTAATTTAATTTAATTAAATTCGGCCATCAATCAAGGATAATATTTTGTGTGTACGGTTTGTGGTTTATCCTTGTTTATAAATCAGACTGGACCGATAAAAATTGAGCCTATAACTTAACATGGATTTTATTTCATGTGATTAACAATTGAGCCTTTCACATGCCGCAGTGCGACAGCAACTAATTACTCACAATGCAATCCACTTGGTAGCTTCTACAAGCTTTAACAAAAAATTACTCACAATAATAATAGTTTATAAATCTTCGCCTCAATAATAATACTAATTTCTCTGTAGTTTTCTCTAATTTTCCATTTAGTTTGCAATTTAGCAGGCAATTAACGGGTATTTTTCTTCATGAATGGCATCAACTTTTAGGGCTTTTTCTTTTTCATTCTTTATCTTCGACTCAACTGGATAGTATTTCTTGGAGATGGACTTCTACGGGTCTTTTTACTGTCAACTCTCTTTATAAATGGCTTTTTATTTAGTGGTTTTATTAACACTATCTACCATAACCTTTGGAAGACCAACATTCCCCTTAAGATTAAAATTTTTGTTTGGTTACTTAGACAGGATAAAATTCTTACCAAATGTAATTTACGTACCCGAGGTTGGCAGGGTAATGTGGATTGTGTATTTTGTGGTGCCCCTGAAAATGTAGATCACCTTTTTGTTACTTGTCCTTTTATTTTAACCTTATGGTCTTGGATCGGTAATCATAACAATTTCATTTTTAATTGTACTCAGGTTTCGGACCTTTGGCATTTTGATTATTGGATTCCTCTAAAGGATTCCTTATTAGTTGAGTTAATTAGGGCTGTCACTTTATGGGTTATTTGGTTAACCAGAAATAAGATTTGTTTTCAGAATGCACCAATACCTCCTATTAGTTCGGTAGCATCTTGTATAATTGCTTTGACTTCTTTTTGGTGTAAATCTCGTTTAGATAACTCATATTTTAAATTATCATTGATTATGCCTTTCAATGTTTCTCCTTTAACTCATTTAGGCCCCTTGATTGTTCTATCGGATTCGGATTCGGATTCACAGGGTACAGACGGGGCCCCTACACTTGGGTACGCCGTGTCTGATAGTGATTTCTCCGAAGCCATTGAGCAGGCCGCTGGATTGTCGTCTCCTGATTGGTCTTTGGTGGATATTAGTGATTGATTTTCTTGTCTTCTGTTTCTCTTCTTTGCTTTGTGTTATGTTTGTTTACTATTGTTGTTAGTTGGATATGTTTCTCTCTTGAGTTTAGAATAAGTGGATTTTAGGTGCTATGCACGGTTTAGTAAGTTTTGTACAAACATTGTTTCGTAATGAAACCGGTGGAAATTCCACTTTTTCAAAAAAAAAAAAATAGTTTATAATTATTATATCGTTAATATGTGTTGATAATGAACACAACTTACTTTGATAATAAGTTAGTTTGGTGATTTTGACTATTATTAAAAGTATATTTTAGATTTAGAATCTTATAATCCAGAGAAGTATCTCTTAAACTAATTTGCTTCTCTAACATATATACTTGTTTAAAATCACAACTTCCAGGAACTAGAAAATTTAGATGGAGACAAACTTAAAATCTAAAATTCATAAAGTATTGTCGGAATTTGAACTCAGATCTCCACAACATACAATAATTTAAAATTGTAATTCAAGCACACATACAATAATTTAAGAGGGAGATTTGAGTACTAAATAAAAACTTTATAAAAACCCAACTTATACATGATTGCAAATTTTAAATTGCAGAGTGACTAAGCACCTCTTAGTTTATAGGCATAAAATATATATATATTTACACATGTTCGATCTAAATTTTATTCTGAAAATGCTCTAAATATCTTGTATTTTGGTATATAAAAGCCATAAATTACACATGAAATCAAGTTATTACGTTTGCTTGATTTAAACTGCAGAAAATGGCAAAAACAGACCAAAATGCGACTTCCCTGACCCGCACTGCGGGCCGCACTCAATACTTAGTCAAATTCTGGAGGTTCCTGTGCAAGAAGGAAGGAAAATTGAGCCTAGTGCGTCCACACTGTCACTCAGTGCAGGCCGCATTCTGTACTTAGACAAAATTATGAAAATCTGAGCTGAATTGAAGAAAACCGAGAGCAGTGCGGTCACACTCGGTACTTAAAAGAATTTTCAAATTTCCTGCTCAACACATAAGGTTTTCCCGAGCACAGTACGACGCACTGGACCGCAGTGCGGACGCACTTGGGACTTAGCCAAATTTCCAACTTGATCAGACACAACAAAGAAAAGTCCGAGCGTAGTGCGGACGCACTCAGGCTGCAAAAGAAAGTTAAATAAGGAAACTCTACTTAAAATGCGGGCCACATTATGACCAAAAAGGCAGTTTCGCTATATTTGGAATGTCAGATCTCGCCTCAAAGGCCAAATTTAGTAGTGCACATTATAGGAAATGTGTGGGATAAGTGTTTAATTGCTCCTCACATCCAAATACTGTAGGGTAGGCTATTTAAGGGGTAGAATTCTACCCATCTTCAGCATTCTCTATCAATCTTTTCCATTGGAGTTTAAGGTGAACTTAAGAGCAGTGATTTGGAGAAGAAGAGCAGAATTCTCAGAGCAAAAGGAGGCAAGGCAAGAATTCTTTATTGTTGTAAGGGCTGTAATAATTTCTCTTTGTTTTGGTCAATTTGTAATGAATTTTCTGTGTAAGTTTTGTATCTCCATGAGAGACTAACTTCTTCTCTAGAGGTTTAAGTCAATTGCATGAACTTGTTTAATTCTATTATACTCGGATCTTAGTTTTTATAATGATTGTTTGATTTAATTGCTAATTTCTGTAATTTATTTTTTGTGATTCTCATAATTTGTACTTAAATTGTAGTTATCCCGCTTTAGGTCTTTTAGACTCCAAAATGGCTTAGGATCATATAGGATGGTACCAATTATGTCACAAAGTCATTAGAATTTAGGCTAGGAACTAATCATCTTTTAATCTAAGCCGGAACTACATAAAGTAAGGTTAGAGTTTGGTGAAAGACTTAACGGTGAAATCAAACTCTTAATTAGGACATCTAGAATTGAATTAGATATTGGTATGAGGGACCTAACCGTGAAGTACCGATATCTAAGGATATAATAGACTAACAAGAGTTTCATGATCTAGATAGCTAGGGCGAGGGACTTAATCGTGAAGTATGAATTATCTAGACACGTTATTAATTCACGAAAGTGACCCTTTTTAACATCTTAGGTTAGAAATCTCATCATATCAAACATGAATTTAAACAAACTGAGTAAACATGATTAAACAAGAGATTATAGACCGAAAATGCCTAGATCTCCTATCTTTGATAAAACTGTAAATTTTGTTTTACTCTTATTTAGTTTAATTGTTAAAATCTTCAAACTCTTCGAATGTTGAACCCAAACCCTAGAATTGTTAGAACATAAAACTTAAAATAAACTTTCAACCAACAACCAAATTCTGAAATTAATTAATAGTACAAAACTAAAATCTCTCCTTATTCTAAGGATCGACACCTTTTATACTACAAGGATAGATCGTGTGTTTGTAACCGACCAATTTTTAAGTATTTAGGTCTATAAATTTAAAGGTTCAAAGAGTATAACTATAGTCAAAGCCCTATATACAAAATACTCAACATTAGTTTGACTTTAGATCCGCCCATGTTACTTCATGCTATAATCAGAAAAACTAATCAAGTTGGAAGCGAAATATTTGTAAGGAGAGCTATAGCTAGTATGGTTAGTTGACACCATTGCATGAATTAAAAATCAAGTTACAAAGAAAGAGCACGCATAAGAACATATCCATCTGAACGAACTATTAAAGGATAAAAAGTAAACAAACTAAAATTAATGCATTTGTCAAACTCAACAAGACAACTCCAACGACATGTTATGTTATGTTTATATCAGAAAAAATTAGTTATTATAAATAAGAGATCATTGTTGGTGTGTTCAGCAAAATATTCTATTTAAATTTGTTTATTTTTCATAAAATTGAGCTTCTTTCTTATTTCTCTTTGTATTAAATTTTATATTTCCACATCAAAACATCCAAATTTCTTATTTTCTCATTCTAAATTGTGATTCTTTCTTATTTCTTCTTGTAACTATAAATCTGAAAATTTAAGCTTGATTTATAATTTTATTTTATTTTGAAGTTGAAATGTCTATATTGTCCCTTCTTCTTAAATGAAAAGAAAAATCATTGTGACGTGACACAATGCATATATTGCGGAAAAAAAAAATTTACCACTATGAAAAATCGAATTAAATTAAAAAACACCCGGCGCTACTTTTGTACAAAAATACCACCCCGCACAAGCATTTCGCGCACCAAGCCAGGTTGGGTCTGCACAACAATTTCACGCACCGGAGTGGTCCGCACAATAGTTTCGCGCACCGCCAGGTCCGCACAACCCTTTTGCGCACCCATTTCGGATCCGCAGCACCATTTGGCACACCCAGATATTTCGCGCACCCGGATCTGACTTTCACGTACAGCGTTGAAAAGAGCATATAATTCAAAGCCCATTAAAGCCCAATTTTGTAAGGACCATCTGATTTGCATCAAGGTCCGTGCTAAGTACATTAAAATCTGTGCAAGTATGTCAATTTCCGTGTGCACCTATTGAATTTTGAATAAAAAATTAATGTGACAGCTTTTGTCACATGTTCAATCGTCCGTCAAAACGTGTCTTTGACCGGTCCAATTTTATAGCAACCATCTGATTGCATCAAGATCCATGTTAAGTACATTAAAATCCGTGCAAGTATGTCAATTTCTGTGCTCACCTATTTGGTGCGCCAAACCCTTGTACGGACCCGTTGGTGCGCGAAATTCCTGCACGGACCCGGTGCGCCAAATCATTGTGCGGACCACTCCGGTGCGCGAAACTGTTGTGCGGACCCAACCTGGCTTGGTGCGCGAAATGCTTGTGCGGGGTGGTATTTTTGTACAAAAGTAGCGCCGGGTGGTTTTTAATTTAATTCGAATTTTCATTGTGGTAAAAAAAAAAATTTCGGCATATATTGACACATACTTGATATGGTGTGTGATGTCTTGCTACTAATTATACGAGATAGAGGTATTAGGAACTTTACCAATCTGTAACTCATCCACATTTTGTGTCAAAATACAATACTTACACGTTTAAATATAATGAAGATGATAGTGTAACACATTTTTTGAATGAATGGGTACACTTTTTTTGTGATTAAGGTGTCAAAGCATTTATTAACTTGATGCGTTTATTTTTTTATATACTTAACAATGTTTACAATCATATGATAACTAATTGTTATAATTTTTTTTTTCTTATATATGATCCTAGTCTTTAATTCTAACTAAACAAAATATAGGAGGAAATTAAATTTTGCTTATTTTTTCTTTCATGCCAGATTTGATTCGTACCTAGTTCAATTGAGACGAATTGACAAAATACGCTGGCAAATAATTGCAAAAAGAAAAATATGGAAATAAATATAAATAATGATTTTTTTTACTATATTCAAGAACCTTGATCACACAACTTTCAATACCTCATGTACAGAGAAAAAAAAAACCTCTCTCAATGGCATGTTTACTTGACTAATCCGTAGGTATTCACACCTTCATAGCATTGATCTAACACACTATTTAAATCCATACATTTATATACCTTTGGCTACTGTTTTCAAACAACTCATATTTAATAAAAAAACCTAAGCATCCTATCTCTTCCCAAAACATTCCACAAACAATGCATGGAAAAGTATAACACACGATAAGCTAATCCAATAAAAACTCTGAAACAAGTTCATCTAGAAGCTCATCCTTTATACTCCTCTCGACTTCCCTCGCAACTAAATCAATCTGGTCTCCCAATTTAATCCATTTTAAATCAAACGCCTTCCACAGAGGATCTCCCTTTGGTAGCAATTCCTTTTCCCTTTCCACAATTTGCCATAATTTTTCAACAAGGCCCTCTTGACCCCACATGGGCCCCAGTTGTCTGTCAGCCTTAGACCATGGTCTCAACTCCATGCAAGGAGCGAGAATCTCAGCCAGGATTGAATTTACAAGATCGAAAAGAAGCTTTCTCTCTGATACAGACCATCCACCAATCTTTCTATACTTTTTCTCAAGATTTGAAAAAACCATAGGGCCCACAGGTGAGTGTCGATCGTAGCATATTCTGAGTAGTCTCTTTTGGTCGACCACACCGTGGAAGCCAGAATCAATCAGCATGTCAAGCACGTACGAGAAATCTCTCTCTTCTTCGCATGTGAATTCCAGCTTTATGTCTTCGATCAAATGTAGAGGTTCTATTTTGATTTGTGGTTCGTCGACTCTGCCCAGCTCAAATTTAAGAAGACCCAGTTGCTTTTGAAGCTCTGTGGTGTATAAATGTTTTTAGAAACAAAGATTATATAAAGTTATAGTTGCAAGCTAACACTTTGAATGTGACTGTCAACACTTTTGAAACTTTATCCAATGGTTGTCAATTGGAAAGTATTAAAAGGCTTGTAAGGATCTTCGATTAAGCCAAAAGGAAAAAAAATAAATGCATAATAACTCTCCTTATCAGAAAGTAAGCCCAAAGAAGGCACAAAACTTATCAACACCAACCAAAGCTGTAAGCGACTAAATGGTTCGGTTACTACTGAAACTGTAAGACCATTGCACAAAAAAGGAGAAATGTACAAAAATAATATATAAAAGGGCTTATTGTGACGAAATTGCAGAATCACCATGAGGAAAAAAATAATGTGCTTGTATGAGAAGGTCCAGAAAAGGGTACAATATTGATGCATTAATTACCATGAGGATCTGCAATGACTCGCTTGTAGCACAACCTTTCTCGCTCTAATGGAGACTCCAGTACTGAAACTGGGCTTGGCTGCCTGGCCTCCAATGATTCTGACGGAGAGGCTGAGCCTGTGGTATCTTCCATTCCAGTAAAGGAGTCCTGATTTCATAATTCAACAAACAAAAGAGTAAGAAAAAGCAATTGACCAAACAGTAACTAATTACATGAGATCAATGAAATTTAATTTCATATAATCTTACTCGACCCAATCACAAAAGTTACATCTACAGATATGTACAAAAAGCTGACTGGCGTAAGAAATTGAAAAATAGAAGTATTTTACTCCAATGTATCACAGCAAACAAATAACAAGTATTAAATCCAGCTGGTAGAATTAAATCCTTCTGTAAGGACTAACCTTTGGTTGGTTAGAAGCAACTTCTTCACCTTTTGTTAAACCTCCCCCAATTTTCTCTACAAAAAGTACCCCATCAAAGGCAAATGAATTATTGGGATCTAATGAGATGCCAACTTGATCAGCTGAAATTATACTCTGTACATATGGGATTTTTGCAATGTCCGCATTTAATAGACGTGTGCCTCGGACCTCAAAGCCGGTCGTACTATTTACCTTAGAATTTAGGGGCAATACCAAAGTTTTTGTCAGTTTTTGAACTGTTTCACAAGAAGTGACCGGTCCATAGTTCTCTGTACAGTCATCCTTTGCAGATTCAGCCAATTTTCGTATTTCACCATTCTTACGTAGAATCAATGGGATTTCATCTTTTAAGTTGTGGATAGCTTGTGAAGAACTCGAGATGATTTCAGTCCTGTCTGTTGACTGCAACTTTTGTTTTTTGACCTTTGGTTTCCCTGAATTTTGCAATCTCGACATGTTATTTATGAGAGAATGGTTGCTTCCTTTCATTGGTTGGCCAGATAACAACGCATTCACTAAGGCCTTATTTGTCTGTTCTTCATCAAATCCAAGTTTTGCTGAGAGAGAGGTTCTTTTTCGGTGAATTACAGGTATACCCTCGCCATAGTTCATGTTGTTGGAGGTCTCTCTTCTTGAGCTGTTGCTCATTCTTCTATTTCACACTTTCCCCAAGCAGGAGTAAAACTTAAAAAAAAAAAAAAATTGAAGATCAGCATTGTGGCATCAACAAAACAGGCTTTGGTCTGGCTTAGAGACTAGACTTTGAAGAAATTTATAAAAGCTATTACACAAAAATTACGAGGAGAAATACACACCTAATTTGGAACTTGAACCATGAGAGATGACTCGTAGTTCAACAAAATTATCAGCATTTGTGCTCTTTGCGAGTTATCAAGATATATATTTGGTATTTCTAGTGGCACCTGTATAGTATCAGATGGATTTGGTCCTGATATAATGCTTTAAAGCTGTATTTACCATTTTAAGCTTCCACGCAATTCATAAGACACCAAGAAGAAAGAGAAAACATGATCGATTTGAACCAATGAAGAGAGAAGCCTGGATTGAAGGTAAGCTTCAATAAAAAGGCAAAAACTGGTGAGGTTTATAGCAACACAACTTCGGGCCGGCGACTCCAAAAATAAAGCTGCCTCCTTTTTTCCAAGAAAAAAATGAGAAAAATCTGGAAAAAGAAAAGGAAAATTTCAGGGACATGCTAATGCAATTACAATAAAGAACAATAAATCATTGCATATCTTGTGGTGGAAAATAATAGGTCAAGAATAACAATGTTTTTCTATGTATTTATTCTAAATTGTTTATTAGGATAAACAACAATATTGACAAACAATGTTCCCATCAAGGGAATATGTCAATGCTTTGTCAAACTTAATAAGAAAGGAATTGAATTTTTCAAGCGGAAAGTCACATGATTTTCATGAAAAATTAATATGCACGTCATATTAAGAAACCAAAATGAAGTATTTTCACCTGCCTATTTGCAGTGCAGTGCTATACATATTAGGGTTTTCAATAATATAATGGACAGTCTCTTGAAGAAGTCAAACTAAGTTGCACTAAGAAGAAGTTGCACAGAAACTGAATATATTTGAATTTTTTTCAAAATGGAACTAAAACTATTTTTTTTAAATAGGAAGAAGGAGCAAAATCTTATCAGAACTAAGTCTGATATCAGGTATTTCAATAAGAAACTTAAATTTTACTTCCCATGCATGATCCAGAGTTCTGATTACAGGAAATGATTGATCTCGATTGATTATCAGCAAACAAAGCAAAACAAATTCAAGTTGAACCTCCCAGCAAACACCAGAAATCAAATTCAAATCAGCGATGGATCCCAAATTGAACAATTTTCAAGGTACGAATTAATCATTGCAACAATATTACAACCAGAAAGTATTACGGAGGTATATGAAGCAGAAACTGAGAATGTTTTTCAGGTGCCTAATTGATACTTTAATCTAATAGTAATTCTCTCCCCAACAAGAAAAATACAATTAAATGTCTCAAAATAAAACAATTAACTAGCTGAAATCACGAATTTCAAGTTCGTACCTTCTCCAGCAGCTCCTCCAATCAAACTTGCGCCGCTTCAATTGCAAACCAATTTCCGATCAGCAATCAAGTCGGGAAAAAAATCTCTCTTATTTTCGAATATCCAAAACGGATATAATAATGAACAGAAGAGATATTATAAATAAACAAATTTAGAAAATAATAAAAAAATAAAGAATGAATGAATGGAATGGGGGAGGTGGAGACAGAGCAGGGGTGGGGGCAGGGAAGAGTCAAATTAAGGTTTTTAATAAATGGTTATGCTAATAGTAATCCTTTTCATCAAAGTTTGAAGTTTCAAATTGATTGATTAGTTGACTGTAATCTCTATCATTAAACACATCACTCAATATTCATCACTGCGTATGTATGTATCTGAATCGGAGGCAGTGCAATGGGAATCGTACCAAATTCTGTAATTTCCAGATATGAGTCATTCGATTGCATCAAGATTCGCTCATAAAACTTTAATTTTCGTGTGAATCAACTACACACGTATTTTAGTGCAGATCGAACAGTATAACTGGATGTCGGACCAAATTTAGTCCGATACCCATGGGATCACCCTCACTCCCTATGTATCAGCGTGTAGAATTCGCATCCTCTGAGATATCTCAAACTTTGCGTGACTTTTTGGAATATCTCAATCGTTCAAATACGTTTTGCACGACTCTCAAAGCTCAAATAATACTGGCCCCCTACGTTCCCCGAATAGGCACCGGACATATCGGTCACGCAAAAATTGAGATATCTCAGAGGATACGCACCCCAGCGTGTAGGTAACAAAACAAAGGATCTTGTCCATCTGTGCATGATTTATTGAGGCTGATCTGACGGCTTCTAGTAGATAAGATCTTTCGTCAGATTTAAGTTGGAGGGCTGTGATCTTGACGATGCATGATCCAACTGGAGAGGAGAGAAGCCAGTGCAATTAAAGGAGGGGATTTTGCACACGCGGAAGCTTCCGTCCGGTTATGATGGAAATAATTTATCATGATCTATTATGCTCTTTGTCTGTTCTTTGAGCACGTTACGCTGTTCCGCTGACATGTGGGACATGCTTAATGGGATATTGCTACTGGTGTACCAAATCAACCCAGTTTTGTTGAGATTTTGCACCCCACGACAATCACTTGACAAAATTTGGATTTGTTGTCTGTCTTAACATTCATGTTTTTTTTTTCTAAAATAAAAAAATTATAGACCAAGCAACAGATTTTTAATTACATGTATTTAATATTTATATCTGTCATGTTTCCATTGAATTTAGTTATATATGCTCCACATTTGTTAAACATGACAGCCTTTAACCATTGTTCGTGATATTATGAATGTTTTAAGTGTAGAAACTAAGAGGATAGAGATGCTGACCATTTCTGTTATATAAATTTGGTGCCAGATCATATAGTTCGGCAATCTAATTCCACGTACCTGTCTTACGTTGCACCGTATTAATTAATTAATTATTTAATTAAGTGTTGTCATCTGAAAAGAAAACAATATGAACGTATCATTAATAATGTCGTTAGAACTAGAGAAAAATGACCTCGATCAGACTCCTAACCCTACATTCCCCAATAGAGACAAAAATCAGCATCTCAGGGTGTAGATATTGAGACAGGAGTAGGTCCGATAAGCATCGGACATACTTTTAGGTTCAGTTAGTTCTAACACTATATGATTAGCAACAGAATTGTACGGATTTTAATATAGTTCGTACGAATCTTGATGCAGATCAGATGGTCATTACACCCATCGAATTAAAGTAGGTCCGATGAGCATCAGTCATACTCTCAATTGGTAGATATTAGTCTGTAATAAAAGAGGGATCAAATGTTCTGCAAGTTACATTTTTATTTACGCACTATTGATTTAAAAAGTCAAATTAAGGGACAAATCGAGTCTATGAAATTAAGAAAACTACGATGAGATGTACCGAACAGTTGTTTCTTGAATGAAACGGGCTTGTAAGCCTTTTATCAAAAAAAAAAGAAAAGAAAAAGAAAACTACGATGCCTCTGGGATTTTGCCCCCTAAAATATATAACCGTCAAAAAGGTTAAATTGTTTAATTGGAAATAATTTTTATAAAAAAATCCCATAGTGAGCAAATTTTAGATAAATTTTTTTTTTTTAAAAGGTTGAAAATATGTGTAATAAAAAAATAACACGATTAGAATTTTATAGAAAACACAAAAAGAGTTGTATTGTTTAGAATTTTTATTGTACCTCATGTACATTTAACAATGGTTTTTTTTATGTTAAATGAGAATAGAGAAACAAAATCGGCTAGACAAGTACAATTCTTCAGTAACTGTAGAAGCTATAGTTAATTCTAAAACGCTATTAAGGAAAGAAAAAGTTGTCAATTACAGGAGCATGAAAATCATTCATGATTTACAAAATCTGAGGTAATTAAGCAGCTTTTATGACAGAAATGGTCAAATGGCACTAGATGTGTCCACATAAGCCGCAATCAGGAGGAGCCGAGGAGCAGAGATAATAAATATCTAAATAAATACAATAATAATAGTCCGGTCAAGAAAAGGGGGCTTGGCTTCATGGCTTGGTTCCGTTCAATTAGCCCCACAAGTAGAGGAGAGAGAGCTGGGTCATTGCGGGCCTATAAATAATGGGCCTTGTGCAACTGGAGAAGCTGCCTTAAACTAATACGTAAAACAATGCGGGAGGTGAGAGCTGACCGCTGAACGCTGAATTAACCGCGCCATTTAATTTTTGGAGGGGTGAAAGGCTGGGAATTTTTTTAGAAATTATGATATTTTTTTTATCAAACTAACTTAATTAGTTTGAATTTTATAAAAACCATAAGTACCGGAATGACATCTTGGTATCAAACAGTTTTTCTTTGCTATGCCGAACAGTTAATTCGGTCCATAAATATATCACAAATTTTTAATTGAAATGGTGATTGCAATGGTGTGGCTTCGGTCAAAAGAAATGAGTATTTTAGTGAATTAAACCAATCAGTGAATGTGAAATCCAATTTTTGAGTCAAGAGGCGAAACTCAAAGAGTCTGTACATCTAGGGATGGCAATGGGTCTAGCCCACGGGTATTTTGTCAAGTTCAAGTCTGGTCTGCCCGTAAAAATTTAATGGCTTGCCTGCCTGGCCCAGTCTGACGGGCTTGAAAATCTAGGCCAGGCCTGCCCAATGGGCTTTTCCTCCAGGCCCAGGCCTGCCCGTGCCTGCCTGCCATTTTGCCTACAAAAATCAGAAAATCAGAAAATTAGAAAACCAAAACATCAGAAAATCAGAAAATCAGAAAATCAGAAATCAGAAACCAGAAAATCAGAAAACCAGAAAACCAGAAACCAGAAACTAGAAACCAGAAACCAGAAACCAGAAAACCAGAAATCAGAAAATCAGAAAATCAGAAATCAGAAATTAGAAAATCAGAAAACCAGAAAACCAGAAAACCAGAAAACCAGAAAACCAAAAATCAGAAAATCAGAAAATCAGAAATCAGAAAATTAGAAAATCAGATTAGCCCAACGGGCTGCCTGTGGGCTTCGACTTAAGCCCAGGCCTGACCTGGCCCGTCTTAAGGCCCGGCCTTACCTGACCCATCACATCGCCGGGCCGACCGGGTAACGGGCAGGCCGGGCGGGGATGACCAGGCTGACTGGGCTTTTTTGCCATCCCCAGTACATCTTGAATTTTTATTTTTTGCTTGGGACCGAAAAGTAATTTCGACACGAAGATACTAATTTCTAGAAAAAAATGGGGTCAAAATCCCACTGCGGCACAGGAAAAAAATTATTGAAAAATTAATAGGGGCCAAAAAAATTTCGACACAAAGATACTAATCTGTGACTATTCTGTCAAAAAATTGTGAAAACTGCTTGGTCGAAATATCAATTCGGCACAAGAAAAAAATGATTATGACATCTCTATATTTGTGATTTTTGTAAAAATTAAATCAATCAAAGTTGATTTAATAAATTTTGTATTTATAGTTTATAAAAAAAAAAAATC
Organism: Carex arenaria; assembly: GCA_964058825.1. Taxonomy (NCBI): domain Eukaryota; kingdom Viridiplantae; phylum Streptophyta; class Magnoliopsida; order Poales; family Cyperaceae; genus Carex; species Carex arenaria. Next base: position 140,646 of record CAXKVW010000731.1, read on the forward strand.
CAAAAGACTGGACAAGCGCTGACAGTGCTTGCTTTGTATAACTCTCCCGTGCTAACTTCTCTTTACCCTACCAACCAATTTGCCAATCACGATCTTTTTTAATTCTTCTTCCTCTCTCAAAAAACGAATTAATAAATATAATTGACCGAATAAGAAATAAAAAGCGGCACGCTTAAGCGGTGTGACCTATCAGACAAACAAAGGCGAAACCAATGGAAAAAAGTATGGCGCCTCTTTTTGAGTTCGTCCCATCGTGTTGAATATTGGACTGAAGTAACGAATTAGTCGCAGGTGCTTTCTTCTCTTCGTTGATGGAAGGGCGAGTGGTCTCCTGTTTATGTACAGTAGGTATACCTTCCGTTTTTAGTTTATATGTTTGTGTAATGTTTTGTGTTGCTTTTTGCCTCCTCTTCTTCTGCTTCTCCTCTTCTCTCTACTTAGAGGTGGCTGTCATGGTCTTGTTGATTCAGTTTCCGGTCCAATTTAATCCAGTGTCCTTCTAGCTTATTGGTGACCGTCCTAATCTAGTCAATTCAGTTCCCCAGTTCGGTTTAGATTCAGCGCCTTATCGGCTGTGCTATGCATACATTGACGACAATCACTAGACTCCTATCACTCCAATCAAGCAAGAATAATTCAATAATGTGTCCATACAATACGCATATTCCTTGTACATTTGCCATTTATTAATTCTCTTTCTCTCTCTATCTTTTTTTTTTTTTTTTTTTTTTTTGCGGTTGGAAGTCGTATACGGGGATTGATTGAAATAGTTATAGATTAAATGTTACACAAAATTAGGCAATGTGTAAATATACAGCTGTAATAAAATAAATAGGCAAATGCTTCTATGGACTTAATAAATATAGTTTGAGAGTTTCTGGGCCTATCTAGAATTTTGAAGGAAAAATTGAATTTATTATGTCCATAGGATCCTTGCTGGACCCCATCACATGCTTCCCAGGTCCCCTAAGGCTGTGCTCCAGAACAAGAAGGGGAAATGGCATTAATGGAAGGGGAAGGAAATGGCGCACGTGAAGGCTTCTCCTCCGCACAGTAAACTTACACTCCGATTTGGAGAGGACAGATCTGAGCGCAATTGTACACGCAGTTTTCCTCGGTTCCCCCTGCTACAGTCGATTTCCCCTTCCGTCTCCCTCCGATTTCTCCTCTTCTGGAGCGGGTGAACGTCGACGGGCAGAAACGGTCACACGCGGTTTCACCTTCGCTCTCTTCCCCTCCCTCCGCGTACCTCTTTCTGGAGCACGCCCTAAAAGGACCAGCACGTGCATGAGATAATTTCTAAAGAACCTTGAAAAATACCCAAATGCTAACAGATTCAGGTCCTAGAGAAAGAAAAAAAACATTTGTGAAAAGCGTACACCACACATCCGATGTTCATCAAGGATAGGCTTGCTAATGAGCTGAGCCGATTCATAGGCCAATAAGTTGGACAGTTTAATAAATTATATTGAACTAGATTCTAAACTAAAAAACAGTTAAACTCAGCTCGGCTCATATTTTATCACTCAAACAGGACCAAACCCGAGCTGAGTCGGCTCATGAGCCAATGAGTACATGACTTCAAAGTGCTAATCAGCAACAATCATACATAAGTAATTGCGCATTGTTCTGAAAAAAATAATGCATATTTGAATTAATTCGATCTCAAGGGATTTGATTTGATTTATAATTGAATTATTTCTCAGGAGATTCGATTAAAATTAAATAAATCAGAACAAAATGTCATATGCTATATCTAAAGCATTGATTTTTTTTGCATATTTCTATTTTTAAAGTTCAAATAGTTGATATGAATCGCTACACATGGTTTTCAATATGAAAATGTACTTGAAAACCAATTTTTTATATATTTTTCAGATTCTTTTTTTAATTTTGTGCATTTTTTAGATAGGCAGAAAAAGTCACTTGATCTAAAGATTTTGAATCATTCAAAAGTATTGATTTTCTATATAATAAAATAGTGAAAAATTGTGAAAAATGTAAATTTTAGTTACAAGGTATATATTCATATGGTAATTAGAGCGATGCTGATCGACCTTTTGAATTTTTAAAATGAATATACGAACTCATAGTACTGTAGCCTCATTTAAATTAAAATTATAAATGCATTATTTATGTTTTATATAATGTATGTCGGATTTGTGTCAATTTAAAAACATTCTGTTTTTCATGAAACAATTTAAGATTCTAGAAGATAAACTTTGGTGATTTACTAATAGATCACTAGTTAGAATTTCAAAATTAACTCAAATTTGACAGATTTCTTTTTTTTTACCATTCTAAAAGAAAAAAAAAACAACAAAATTAACCACTTTGTCTAGAAAATCTCATTTTTATGAGGATTGCAGTTTGAAACTGCGGTCCTATTGGCTGGTACTACAGTTTCAAAATGCGATACTATAACGCTCTCAGAAATGAGTGAAAAGAGACTGCAGTTTCAAACAGGTTGGGACTACATTTTGAAATTGCGGTATAAGTCAATACGATCGCAGTTTCAAATAATAATCATTTAAAAAAAAATGTTATTTGATTCTTTTTTTTTTAAGATGGTGAGAAAAAATTCAACAAATTTGAATATACAACTATATCTAAATAGCTAAAAATATATTTATGATCATATTAATTTTTAATCGAAGTAGTAGTATTATTTAAAATATTTAATAAATATATTATAAGAATCAAATGCATGTTAGAACTACCAAATTAGACGGATGGATGAAACATAGAATGTATAATTTGTTTGATATGGGTAACAATTACCAAATACCAAAACATGGCAAGTAAGAGAGCCTAAACAGGGAGCAGCAGAGATCACGCACGTAACCAGCTAACAGCAGTTCATTTCATTATCAGTCTTACCAGTGTTAGCTCATTTCATCATTTATCAGTCTTACCAGAGCCAAGCCAAGCTGAGCTGAACTTTTTCTTTCAAAACCGAGCCGAGTCTGAGCCGAGTCAAGCCCATTAGCAGGCTAAGATTCAAGGAAGAACAGCAGCCACATTAATATGCTGCTAACTTGTAGGCTTGTAGCCACGCTTCGTATACTTTAAAATTAAAGGCCCCATAAATGATAGATGTTAGAAATCACAGACCACGACTATGATTGCACGGTTAGCGTACAAGGGGTCTATTGTTATGCACGACAAAATAGTGTCTTAATCAACATGATAAGAAAGTACGGGACATTACCAAATATAACTAACAACACTGCTAAAAGCCTAAAACTGCGAGTGAGCTGAAAGACGATGTTATTAGCAAGTAATCTGCAGCTAAAATAAATTTTGATGGATAAGTAACATAGGACGGACAAATATTACAGCCTGTTTTTAAAATCACAGCAACATAAAAGCAACCAAGTCACATCATAATCTAACAAAACATGGTCCTTATCAACCCAACCAACCAAAGTACATAGGTAGCAGCATCTCTCCATAGAAATTTAAAAATAAAAATTCATAAACACACCAAACTGACACACCAGCAACACCCACCCACAAATCTAGAAGCACTTCCGGTGGACAATTGAAGGACCTGACTCGTCGTACTCTGCCCTTGAGATCCACATCTGCACACCACAATTATAACCACCAGTAAGAAAGAATGAAATAATTTTTCCTTGCATGTAACAGAACATAAGAAAAAACAAGAATGGAATTTACCTGCTGGAAGGTACTGAGGGAGGCGAGAATGGAACCACCAATCCAGACGGAGTACTTCCTCTCTGGTGGAGCAACCACCTTGATCTTCATGCTGCTGGGGGCAAGCGCGGTGATCTCCTTGCTCATACGGTCAGCAATGCCTGGGAACATGGTAGAACCACCACTGAGCACAATGTTGCCATACAAGTCCTTCCTGATATCCACATCGCACTTCATGATAGAGTTGTAGGTTGTCTCGTGGATGCCACCAGCTTCCATCCCTATCAAGGATGGTTGGAACAGCACCTCTGGACACCTGAACCTCTCAGCGCCGATAGTGATGACCTGGCCGTCAGGCAGCTCATACGACTTCTCGACAGCTGAGCTGCTCTTGGCGGTCTCCAGCTCTTGCTCGTAGTCGAGTGCCACGTAGGCGAGTTTCTCCTTGATGTCTCTCACAATTTCCCGCTCTGCTGTGGTGGTGAAGGAATAACCCCTCTCGGTCAAGATCTTCATCAAAGCATCAGTGAGATCACGCCCAGCCAAGTCAAGACGCAGGATGGCATGAGGGAGCGCATAGCCCTCGTAAATTGGGACTGTGTGGCTCACACCATCACCAGAGTCAAGCACAATACCTGTTTTCAAAATAAAAAAAATCATTACTCCACTTAATTTGTAACGTATAAAAATATTGCTTTGTTTGCAACAATAATTATTAGAGTAAAAAATAGATTTTGGCCAGGTCATAAGCAAAACTATGAATACATCACCTAAAAAAAGAATTATGACTAAGTCAAGAAAATCATTATTTATTAGTTCAGACTATTCTAATGCTGCAGCCTATTCTCTACAATCATTAAACTCAAATAAATAATTAATAATAAATAGCACCACTTTGTGGACTTGTCAATTGATTATTAAGGAATCCAGAAGCAATAAGACTTCATTGTAAATTTAATATTAGATTCATCAGAACATAACCCAAAATTGATTTCAAATAAATAAATCAACCACAGTGGACTTTTCAACAGAGAGGTACTGCCATGACTCGGTCAAGAAAATATTATTTGTAACATGTACTATCATGCAGTGACACTATTGAATAGCATATGGCAGCCAACTTAAAATAAATGAAATCAGAGCACTTATTAGGGGCACATTACGTACAAATATAACTAAACAGTGGGCTTAATTTTATAGTTTTCAACTGCAGTACAGTATACCAAGTCAACAAAATAAGTGTAACCATGAATCAAATTAGAAAAAAAAAACATACATTGAGCTTATTACTTCAAAATTATAATCATGACCTAGCAACCAAACTAGTCATTTTGGGGCAATCATTGGCAGGAAACCACAGTGAAGAATGAAGATGGTTAATACACCTTACATCTCTAAGATGAAGCAAACAAGTGGAGAAACATACCAGTTGTACGACCACTGGCGTAGAGAGAGAGAACGGCCTGGATTGCAACATACATGGCGGGGACGTTGAAGGTTTCAAACATGATCTGGGTCATTTTTTCTCTGTTGGCCTTGGGGTTGAGAGGTGCTTCGGTGAGAAGCACGGGGTGCTCCTCTGGGGCCACACGGAGCTCATTGTAGAAGGTGTGATGCCAGATCTTCTCCATGTCATCCCAGTTGCTCACTATACCGTGCTCAATTGGGTACTTGAGGGTAAGGATACCTCTCTTTGACTGTGCCTCGTCACCGACATATGCATCCTTCTGGCCCATACCGACCATCACACCTGTGTGGCGAGGACGACCTACAATACTGGGGAATACAGCCCTGGGGGCATCGTCACCGGCAAATCCAGCCTGAAATCAGTAGAATACCTTACTGGTCAGTGTCTATAATAGAAAATTCTCAAAGTTGAATTTGAGGATACAGAGAACAGAGTCTTACCTTGACCATTCCAGTACCATTGTCACACACAAGGGGCTGGATATCCTCAGCATCGGCCATTTTTCTAATTGGCTGTTATGAAGAATAGACTGCAATAGAGGGTAGTCAATTATTAATTGTTTGTTTAAAAACAAATTGACAAAAATGCATGATAGTTTGTATCCAATTCAAGTTTGGTAACAGGATCAAAAGACAGTACTGATTTCATGTGCTGATAAACAAGCAATTAGCACATTACGAATCCACAATGTAGAGCTTAGGATCAGAATGTTACAATCACGATCCCAGGAACTCTATCAGATAGGGAGATCATGAAAAACTGCTATTTTTTAACAGGAAATCTTAAAGCTAAGACAAGGATGGGGATCCATCCATTTCTTTCAGAACTTATAAGAGGCGTCATTTCAAAATTATCCATATAACAACAGTGACACTGATAGTTTAAATCTTGAATTGGTAATTTTTTTTATTAAATTACTTTTCCAAAATCATCTTATAATATTTTCACCAACATATGATGCAAACTAATTCTCAGATCGGTAAATACTAGACCTAGAGCATTCGCTTTTCGTGCAAAGTACTTGTGCACTTGAAAGCGATCCTAACTAAATGAAATTCCATAGACATTAGCATATCGGTAAACCGAGTACTCAGATCGGTAATGCTAGACCTATAACAAATCCCTGCTACGAAGATCAGACGAGATCCTTCAAAACAGAAACAATTAAACAGAACAGAACACGTGTTTGAAAAATAAAACACTACGGAGTAGATATCAGAGCTTCAGATCCACCGATCAAGCGCTAAGAGCAAAGATCCAAACAACCTAATTACAGATCTAGCCAACCTACTCTGGATCGACTTACAAGACGCACCAGATCTAGAAGCAAGAGTGCAGATCCAGTTGAAAAGTTGAACGAAAACCAAAAAAACAAATCGAAAAGAGCGCTAGCTGAAGAAGAGATTTTACCTTTTAATTCTCTCACTTAGCGATTATATGCACTGAGTGATCTCTCGCCGAAACCCTGGAAGAAATAACACCAACGAGACCTTTTTATACTAAATATATGAAGAATTAGGGATTTTTTTAAGAGAAGCTTACGTGTTAGACCTGGTGTTCGTAAACCGAATGTCACTGATCAGTTGACCCACTATGTCAATGATCCAGTAGTGCAAGAACGACGCGTTCTGACAATTTCAATTGGTTGGTTGGGGGAGGTGGCTTTATCACCGTAGAAATTTAAAAATTTATTTTTGGTCTGGCGTTCCAGCTCACAATTGCGAGCAAAGATTGATAATTCGTCGCGTCAGTTTATCTGAAGCGTCTTGTGTTGTGAGTCGGTTTTAAAATTACTCAACCCGCCACAGGGTGTAGAGTACAGAAAAGAGAGAGGAAATCAGGACGTAAAAATGTCACTGGCCAGTGGGAAGTAAAGAAAAAAATAAACAGAAAAGAAAAAGATGGGCAAGGCAATGAAATGAAATGCTTCCCTCACTCGATCGCATTTACAGCTGGCCTTACGGGTTGGTTATCTTTTGCTGGCATATCGTGGGAGCCACATGATTACAGACAGTGGGTACGCTCGCTTACTAGGACTGTCCCTTTAGTTTTATTTTTTATTTTTTATTTTTCTGGGCTGAATGATGGCGCTCGCTAGCAAATACCCAGAGCTCCGAAATCATATTATAATATGAGTGAGTCTATGGTACTATGCATATCACGGGTTGATCCGTAATACGGTTCAATATTTTCTTTTTTAAAATCTTAATGGTCGATCCGAACCGTTGAACATGATTTTCATATGAATATGTACTTGCAGACCAAATTTTATATTTTTTGGAATTTGTTTACTATTTTTTAAGGTAGGTTGAAAATCTCTTGATCTGAAAATTCTGGACCATCCAAAAACAGCGATTTTCTACCTACCTTAAAAAACAGTAAAAAAATTCCAAAAAATATAAAATTTGGTCTGCAAGTACATATTCATATGGAAATCATGTTCAACGGTTCGGATCGACCATTAAGATTTTGAAAAATGAAATATTGAACCGTATTATGGAGTAAATCATGATATGCATAGTACCATAGACTCACTCTTATAATATTATATACTTTTATTGTTTTATTTTATTTTATTTATTTTTATGGCTTAGGAAAAGCGAAGATGTTCGATCAAAAGGGCAGGATGGATGGATGTATCATGTATGGATAGCGCGAATATCCTATCTGATCTGATTTACATACATACAACTTCTCTTCTCGTCTCCTCTTCTGTGCCACTAATTTCCAGGTAGGTTTTGTGGACCGGAAGACTACACTTTGTTGAGACTCAGCTTTTCATTTGGAAATTTTTATTTTAATAATTTAATCAAGAGATGCAAGAATGAAATAAACCCCTGTATTTGAATAATAATTTTTCTATATTGTTTTGAAAATAACTTAAAGACCTTTTTTTTTCTATGCATATAACATAACTTTAACAAGTAGCGTTAATTGTCATGTGTCTCTGGAGTTGAAAAATGTGACTGAGATGTCCTATAATGTTAGTTGGTACCGGCCATGGCAATTATTGAACTCTGGTACCATTTTGAGCCCAGTACAGTGTGTGTGGGCCGGTTCCGATCTAAGTTCTCCATCTGTATAATTCTTTTGGGGGGTGGAGAGCATGTTATTCTCAAGTTCTTTTGGGTTTCATGGACCCCAATTATAATTCATAAATTAAAAGGTCTTTATTTCTTTCAAATGATAGTTAGGAGATGAATCATCATAATACTTGTTACTTATTTTTAGAACGAAATTAAATTATAACAGTGCATATTTAGATGTAGAGTAAAGTTAGAAAGAATTAAATTTTTACAATAAATTAATCATGTTTGGTGAAGTAATTGTGAAGAGAGAGAAAATTAAAAAATAAATATTACTATAACAATAGAATTCATATGTGGATTAACTTATTTCAAATTAATTCAAATATTACTCTATTTACTTCTCGTTTAGCAATTTTTAATGGAGCAAGGAGTTCACTCCACAATCCGACATGCACATAAAGTGTAAACTTCAGGACTTAAGGACGAATTCCTTGGTAACTCGAGGACCAACGTGCATAATGTTAATATACTTTAACGGATCGGGTCGGATGCGGGTGATGAGAGGGTTCATGACCCGTGTCTGGTACGGATATTTCATATTTTCGGAGCTCATTACAGAAAAGTAATCCATATCTCCTAAAATTTACCGAAGTAAAAAAACATATTTAATTAATAAACAAAACCAAAATTCAGAATCAATCAGCATTTTGCCGTCATTTTTATCCATGTCTAAACAATCATAAAATTCTCCAACTCTGCCCACAAATCGAAAATTCTGTCAAAAATGCCCAAACCGGCTACTAAATAGGTGGTTTCTAATTTTATTAGAAACCACCTATTTAGTGGCCGGTCCCTCAAAAAAATTAAATTTAATACATATTTAGTAAAAAAAATATTTAATCTAAATTTTTTTGATCATCTGAAAGCGCAGGGATTTTCAATCTATTTTCTACATATGTCTGTCAATATAGTATGTAAGATCCGTAAAAATAGCACAACCAAAGTTCAATTGATATAAAATTACGATGATTAATTATGAAGGGGAATCAAAATCACCGTAACGTTAGATTTTAACATTAAACTTTAATTTTGATGTTATTGTTAGATTTTTGTTGATTGATTTATTTGAACTAAATTTATTATGACTTTAACGAGAAAAACGATATGTAAATGACAAACATAACAGATCCAAATAACAAACGATAGAGTAGGAAATACAAATAAATAAACAGAGATAATACAACCATAAAATGACAAACATAACAGATCGAAATGTAAATACTACGGGAACAATAAAAGTAACAAACTATTATCATCTAAACGGAGAAGGGGACCATCGCTCGGCTGGCTGTCCTCTATTACATCTGTTGGGCAGCCCCGTCCAGACCGCATCACTTGCAGCAATAGCAGCGGCCTCTGCCTCTCTCCTGAGACGTGATCCTGTCTCCCACGGATCATCATCCCCTATAGTAGTAGCTCGAAGAGGCGGGGGTGTAGAGAAGATAGAGTCTGCCAGCTCAGCCGCAAAGTCAGAAGGGGCCTGTGATCCGCTAGCCTCACCATCGTGTGCCATCGCCGTAGGGTATCGTCCCGGCCTGGATGGTGATAGGCTCTCAATCTCATCGAAACTGATAGTCACCCCATAATTCTCCATATGGTCGTAAGATGCAGGCTCGTATGGCGGTGGTGGTGGCGGTGGCGGTGGCGGTGGCGGTGGCGGTGGCATGCTAGCCGGACCCTGCAAACCAAATAATGATATAAATTTTTGTACTAATGAAAAAAACTAAACTAACTCGACTCATAACAAATACGACTTACCGGTGGCTGCACTGGACGTCCCTCAGAGTTGTAGTAGGCAGCCCAGCCGGAATTAGACAGCACCCAGTGATAATAGTCGTAGTCTGCGTCCAAGTGGGGTGGAGATGGCATATCCCGAGTGAATACGGCCGGCGCATCTGCCTCGTCTGGATCTACTGCCCGCCAATCGATGTTCTCTCCGGCGTCGCGCAACATGCTGATCACACGCCCACCAGATCCGGCATCCTCAGTGAGTTGGACATGATCTTGCAACTGCCTCCATCCAACTCTTCGCCAGCCCTTGACCCCGAGCATCTTGATGGCATGCGCAGCGGCTTTAATCGACAGTAATATCTGAACAAAAAAACAGAAATTAGTCAACAATTTTATGTAATGACCGTTTAATGAATATATAATATAAAGGTGCTGGATTAATTACCGCGCGAGCCCAGCGACATCCGTTAGGCTGGTGACCTGATAGATCCTCTTGCAGTGGCTGGCGAAGATATACACTATAATCGCCCACTAAATATAATGACGCCCCGCCAACTCTAGAGTACCAAGTCTGTACCTCAGCAGATGAGATCCTGGGGTCTGAGTCATCTCATCAGGCATCTGGTATATCTGAGGCTCAGCCGGAATCAAAGACTCTGCGTAATAATCTGGTAACTGGAGGCGCCAGACTCGGTACCACCAGCTGTCACGCTCCTCAAGACAACGAAGAGGCAACTTCTCATCCTCATACAGATCTGTGTATGGTGTCCACTCCACCTGTGCATCGTCCAGGTTATTCAGCTGTAAACGCACCATCATAATACCTATGGTGCGTCCGTGCCCCTCATCCTGATAGCGGTGGACACCATGCCAACGGTGGCCGTAGACCGGCCATCGCTCCTGATCATCTTGCGGCTGTCCCCAAACTGGCTCTGGCCTATTGGGCATAGGACGGCCCACCCGTAGCCGTGACCAGGACCAATGCTGCAACAAAAGAACCGGCCCGTACATCTGTCTGGCCTTCACCTGTATTTCTGAGGTTATAAGTCGTAATTCGACTTGACTGATTGATGAAATAATTAAGTAACAAACAACATAATTACTAACCTGAGAAGCAGTGCAGAGGCTATGGTACAGCTGTGCTAACACAGCTCCACCCCAGTTGTATGCCGGCGGGCTATCAAAGTCCCTCAGAAGTCGCAAATACATCATGGGGATGCTATCGCCGCTGGCATCAGGAAACATAACGGTACCGAAGAGGTCCATCACGTAACCCCGGGTGTATCTGCAAAAACAAAGTAGATGGTTAGTATTATAATTACATAAGTTAATTAACAGATCAAAAGTAAAATATTATTATTATTATTACCTCCGAATCTCCAGATCACTAGAGGCGTCCGTCAGACCGGCACTGAAGTGCCGCCGCAACTCTATCCTCAGCATGTGATAACTGGACTTCCCCTTATTGGTCCGTAGCTTTGTCGAATCTGCCCCCAAATACTGATTGATGTCATGGGCGAAGTCTCTGCTGTCAGATACTCTGCCTACGAGAATGCCCCTGATCGGCAAACCCAGAGGGCACTCACGTCCTGCAACGTGACAGTCATCTCCCCGAAAGGCATATGGAACGTGTGCGTCTCGGGACGCCATCGCTCCACTAATCCTGCGATGAGAGATGCATTGATGGAGGGAGTCGTGTCCCGCAGGATGGACACAATCTGATATAGTCCCAGCCGGATGAGATATAGGTCCATCTGTGAGAAATACTGCATCCGAGGGACACAAAAATTGACCTCCATCAGATAATCGTCCTGCGTTGAAAGCCAAGGAAAGTATTACATAATGTATACAACAAAATTTAAACTTCGTATATGGACAAAAACTAGCACACCTTAACGGAAGCCAAGGATACCCTGTGCTCGCGGTGGGGTATCCATAAGAGAGGGCTGAAGTGCTCGGTACTGGTGGTGTCAATCGGCGCCTCAACCTGTGGTGCACGTCTGGGCCGTCCTCTACCTCTACCTCCAGCCATCCTAAACTTAAATTGTGTAAAAACGTGTTAAAATTCGCTAAAATGCGCTAATTATACTATTTTATACTCATTATTTTCGAATTATGTTAAGTTATATAACTATCCGAAATTATACAAAATTTTACCAAGTTAGATAACTATACTAAATTATACCCTAATTTATAACAAACCATAATTTATACCCAATTTATACATAATTTATAACAAACCCTAATTTATAAAAAAAATTGGAACATTTCTAATGAATTGGTAGCAATTTATAACAATTTATAATAAATTTTAACAATTTCTAATAAACGGTAGCAATTTATAACAAATGGTACCAATTTCTAATAAATTATAACAATAGTCAACAATTGGTAACAATTTCTAATAAATTTATAACAAGTTATAACAATTGGTACCAATTTCTAATAAATTTTAGCAATTTCTAATAAATTTATAACAATTTATAACAATTAGTAGCAATTTCTAATAAATTTTAACAATTTTTAACAATTGGTAGCAATTGGTAGCAATTTCTAATAAAGTTTAACAATTTATAACAATTGGTAGCAATTGGTAGCAATTTATAATAAAGTTTAACAATTTATAACAATTGGTAGCAATTTCTAATAAATTTAAACAATTTCTAAACAATTTATAACAATTGGTGGCAATTTCTAATAAATTTAAATAATTTATAAACAATTTATAATAATTGGTAACAATTTCTAATAAATTTAAACAATTTCTAAACAATTTATAACAAAATAGGTGGTTTCTAATAAAAATTAGAAACCACCTATTTAGTAGCCGGTTTGGACATTTTTGACATAATTTTCAATTTGTGGGCAGAGTTGGCGAATTTTATAATTGTTTGGGCATGGATAAAAATGACGGAGCATTTTGTTCGAACTCCGTTTAAACGGCCTCTTTTCCTTTTACCTTTTACCTTTTACCTTTTCCCTTTTCTCCAGTTACAATCTCGATCGATCTGGTATCTCTGCGACGGCAATGCAATTTCGCTCCTTCAATTCGGATACTTGATTTCCCCCTTCCCTCGACCGCTCTCTCTCTCTCTGATTTTTAAACGCGCTTTGATTTCGATTTGAGATCAATTTTTTAGCGCAGATTCGGGAAGAGCAATGGCTGCTCCGCCAGCTCGCGCTCGGGCTGACTACGATTATCTGATCAAGTTGCTTCTCATCGGTGACAGCGGTAATCATTATTTATTTAATTTGATCGTTTCTCGTTTCTTACCATTGTATCGTAGTCTGGTAAAATATTAGTAAGCATTTTATACAGTCAGGGAAATTTGGCGATAAACCTTCAAATTAAGAGAGTTTCTCTGTTGATTTTGTTTTCTGCCAGCTGCTTTTAATATGGTTCGATAGATTTTGAGTTTTGACCACTGTACAGTTATGTTCCTCGTGTAAAATACCCAAATATTATTCTACATATTCTTAAGAAATGAGATATGCTGTTTCATTGTACTAAGTACGACTTGATCCTACATATTCTCAAGAAACATTCCACATGCCATTTACCCCCACCTTTTCTTTAAAGGATTCCATCATTTCTCTACCATGAACCAGTGAGAGACTAATTTTGCAGCTCTTTTTAAGATAGCCAGTGAAGATTTAAATATTTCCCTTCTTCACATGGCAGCTTCTGCCAGGTTATAAAAAAAAACATATTTCCCTTCTTTTTTATTTGATAACCTATGTTGATGGTTTCATAGCATATCCCTTTTATTTTTCTTTTTTAAAAAAAAATTAGCATCAAGAGCTACCAATTCCATTAAACATGAAACCATAACACCATCGCATATGCCTGTATATACAATATTTCTTGTTTCAAAAATATTATGTGTTTTTCTGGCTTTGATATTACTTTTCTTAAAGGTCCAATGCTCAAGTTTTTCAGGCTTTGAAATTTTTTTAGTACCTCTTTATTCTTTTCACTCCTAAAGAGTGTGAAATATCTTGAAAAACTTGAGAAATATTCAGATTCTTCACAAACCATCAACAATTTAGAGAGACACGGAGGAAAATGAAGCATAAAACATGCTCGTCACAGGATCTACACTTCAAAGTTCAAACATGGCCCTGATAGTGCTTGGTCAATTAACTTTGTTTTGAATTGGGTAGTTTGAAATTCATAAATATACTCATATCTCTTGATCATGAAGCGGTTTATGTTTTTCTTTATTTTCTAAAATGGTATTCACCAAGTGTTCTTCATTTGTAGGTGTTGGTAAGAGTTGCCTGCTTTTGAGGTTTTCAGATGGTTCATTCACTACCAGCTTCATTACTACAATTGGGTAGGCTGTTGTATGTGTGACTTTTTTTCACATACATCCACCCCTTCTTTTTCTTTTTTCTTTACACCTATAAGAAAAATGCAACTTATTTATGTTTCCCTTGAATACGTTGTGTGGTAAACCTTTCTCCTAGGTACCATAATGTCTAATTGGCTATAAACATATTATTGCATACATATCTGCAAATTGTAAACTTTTTTGTTATCATATGAATAAAACAGAGAATTGCTAGAGAGCACCTATATTCTCCATATATTCGAAAAGGCCTAAAATTTTTTATAATTGCAAAAAAGCACCCTACATTGTTCAAAAATTTGAAAAAAGGAGTCAATCGCTATAAGGCAATTTATAGGGGCTATCTGCAAGATCATGTTGATAATGACATTATTGAATCGTGTTGTCTTGATACAGCATTGACTTTAAGATAAGAAATATTGAACTTGATGGAAAGCGAATTAAACTCCAAATCTGGGATACCGCTGGCCAAGAGCGATTTCGAACTATCACAACTGGTATAGACTCTGTGTTTACTTAGATATATTTTTGTGGTTTATTTTTAAACAAAGCTTGAAATTTAGGGCCATTACAGTTGTGAAAAGTCTTAACAACATTGCATTTGCAATGCAGCTTACTACAGAGGAGCCATGGGGATTTTGCTTGTTTATGATGTCACTGACGAGTCATCCTTTAACAGTAAATCTCCTTTTTACTACACACTTGCTATTATCTCCTTACTTGGAACTTCTATGGCATGTCTTTTAAAATGATTCTTAAATTGTTATATTTGTTGATTTACTAGATATAAGAAACTGGATCAAAAACATAGAACAGCATGCTTCTGATAATGTGAACAAGATTTTGATTGGCAACAAGGCCGACATGGATGAAAGCAAAAGGGTAATTATTTTAATTTTCCTGGTAAAAGTCAAATTAAGAGCTGGATCTGCACTCATAGTACTGTTATTGCTTTTGTTACTTGTAGTCAGTACTGCTATTATTATCATTGAACTGTTAGTACTGTAAATGTTTTTGTGTGTTATTATATTCTTTTATTTTGCATGCACATTCAGTATGTGAGCACTCAGCAATGCTACAATTTTAATACTAGGAAACCAACTTTGTGTGATTTGTGACATTTGATAGTTAACACATTCTTTTCATTCAGACCTTGACCAATATTTGAATTTCTCTACACTAGCCTTCAATTAAAATTTGGGATGCTTCTGGTAAAAAAGAAGAGTACATTAGGAAGGTTTGAACTGTCAACATGTTAGAAAATATTCATTATGTTTGAACATGTTTGAACTGTCAACTGTTATCATGCAATTTAATAAGAGTTGTAAGTTGATACATTATGTGTGGTTGGTTTATTTGCATACGTTGTAAACCAAGAGGTGCGTATATATGGCAGTTTCCTTTCATTATTTTTTTTCCATTTTTATGTCTTGTTCATGTATTAACTTACAAACAGGCTGTGCCTACTTCTAAAGGACAAGCGCTGGCGGATGAATATGGCATCAAATTTTTTGAAACTGTGAGTTGCTGATGGACCCTGTAATCCTTTATGCCTGAAAACCTAATAACATCTCTTAAAACTCGATATGGATCCAAAACTTTTTCATGAACTAATTTATATGTGCCTATTTAGGTTAGAAGTCAAACTCATCGTGTGGTCAGTATATTTACAAGGTTGTTACCAACATGTACACTTGCAAACTTTTGACCCATAAATTAACAATTCAAATACGTAATCTGTTCCAAATATCTAGCTCTAGTCTATTAGTTGTATTTTGTTATAGTTTCTTATTTTTGAATGAATTCTCTTGCAACAGAGTGCAAAGACAAACCTTAATGTAGAGGAGGTGTTCTTTTCTATAGCCAGGGATATCAAACAAAGGCTTTCTGATACTGATACCAAACAAGAGGTAAAATATTATTGTGTGGCAATTATAGAGGAACTAAGTACCAGTCGGTTATGTAGTGGCATTGTACTTGGTAGCACTGATAGGTATTCTCATGTAGATTTGCAACAGACTAAAATATGTACCTCCCTTCCCTGTTTAACTATGCCTAAATTACTCCTCATTTACTTATATTGTTACATATATTCGGCATGGTGAAGAGAGGGGTGTTCCCCATCAAACTAGCTTAGCTGGGCCCTTGACATATATTAATTTTTCGTACTCTTAAAAGGAGGCAGGAAGGAGGTCCTTTTTCAGTCGTAGATGATGTTTTGAATACTTAAAGAGAAGTGTTAAAGTTTTTTCTTTCAAATTTCTATTCATATCACTTGAAAATTCATCTGCTATTTTTTTTGTCTGTTTACAGGATAAGACTATTAAGATGAACAAACCAGATCAAGCTGCTACTGAGACTGCAGCTGCACAGAGATCTGCATGCTGTGGCAGTTGAGAATTTTACTTCCTGCCTTGGAGTTGTAATTTCTATTATATACATTGAACTCAGTGTTTAGTAATCCTGATAGTGATTGAACCATCTTGTCTGTAATTCTTACCTGTTCGGTCCTTTGAATTGCGTGCAGATTGCTTATAGTTGATGCACTTTATTTATTTTACTTTCTCTGGCGAACATCTACAAAGGCAAATTCTATAAAAACTAAGCGTCTGAAATGAAATATTAAGGTGGTCTCTGAAGCAAATTATGCAGCTGGGGGAATTACAATAGCACGTGTTAGATAGCAATCGGGGTAAAACATAAAATTGTATTCTCTCTTGGAGTGAGGCTATGGTATTATGCACAAAACATATTAATCCGCATTATAAATCAATATTTCTATTTTTAAGCCCCAATAATTAATCTGAACTGTTCAACACTTCAACATGATTTCCATTCCACGTAAATATGTACTTTCACATGAAATTTTTATTTTCTAATAACAAAATTTAAAATTCATGTCAAAATAAAACCCATAATTTATTCATATCAATATTTTTTTTGCAAGCTCTTGATACTGATTAAAACAAAGTCAAAATGTCATAATCTTTATATGTGCATAAGAAAATGATATAGATTAAATCTAATCGTTTTAATTTAATATTTGAGTTTTATATTTTAATTTATTAATGTTTAAAAAATGAATGCATGATGAAAGCACAAAAAATAGTGACAGTTGAACCCTCTTTTTTTGGATTTTTTTTATTACTTCTTAAATAGTAGAAAATCACTTGATTAAAGGTTCTAGACCACTAAACGTAGTGATTTTCTACGTATATAAAAATAATAATAAAAAATCTAAAAAATATAAAATTTAGTCTAAAGTACTTTGTTGTATGGAAATCATGCGGAATGTTGATCAATATGCATAGTGCCATAGGCTCTCTTTCTATTGGATATAGATGGGCATGTCAATAACGAAAGTCGAGGCGATCTGCATGTGCTATTGATCATCCTAGTGAAAATCTGGATGTCAAAATTGGGGAAACAAGCTACGGAAGCTGCATTTTCTGTTATGAGAGGATGGATATAAACGGTTTAAGTCAGTTCAGAACCAAATTTACCTCCAAAATTGATAAATGATACTCGCAAGTCGTCACAAAATTGGTTCACATCAAGACAGAGAACTTCATTAATATATACACACCGTCGTGCAGTTAGCATTTTTCATAAATGCATAATTCATAAATATATTCACCATTGATTGCATGCTTAATAAAACTTGGGGCTTATGCATACTCTTTACACATCTTAATCAGAGGCCTCATTAGATCCTGATCTAAACCATTGGATAGAGATTAAACAAAATTTATTGCCAACAAACTAAGCTTTAAGAAAATAAAAGCAGCAATACATCTATAATTTAAATAAAATGTTCAATTCCATACAATCTAAGTCAAATTCAAGCTTTGCCGATATTAAAGCAAGCAAAAAGGCTAACTGATGACCAACAGTTCATGCATTCGTCAGGCCAGGCAAGATATCATATTCTAGATCCAATCTCAAGTCCAATTCCTGCACAAGGTAACAAAAAAAAGGAGAAGAGAAGTTAAATTGGAAAGTTAGCACCAAAAATATTTTACAAACAATAGTTTCACCATATTTTAATTTTTGAGTTATAGTCAATTAAACATTAATGCACGCTTTCTGAATTAAGAAGGGCCTTGATTCTTTTTCCACCTTTCAAGTAGTGATTGCAAATTGCAAGCACTATTTTCTCCATATTTGCAGATAACACCCAACAATTCTCATTTTCTAAATAGGTACATAACTTTACAGAATTTTCAGGTACTAAAAGGCACAATGGATAAAGTGTACTAGTGATATACTTGAGACAGATTTACAATAAAATTTGGTTGATTTGACCTTTCCCAAGCAGATTCATTTGGTCATAATTTCACGTAACCTTTGTTTGTTCACTTAACCTAGCATTTTTTTAAATTATCAAATGCCAATATTTAACAGAAGGCACTACTCTACATCAATGACCAAAATGAAACATCAAATCAAACCTGGTTCTTCTGCTTGATCTTGGTACAATCAAGGCACGTTTCTCAAGGCTCTTGAAACGGTCCCTGGCAAGTGTACAGCACCCCTTCACAATGAAAAAATAACTAATTGTCATCATCTAGAACCATTAACAAACGGTATCAAATTATACCGACATACAATAATAATACAATATATGCTGAGGGTTTAATTATTAACAACTTGACTTTATCCCAAATCAAAATCATCATCCCTAGAAAGTTACAAAAAAAAAAAACTGTAAAAAACCTCAGTTCAACAGAAAAAAAGTCAAAAGAAAACCAGTAGTAATTGCAAATGATAAATCATCTATATCTAATACATTCAACATATCATTTAGATAGAGAGAGGATGGAGAGAGACTTCACCTTGAGCTTGCGGAGAGAGCCAGTGATTTCTTCTGTCAAAAGCACTTGAGCGGGAGGTGGCACATACCTATTAATTCAAAGATGCCACTAATTTTAGTATGAGACACTAAGATGGAAATATCAAAAAGAGTAAATTTAGACGAAAAATATATTTCAGTTCCATTAATTAGCTATATTTGATAGACAAATTATCCAAGAATCCAGCTCAGTTCAAAATGACTATTTTACTATATTTGTCAACAAAAGTTCCCGCACTTAGGTTTCCCCAGACGAGGTGGTGCAGTCCTAAGTCGCTCTTGCTTAGCGACAACACGCCTAGTGTGCCTTCTGTCCTTTTCTTCATCCTCTTTCTCTATCTCCTTCATTATCTCTGGCAAGCTGCACAGCGAAAAAGATTTGCAGTGTTTACAGCAGAGAACAGTAAGAGTACCAAACTTAGGTTCAAGTTATACAGTGTAATCAGCAATGGATTATGGTGTCTCAGAGTAAACAGCAGAAAAAATTGAAATAAAAAAAACAGTTTTAAGAACAGAACAAAAGCCAATTCATGGTTGCATGAGAGAGAGAGAGAGACCTATCAATTTCTTTAGAAAGGTTCTCAATCTTCTTGGCCTCAGCCTCTGCTCGAAGAACTTCTTTTCGCCTAGCTCTTCGGTTTAGTTGTACCCGTGTAATTTTCTGCTTCTTAGATTTCCTACACATAGAAGAAGATTAAAAAGCTCGTACAAGTTATTCAAATACAGGATGTGAGGTATAGAAAATCAACAGATGGATAATGGTCTGGCAATTTAAGATCATTCTAGCTTCGGCAAACCTCGCACATAGTAGAATTTGATGCTTTTATTTGGGTAAATTCTAATAGAAATTTCCAGTAGCAAAAAAATAAAAAAAATAAACCTTTGTGCAGGCAAGTCTTCTCCTTCATTGATATCCTCATCATCGGACTCGATGCCGCCATCTGCATCTAAAAAGAACTTCTGCAAGTGTAAACCAAGTAAGCTCAGTTAATTTGCACAACAACTTTTCTCTGTGACAATTAAGCTTTATGAGTGTTAGCTCAACATGAGTTTCTATTCATTTTCATATCTTTAACGAAAACCTATACTTAAACTGTGCCATAACTTCTACCTCTTCTTCGGGTATTACTTCACCAGCAACAGTAAGAGGTACTGGCTCTGGTTCCAATTCCTTGTTGTATAACTTCCGCATCTCATCAGCAACAGCTTTAGCAAGTGCATCCTGATGAGCTTCGAATGGAGGATTGAAGGAACAACCTAATGGCTCAATCTCGACTGCGGGAATAGGAGTAGCATTTGTAGAAGGCTGCATTATTATAAAAACAGAAATAAACAGTAAATGAATGCAAGCTGTTAAACTTCAGTTAGTATGAATTTAAGTATGATTAGTAAAATACACACACCTTCTTAGCCTTCTTAACCTGTCGTTGGGATTCTTCATTGGCATTATCATTCCATATATCAAGGTTGAGCATATCTGAGTCATCAGGAGCACGATTATCATCATTCTCATTCTGTAATAATCAAAGACATTTTAGTTAACAAGGTTTTTATATCATGTGCATTGAATTGAATTTAATTGAATTTGTACCTTAACTTTAGAAGAGGAAGAAGAGGAGGTGGCAGCACCGGCTGAGATCTGCTTTGATTTCCTCTTTTGAGGCTTATGTTTGGAGGTTGAAGAGGGAGGAAGGGGGCGAACGAAGGGGTTCTTTTGAAGCACGGATTCATGGCGGAGAGGCTTCTCCCGTTGGATGTCGGTCTTCTTCCTCTTTGATAGATGGGGCTCTTCCTGGGGATTTGAGAGAGTGGTATCAGATTGAAGGAAGAAGAGGGAGTCGTCGGGGAGGGAAGGGATTTGAGAGGCGCCAGAGAGAGAATCGCGTGTGGCCTTCTCCATATAGTCCTCTATGTCGGCAGTGCTGATATTCGCCCGCCATGCCTTCTTCCCCTTCCGACTTCCTTTTGCCATCTTCCCCATTCTCTCGCTCGCTGCTCTTCTCTCTAAAATCTAAAAATCTTCCAAAACCCAAACACAGAGGTAACAGAGAAAGAGAGAGGGGTGCAGTTTAGGGTTTTGTTTGGGTAGGTCTTGCCGTGCGGCGCGTGTCGTCTCCTGGCCGAGTCCGACATGCGTCTCTCCGTATCTGATTCGAGTCGAGTCGGTTAACGCATGAAGTTCTTCCTTTGGTAAATAAAATTAATTAACATGCTATATTTCGTTGTTTTTATTTTTCAAAAGTTGGCTTTCATATTCATATTTATTATTAAAAAGTGCTTTGTATATATATTGTCCCAGACATTTAATTTTTTTTTTTTTGTGCGATTAGCACGTGTGGCATTAAAATTTTAACATTAAGAGGCATTTAATAAATCTTGATTAAAGAGAACGATCTTTTGTTCAGTAACAAAGACATTTGAATGTCCTCTGTGAAACATCACGTATTCAAAATTTATTAAAAATTATTTTGTAAATATTAAATAGTTAGATAATTTGATCTCTAATTTTTACTTAAAATAAATCTTAATTGAAAAATCAACATTAATAATTTTTTTGTAGTGAATCGAAAAAAAGAGGGGTTTTACATGTTCTACTATATATGTGCTACTATTCTTGTTTTAACTACTTTCATAAATGAACATTTGATACATTAAAGTTTGTTCTACTTGGAAAAACAGGAAAAAAAACATAGCAAATAAATCTATTTTATTATCTAATAAAGTTTGTTAAAAATATATATTTATCAATCAACAAAAATTTATCAATATAATATTGTATTGAAATATTATAAAACAAAAAATCAACAAAATTTAGTATTTTCTCTTTGTAAAAATTCATCAGTAAATAACTGCCATGTTAATAACGATATAAAGGCAAACATTTACTACATTCGGTACGAAGAAGTAATTTTTCAATCTCAGTAGAGATTTCAAATCTCGTCTGACAGGTCACATCTTTTTGGGATCCTTCACACTGTTTAATTAATTTGTAACATGATTCTTTGACATTTTCTTTGTTATTGGTTTTCCCAATTGCTTTATCAGTTATCACTATCCTAATTCTTACCTGTCATATTAGTCGACCTTATTAGCGAAGGAGACAGCCTCAAACTTTTAAATCGAACCTCTTGACTGTTTGGATAACACATCTTTCTTACAACTTCTTTTTATTGAGTTGGCATCTATATGTGGTTTTAATATGCTTTGGTCCAAAAATTTAGTATTATTCACTTCAAAAAAAAATTCCTGATTGCATTATATATTTTCATGTTTTATGTAATTTAAATAACTTGCGCAAGTTCGATTTCTTGCATGTAATCTCAAGGTACGTACGCCTTGCAAGTGAGAGGATTTACATAACTTTTAATTATAAATATCCGCCTTTAAAAAATGCAAATTTTATGCGTAATTCTTTCCGTTAAATGAGCTATATAAGGAATACCAAAGACATAATGGAAGTGAATCAAATTTTTTAAACCAAAATTTGCATAATAAAATTGTGAATAAAGTGCTTTTAACAAACTATAATATAATTAAATAAAAATATAAAATCAATTAAATATTCACTCAAACAGCGGTTCCCACAAGTTAGTATCAAAATTGCTGGAAATAGACCCGGTCCAACCGACCATCTTTCTCTCATCATTACCTCTTGCGGAACCGACTCCGCTGCTTGCCAAATGGGCAAGCAGGACCCTGCTTTTCCAAATTAAACCATTCATCTGTGTTGAGATTCGTGCATGAAAAAAATTCAATGGTTAGATTTAGAAAAGCAGGACCCTGCTTGCCCATTTGGCAAGCAGCGGAGTCGGTTCCACCTCTTGCAACGTGGAAGCTAAATTATCTCCTGGAATTGGTCCACGCTCCATCAAAATAAGAAGCATTCCTTGCACCGTCCAGTTACACGTGTGAAATCTGAAATGGCTTTGCATATTATAACTCAAATGGAGAATTTAACAAAATTTATTCGCTTTGATTGATTGATACATGTTAACCTGTCTAAGCTGTCTTACACACTCCTGCCTAAGTTGGTACAAAACGGTCCACTCCCACACCGCCACGTCATGTAACGTAAAATACCGTAGAAAAAGGTAATACATCGGATAACGTAAATCCGTGCTCCGCTCTTGTTTGCTACCTCACATAGCTGGAGAATCATCAATCATCCCAATCCCGCCACCCAAAAAGCAAAAAGCAATTTCCTCTTTTTCTCTGCGCGTTATTCTCTCTTCTTTTTCCTTTATTAAATCTCTCTCTCCTTGGTGCGAATAAGCAAGTAGCAGTTCTATTTTTGCTCCTCTCTTCCAACTTATCAGTTCTTGCTGCTCTCTACTACCAGTTAAGATGGTAAGTTCTACTATTCTACTTCAAATTTCCCAAGGTTTTTTTAATTTCGCGTGTAATCTTTGTGCGATCAGTAAATCTGATTCAGATCCACTGCTATGCACTTGTATTTGCTTCGATCAGGCTGTTGTTGATATTTTTGAATCGGAAAGGAAATAGTTTTTTAGTAGAATTTTAGTTAGTGTGTAGATCTGTTAATGGCTTGTACGGCGCGCGTTTTAAACAAAATATAAAGAAAAGCACGAGGCCATCTTGAGAGGACACGAATAATTAATTCTATTTGTATTAAGTTAACAAACTTAGGTGACCCTGTCTTACTTATACTAGAAGTAACTTTGAATAATTCCTCTTAAGTCAAATTACGAAGTTAGGAGGGGAGTAGGTTGGGAAGCGGGGTTGGAAAAAAAAAGGAGAGGAGATAATACGTTGTGACAAAAAAAGAAAAAGAAGAAGAAGAAGATAACCTCCTTGATAGATGTGTTTATGTAATTAGTGGAAAGAGTGGGGTTATTTTATAAATATGGATTATTTATATGCATGTACCTTGTCCACAATTACAAGACAACCCTACTGTTGGTGTTCATTACAAAATTGAATTTATTGCTCCTCTTAACTATGCATACAGGCACTCACCAATGCCTTTCCTTTTCCATATTTCAAAAAATTTGTAGAATTGTGGCACTAAAAAGTGTTGATCATATTTGATAAATTATAAGAACTAAAAAGGGAAAAAATGTTTGAACCTTTATCCAAATTATCACAGTGGAAAAGGCATAATTGAATCAACTGCAGTGTGTCATAGCTAGAGAATAACTAGTCTGTTTAGGACAAGATACTCACTGCCTTTTGTCTACGAATCACATCATAGTATCATTCTAATTTATTCTGTGAAGTTGCCATAGATGGATGTGTTGTTACGAAAGATATAAATAATTAGTGTTTTAAAACATGCACGTGTGTTTATCCCTGTAAGCAAATCATTGTTTGTTTATTCAGGCAAATGCAGCGTCAGGGATGGCGGTGAACGACGAGTGTAAGCTGAAGTTCCTGGAGCTGAAGGCAAAGAGGCAGCACCGGTACATAATATTCAAGATAGAGGAGGGGAAGAAGGAGGTGCTTGTGGAGAAGACCGGAGAGCCTTCCACCAGCTATGACGACTTTGCTGCTGACCTACCGGCTGACGAGTGCCGTTACGCTGTCTTTGACTATGACTTTTTCTCTGAGGAGAATGTCCCCAAGAGCAAGATTTTTTTCATTGCTTGGTACGCTACCTAGTACCTATTCTTTATTTTTTATTTTTCCCTTATTTTGGATTTTGCTTTAACTGCAAAATTCCAGCTTTTATGGGTACACAGAGTCAGCAGCAGATTTAGTTTTTTAGTCCCTTGGAGTTCATTGAGAGGGTTTAATTTGAGACATCTTGCGTCCATGCCTCAAATTCAATATACTATAAGGGTCTTTTTAGAAAATTTCATTGGATCAACTGACGGATCTGTATCCTCTCTATTACTACAGAGGATGCGCATCACTTTACGGTTTGAGATTAAATCTCAGCCGGTTTGAGATTCGGAGGAAAATAGAGGGCACTATTATTGGTCTTTGAGATTCGTGCCAAGTTAAAAGAACGGTCCGGATCCATTAAAAAGGGAATCATTCTAAAAGATTCCCTTTTGCGGTACTACACTGGATACGAATTCATCAACTGACCCTACTCTTCCTAATGTGTATGTCTGCTAGTTCTAGCCAAAGCTGAAATTACAAAGCAATTTATGCAGATTCAGGCAAAGCACTAGATAAATATGTGTATATTGCAATGATCAATTTATGAAATTGTTTGTTTTGAATTTTGAAGGTCACCGGATACTTCGAGGATCAGGAGCAAGATGCTGTATGCTAGCTCGAAGGACAGGTTCAGGAGGGAGTTGGATGGCATCCAGATAGAGCTGCAGGCGACTGATCCTAGCGAGATGAGCCTTGAAGTCATCAGTGGCCGTGTGGCCTGATTTCATGTTTGTGCCACAAATCGCAATGTATTACCTATTATATTCTATGCATAGATGCATAGTGGCTTGTATTTTTAATAAGGATTCAAGACGGATTGTGTTGGAGTCTGCGTGTTTGCTTTTGGTTTATGATCTTGTTGATGTGTGGTTATTTCATAAATTGTAATGCTGCTATATACTGGTATCCAATTTGAACTATCATATCTTACGCTATCTTTGGTTGTGCTGTGCATATTGTTATTATATTTTCTTTTCTTGATAGAGATGTGATGGATGGTTGTTTTTATTCCTCGACTTTTGGTTAATCAACTAAAATGGCAGGAGGCTTCTGTAAGCAAGCCCGCCCTTGTGTGAGGTTTTAGTCATAAATCTAATATTCTAATTCAACTCAACCCTTCTACAAATGTTTCATTAGATCCACTCACTCGGTTTAAATGTACACTTGTTGACGATAAATGAAAAGAGGTAAAACGTAAAAACTAACGAGGAGAGAATACTTTGCGTTGCAGATAGGGCTCTTAAAAATTGCTCGAACTCATAACACGCTCACTTGTTTGCTAATTGATCACTTCACTTATTCATTTATAATTCGAGTTAGTTTCAACTCAAGTTGGCTGACTCGTTTAAGTAATGAGTTGAGTTTTAAGCAACTCGCTCAAACAATTCGAGTTAAGCAAAATTTATCACAATAATTCCTTGTCCTTTTAGATGACTATTCAGATGCTCAGACTCACTGCTCAATTGCTTAGACTTTTGTTAGTTATCTTGTTAATTATGTTTGAATTGTTTGTGTTTAAATAAACTCTTATTAGGTCATTTCAATTGTTTATGTTTAGATAAAATTTTCCTAGTGTGTAACTATAACTAAAAAATTGACCGGTCAAATGAATTATAAACAAGTTGTGAGCCAATTCGAGTTGGTAATGGACTAAACTTGGGTTGGCTTCACAACTTGTTATTGCCATCCCAACTCGAGTTGACTCGCTTATTAATTTAATGAGATGAGCACGAGTTCGAGATAACTCGCTCAAAACTCGACTCATTTACAACTCTAATTACATATTAGATCATATCATGTCATGGACATGGCGTCTCAGAAGAATAATTACATATAATAGTTAAATGAGGGGAGTTTAAATGCCTCGTTGTTTTTGTATTCTATTAATGCATCATATTTTTATTTTTGTTTTCAAAGTTCAAACAAGCAATCTAAATCACTCAACATGATCTCTATATTAAAATGTGTTTGGAGAGCAAATTTTATATTTTATAAATTTTTTTTACTAATCTTTTAGATAGGCACAAAATCTCTATTATTGAATGGTTCCAGAATCTTTTGCTAGTATTATTATTACAATATTTTATTATGGGCCGCTGGGTTATTGGACCGATAGGCTGTTGGGCTTTTGGGCCTAAGTGGAGTGAAGAGCGGTATGAATGTAGATGAGTCAAGACTTGTTGACGCTGATTTTCTCTCTGTTCGAACTCGCAGTGGCAGTCTAACCCTTCCTCCGCCTCCTCCGCCTCCTCCGCCTTTTCTTCCTCCTCTGCCGCGCCGAACTCAAGGCAAGATAGCTAAAGAGGCAAAGAGGCAAGAGAGAAGAGAGGAAAAATGACGAGCAACCTCGATATGTCGCTCGACGACCTCATTAAGAAAAGCAAGACCCCCACCACCAAGCCCAATACCTCTTCCTCCCACCGCCCCCTCAAGGACCGCCGCCCCCTTCGACGCCCAGCTCCCTACCCTACCTCTATCCCATCCTCCTCCGCCAAGGTACACCGCCCTCCTCATCCTCTTTTCCGTTCCGTTTTTCATGCTTCTCTACTTACTTCAAACCTTCTTTTATAATTACAGTATGGTGTCTACAGTGAGCAGCACATAGCAGCTGCTGCTGCAGCAGCAGCTGCCGCGGCTGTGGCTGGTCGATCTGGCGCAATTGAAACTGGTACCAAGCTTTACATCTCTAATCTCGATTACGGCGTCTCCAATGAGGATATCAAGGTTACCTTCCTCGCTCTTCCATCTCTTTCTGTTATTTCTATTATCTCCTGTATCTGATTTTGTAAACAAAATATATAGTTAGTGTCGGGTCCAATTTATGAATTGCTATTCCAAACATCTTATACTTTAAACAACATTTGAAGGTTAGACATGAATGTACTTCTTTGTGGACCGATATGGTGTTGTGGCTTAATTAGCAATTGAATCAATCATAAGGCGTGTTCCTGCAGAAATTTGATTGTTTGTTTATTGGGCTTAGTTTGATAAGTTCAGTTAACATATGTATACTGTTTCTATATCAAAATAAAACAGCATATATAACTCTACTACCTCTCATATTCATCCTTTGAGAGTGCTCTTATGTACAGTTTATCTTCATATTCTTTCTCCTCTCCTCTTCTTCCTTCTTAATATGTTTATTTACAGGAGCTCTTTGCAGAAGTTGGTGAGATAAAGCGTTACTCGATTAATTACGACAGAAGTGGGAGGTCAAAGGTATCTTACTGACCGCTTTATATTTTGATCCAATCATTATAGTAGGCCACATTTTCTTTTGCCAATGTCGGTATTGGATTGAGGTTATTGAAAGGATTAAAGTTCCAACCAAGTTTCTGTCAATTAATACCATCCGGAGCTAAAAACCAGCCTTTGGTCTAGTGGCAAAGGGCAACAACCTCCATGTGGGAGGTGCTTGATGGACATTAAAAAAATGAATTTGGAAGGTTAGACCTCCATCTTTCTATCTCAAATTACCATCCAAAGCTAGAAAAAAATATTTGCTCAAAGAAAGGGAAATAAAAGAGAAGAATATTAAGTTTCCACTGCTACCTGATGGCTCAGGTATAATGCTATGATAATTCTAGATTGATATTTTGCTAGATTGATATTATGCTATTGTACTTGCAAAAACACAATGATTATGTTTTTGCAAGTACAATAGCATATTTGGTTTCGGTTGTTCGAACCAACTTTTAAAATACTAAAAAACTGTCAAATTTTACCAGGGAACTGCTGAAGTAGTGTATGCAAAAAAGGAGGATGCCATGGCAGCCATTAGGAGGTACAACAATGTGCAGCTGGACGGAAAGCCAATGAAAATAGAGTTCATTGGCACAAATGTCGAAGTGCCACCGCTACCACCTGTGCTTCCGACTCCTCCACCTCTTTTGCAGTCGCCGCTCCCTCCTTTTGCCATGAATTGGAACCCTGTACTTCTCAATGGCATGCCCAAAAGGTACTGCAATTTTTTAGGGAAGTTCCTGAGAGGCCCTAAAATCCTAAGTTTTTAGTTATCAATTACCAATTTATTCCCAAGCTGCTAGTTTCGGTCTTTAACAATAGTTTCTTTTTTCACCTCAGAATTATTATTAACTATGAGAAAATTGTAAAATTACCACTAGTGTCCCTCAGTTTTGCTTTGAATTTGCTTCCTTTATTACTTTATGGCGACGACAAGGATGGTGTCAAGAGAAATCCTTTTCAAATATTGGTGTGTACTTGGGAAATCTCTTCTGCTGATTGTTTTGCATTTTGAATCCAATTGTACCCAGTTAATTTGTGCTGTTGGTTTAACTGAGCATTTGCTTAGCACTTGGTTATTTCAATCTCTATGAAATCATCAAGTGTCTATTTGGAAGTTGCGTGTAATGCTTTGGCTTACTTACAGTGGCCCTGGAAGAGGGATGTCAGCTGGTGGGCCCCGTGGTGGTGCTTTCAGTGGACGAGGGAGGGGACGTGGCCGTGGAAATGGAAATGGAAATGGAAAGGCTCGTGGGAAACCAGTTTCGGCTGCTGACCTGGATGCTGAGCTGGACAAGTACCATTCTGAAGCAATGGATGACAACTGAAAGCATCCACTGGCCCTGATGAGAAAATTGAAACTGAAACAAGGAATTTGGCTTAGAAATTTTTTGCAATCTCGTGTTTGCACTAGTGCTGTTTGTCGAATCTGTCTTGTTAGTTTACATAGAAGTTATGAGTGTACTTGGATTTCTATTTTCTCATTCTTCTTCTACTTAATTTCTTTCTCTTTGGTTGTAGACATTATATATTCATCTTATTGACTTTTGTGCCGGAACTGGAGAGAAGAATTGCTATTGGGTACTATAAATACTACGATCGGATCTGATTTATGACTTTTGACAGTGTTATACATACTATCTTTTGTGCTTATCATTCTTTCTGGAGGGAGGAATTTCTTATATTTCTTATATGATATAACATTCTAGATAACTTGACCTGCTATTAGCCTATTAACTCCTACCATGAGTACTAAAACCGATCAATTTCTCTAACCAGAATATTGTTATAAGAGGAGGGTTGAAATGCACCATTTTTTGGTGGTCCAATATGCTCCAATATACTCCGCATTGTTTATCTCTGTTTTTAAAGTTCAAACGATCGATCCGAACTGCTCAACATGATTTTTATAATAAAATATACTTGGCGACCAATTTTTATATTTTTTAGAATTTTTTTATTATTTTTTTCATGGGCACAAAATCATTGTTTTAAGGAGATTATGAACCATCCGATAAAGTGATATTGTACATATGAAAAAAATATTAAAAAATTCCTAAAAAAATATGAAATTTGGTCTCCAAGCATATTTTATTATGAAAAACATGTTTAGCGATTCGGATCAACTGTACAGATTTTGAAAATATAAATAAACGATATAGAGTATATTGGAGCACCAAAAAAATGGTGCATTTGAACTCTCCTCTTGTTATAATTAGCACTTTTGTTGTTGTTAATGTATTAGCCGAGTGTTGTAAATTGTAATGCATGTCCACTTTTTATTTTTATTTATTAATTTTTTTTTGTAAGAAGCGCCTTAAGTTTAATACTTTCAATTCACTAGAGAGGCGTAAACACCCATAATCACAATCAGATAATTGATAGAACATCAGTTATGTTCCATTTTCTGTTTCCTGAGTGGATTAAGGAAGTCTAGTGTAAATATTAATCGTAAAAAGATGAAGCAAGCAATCTTTTCAGTCTAGTGTAAAAGCATGCGTGACTTAAGTGCAATGAGATGCTCCCAGCTCCCATGTTTTAGTATTATGTGAACAAAAATTAACAATATCCTAATTATAATAATATCACAAGCATGCATGACTTTGAATCATCCCAGCCCCAGGTACATGAGCCCTGTTGGGTAGATGTGAGCCATTTATCTGCGTCAATATTCGCACCTTCCAGGATGCTGATACAGATGGACTGCCTTAAATCATATTAGCAACATACAACTCATATATGCTTCTCTGGAAGACTTTATTTCATCTTAATTCTTCCTTTCTCTCTTTTTTTTTCCTTTCTCCTTGAGTTTGAATCCGTACATTAATTCTGGTATAGATTGTTAAATGTCTAAGAGATCTAGCTTTAGTTCTATATTTTTCTCATTTCACTACTTAAGTCTTCCTTCTGGGAGAGTAGTGAGTCTGATGTCCATCAAACCTACTTTGATTTCGATGAACAGCTCTACCGTTTGATTCTAATTTAGAGTTATTTCGCTTAATTAACAGATACCCTATACAAGTCACTTATTATATTATAGTAATATGACGGAAAACTGATAAAATCATAAATTTCTGTTTAGACTGGAACCTATCAACCCAATCAATAGCAGCAAATACCCACCATGTAAGTATAATATATTACTGTAAAAATTACAAGAAAAGCAAGTGTAGCACTCTTTTGAATTCATGGAGAAAAAACAAAATTTACTTTCAACAAGCACCCCAACTTTTTTCTTTTCTTTTGAATTCTTGAAAGAAACTATCCGCATGTGTTTCTCTAAGAATACTTTATTGCATAAGAAGGCACCAAATTGAGGAATCTAAATCAAATTCAATTGTATAACAATTGCCGGTTTTCCCTTTTTGAGTAGCACCGGACAAGTGCTTGTACTTTATTCTGTATTGTCTATGAAACAAAATTGAAATTGGGAGGAAACCAAATCCATTGTGCACAGAACAATAGTGAATCCCTTGTAATTTCATTGGAAATACCTCCTTTTCCGGAGGAAACATGGAGATGAAGCCACATCATAGGCTACCAATTTTTTTTTTTAAAACAATGTGAGGTTTGGTAGACATAATTTTGCTTTAGAAAATGGACATTCGTTAATGCGTCGTAGTATTTTTGTTTAGTTTTGTTTTTATTGCCTTCACACGATCGTAGTCAGAATCTGAATCAACTGGGTTTGCAAGGCAGCTGATTTTAATTTTTGCAATCTACCTTTTGCGCAGTTAAATTTTCTGCAATCAAACAAGAGCTAATCCTGAATTCCTGATGCAATGGAGATGAGAGCTCTCGCTAGGGTATATAACACTCAACCAAAGATCAAAACATCAAGTGCAAAAACATTATCAACAAGAAAATCATTGTAAACGAAATGAAAGCATTTAAAGAGTCTAGCATTCCTATTTTCTGAAGTAAAATATTCACAAACAAAGAGCTACCTAAATTTAGAAGCCGCAACCACAAACTAGAACACACCAATTTATCACAAAAAATAGATTCTAGAACAGGAGAGCTGTACTTTGTTTAATTCAGAGCAATTTGCTATTTTGTTTTCCTAAAAAAAATAAAGAAACTGAAGAACCCTATAATCTGCTAAATCACCGATGTCTGCACAGAATATAGCACCATTTCAAACTACATGACCCAACACAAGAGGAGATCTCTTTAGTTAAATTTTTAAAGCTAAGAGATTATGTCGGTAAACAGTGAGGAAAAGGATTGGTCCTACAAACTAACAGCAATTTATAGCTGCTGCACCAAAAGCTAGCAAGAACATCCAAAATAGGCACCTAACATTTCTAAATTTTTGAAAAGATAGGCACCTACCTTTTCGAATTAAGCATAAGGCACCTCCTGCTTGCAAGGTTAAGAGATGTCTACCACTATCAATGAAGATTTATACAAGAGACTGAAAAGTTAAAGAAATTAAGACAAACAAACCCTAGAACCTGCGATACTCATGAAAACGATCCACACGTCTTGCAGATGGGCACTCGTATGACATGTGGCCCCAGCCGTCACAATTGTGGCATACAACATTTGTTGACCTGCAATAAAATCAAAATTCAATTACTCATAGGAAATTGAGCTGATAAGTGATAGTTGTGATTTTGAGGCTCATAGTAATAATATGTATCGCTGCTTTGATGCAGACTATTGAGCAGCAATAATATGCTGATATTTTAGAACAAAACTATCAGCTGTTTCAGTCAGCATCCAGTACCAACCTCTGTTGTTAAGTTAATATTTCTTTCATTTTACATTGATTATTGTTTATTTGGGCCATTTCATTAAGTAGCTATTGCAGATTCATTTCTTCCTCTCCCTTCCTTTTTTGTAACCATTCCTTACATTTCCCAAAAAGCTCGACTGTTTTTATCCAATAAAATATTTATCTTCAACTTTTGTGTGTGTAAACATCTCTGACTATCAACTGTCTTCATTCATTTTGTATTGAAGTTTACAGTAGTTCTTACCGGACACGGCTGATGCAGTCAGGCTCGCCACCTGTACGACACCGAGTACCATATGTGATCGTGGTGCTCTTCTCGGCATAGCTCGAAATACTGCAGAAGTTTGCACAACACATCATGGTCATGGCACACTCCCATACCTTGTGGTGCTACTTAGGGTACAGTACCTCTTACATATCATTTATTTTTGTTTGTTGTAATGTGGTTTTATTTTCAATTACATTTTTCACATCAGTTCTGTTCTCTTATACCTTCTTGTTTTTGTGCCGGAAGATGTGGGTCTTTATTGTATTTCCTAGAAAATATGAAAAATGGTCGGCAGCAGACATTATGCCCACCAGAATGTAAGTCTGTCTTGATTTTGATCAAGAGTTTCTCAAGGTTGAGACAAAATCGAGCTCTGTTTGTAATCAGTTTAGTAAAGAGCACTTACCAATCCCGGCTGATATGGCCAGGCTGGCTGCAGAGACGGCACCAGATATCGTGCTGGGCCCCACCATGGACCTCAGAGGCGATCTTGGTCTTGGGACAGCTGTGAACCATGTGCCCAGAAACGTTGCAGAGGTTGCAGACAGGGTCGTTGGGGCACTCCCGGGCCAGGTGCCCTGGCATGCGGCAGTTCTTGCAAGCCATCTCATTTGTGCACTCTGACATAACATGTCCAGGCAAGCAGCAGTTGTTGCACATCTTCGGGTTTCTCAATACACTAGCATCAGGGCAGTCACGCGCCATATGTCCATACCTGTATTATTGTTTAATTTCTGTTACTCTTTTTATGTTATTTTTGTTCACTACTCGCAGTTACGCATCACAAATCATAGTGACAAGCTCCCAGTTCATCAAGCTAGAAAAGGTTTTTTGTTTTTCTGTAAGCAAACTACACTCAACTTTACATTTCTTACAGAAAGCTCTTCATAAGCAACCAAATGAAACTAAGATCCGGATACCCAGCTTGATTTTAGTTCAATTTTGGAGATGAAACTAGTAAGCCTGTTAGAAAGGATAAATTGTCAAAACATTTAACAAATGAGTGTTGTATGAAAAAAGTAAAAAACAATTGGACCTGGTTGGAGGTAATTTTGGAAAATACTTGCAACTATTGATTATCATTGGGTGAAATTTGCGAAAGACCGAACCAAGATACCAAGCCTCTAATAAGTAAACTAAAAGCCAAAACTCAAAGAAACTGCAAGCTAAAAAATTGATCAAACGAAACAAATAGATTATGTGACTGTACCCGTTGCAGGTATGGCAGAGGGTCTTCTTGGTGCACTCACTCGCCATGTGGCCATACTCCTTGCAGTTCCAGCACAACTTCCGTGTCGGGCACTCAGCTGCTATATGGCTGTTTATAATAATTTCAAACAGCAGCATGTTACGTATCACCATACAAACCAAGGACGGCAACTTCAGTTAGTAATTTTGCTGGAGCATGACCTGCCCAGTCCAAAGCAGTATCTCATGCCCAGTCCAAAGCAGTATTCTCCTGGTATAGCAATCTTTGTGTAAAAGCATAACTTGCTGATCCAATTTAAGAAAATAAAAGAAAAAAACAGAGAAGCCATACCCTGTAAGAAAACACTTGTTGCAGACAGCTTCATTGGGACATTCTCTTGCAAAGTGTCCAGTCTGCTTGCAGTTTATGCAGTTCAAATCCCTGAATGAATTTCAAAAGAAAAAGGAAAAAAAGGTCGTCAAAAGTACATCATAAAGGGCACTTTGATCATTGAAGATACTTTGAATTCTATTTCTGAGTTATCAGTAACAAAAGACAATTAACGCCAATATTATGGTAGCAATTTCAGCCAGATTGCTAATAATTCCAAGAATACATACCAGTATAGACTAGACAATAATGGGACCCATTGTTTTGAATGTGCAATCAACCTTTAGCTTCTGTACAAAAGCTTGCACTCCAGCATATATCAATTATTATACTTGACACTAATTGTGACAGAATTCTAAATTTTATGATTCTTTTCAGTATTTACACTATGGAATTATAAGAATAGTTCAAATAATCATATATTTTATGAACCAATAGTGTTGCAATAACACCGCTATCTGCAATCTGCTATACAAAATGCTCAGCTGCTACAGACCCGCCATCCACTATTTAAACCTTTCTTAAAAGTGCAAAATAAGCACAAAAGCTGGAAAATAAAAGAAAAAGAGGGCGGAAAGAGCAGTCAAACTGGTCAGTATGTAATATAATGCGATAATTCAGGTAAAAAAGAAATGCATTTGCCATGAAAAATGCAAGTTGTTACCAAGGATTTCCAGTACCGGTGCGTACCAGCCAGCACACCAGCAGTTTTCTGCTGCTAAAGAGAACCGCTGAAACAGTATGTACCAGTTACTCTCCAATAAACCTAACCAAAAATATATATTGAAAGACTTGACTTAGCAAATTCATGTACCTGTATTGATGGAGTCTACTTGTCTCGGCACGGGGATTGTAACGGTAAGTGAGGTGGCGGGGGCTTCTCCTGGTACGTCGCCAGGAAAGCGAGCTAGGACTTCTACTCTTGCCGGTCTCGCTCTTGCTTCTGCTCCTACTCCTTCTAGGACTTCTGCTAAAACTTCGGCTCAGGCTTCTATTCCTATTCCTGCTAATACTCTGACTCAAGCTCCTAATTGGGCTCCTGCTCCCGCTCTTCATCTTCTCCTGCAGCATCCACAGCTAAACCAGAACTTGGACTTACTGCTCAAGGTCTTTCAACAGTACATAACATATCTAGGATATAACCAAAGTTAATAGCATCATTTGACAATACAAGCAGATGTGTTCATCCTTGTAAACAAGTTTCTCTAGCCTTGGATTTTAAACTGATAAAACCAATCATTGATCCTAAATATTTTTCCTTTCCCTTGTTTAACATCTAAAAAAGAATTTCCAGATGAAAGGAAGAGTATTTTTTTTTTTTTGCATCAGCCCTCTCTTGAGCAAATTTGCAGCTAGCATTACATTTCTACAGGAGAGAAACTGATGCTTCGCCTATCTATGCTTTGCTTGGCTAGTCTCCATGGCAGGAACAACCAAACAGAGGCAACACTTAACACCTGTTACCTAGATGTACCGACTGCATGGTTATCACTTACACCTTCTAAACAAAATAAACGATAGCACCAAAACACGAGCATCTCACAGAAATATTACCAGTAAGCTGACAGTACCTTATAGTAGCAGTATTTGATTATATTTTGTAAAAACTGGACCTATAGTATCATCCTAAAGTGTTGCTAGAATCCTGATATTCTTGATTCGATGGATCAGTTTCGACAAATAAAAGATTCATGAATCGGACTGAAACGACACCAGTAGAACTTTGTCGCAACGGTCTTGCTGCTGCAGTGATGTCGCAACGGTTTTAACCAAGTAGGAAAATTCGCTCAAAAATCAAGAGTTATAATGGAAAAATAAAAAGAGAAATGCAAATACGACCGAGCTTACAACTTGAGTGGAAGACGGCGGTAGGGGTGTTCAAGGGGAGAGCTAAGGATTTGTTACGAGAGAGAGAGAAAGAGGCGAGAGGGAAGGGGTTTTGATTCCAAATTGAGGCAAAAGCTTTGGATGGATTTCATATGGAAGGAGTACTCATTTTTAATGAAAAAAAAAATGTCATTTTTCAAAATTATTTACCATTTTAATCATTCTTTTGGAATTTTATTTCTTCTGTCCCGCCGCAACCACTGTAGTTTTGTACGACAACGAGAACATGCCAAGTGCATGAGTCCATATCTCTGAGGTAACATGATATTTCTGTTTAGATCCGAACGTCTGAATGCACGGAACTACTAAAATATTCGTGCAGATTATAATCGACGGTCCGGATCAGAAAAAAATATTATGTTACTTTGTGATATGATTTTCAAGTGCATGCCTTTAAGCTATTAGTCATCTCAAAAAAAAAAATAATAAGCTATTAAAGTGGAGGAAAGTGAGAATTCGCATCCTCTCAGATATCTCAAACTTTGCGTGATTTTTTGGAATATCTCAATCGTTCAAATACATTCTGCACGAATATCAGAGGATACGCACCCGAAAAGTGGCGAACTCATTTTTACAGCGTCATTTCCTGTGCGTACAGCGTTTGAGAGGAGGGGAGAGGGAACACAAAATGCCTCTGTAGCGCTGTACGCACAGAAAATCACGTTGTAAAAATGGGCTCTCGAAAAGTGACGGGAGGTGAAACGCGCTCAGACCAAAGCTGTCCGCAACGTAACTCCACATACAAAGTTTCAAAATTTGCCCCTTCTGATTTAGAATGTAGAGAGTGAATCAAATCTTTCATTTTCTGTCTTCTTCTTGTACTCACGCTGTTTTTGGTGCACAACTTTAGTGAGTGTCCCCACTAGATCGGAAATAATCTGCTGCAATTCTTTGGAATCGCAGAGTCACTGCTTTTCCATATCAAACCATTTATTTTTTGAAATGTTCGAATTTCAAAGCAGTTAATTTTTATGTACAAATTTCAAAACAAATGAATGGTTTGATTTGAACAAGCAAGAACCCTGTGATTCCAAAGAATCGCAACAGATTTGTTTCCCACTAGACTAAGATGCTTCTTCTATTTTTTTTTCTCAAAAAAAAATGTTTCTTCTATTTTTACTTTCTTTTTAGAAGTAACTTAAAATATTTGTTGCAAAATAAGAAGCGACAAAAATGATTTGGCAAAAATTATAAGACTTTAGTAAAAACGTCTATTTTATTTTCCATTTATAAGAATTAGCAATCTTTAGCATGAAATTAGAAAGACAAATTCAGTTAATATTATTGCAATTTTTTTAAGATTATTAATTCTTGTAATTTTCGCCTAATTTCATGCAGAAGATTACTTATTCGTGTAAATAGAACAAAAAATAAACATTTTTACTATTCTTTTATTATTTTCTCCAAATTATTTTAATGAAATTTATTTTTGAATGAAACATAAAATACCGACAAAAATTGTTTTATTTGATCTGTGATGAAAATTATCAAGTGTGGTCGAAATAGGAATCCACTGTCGAGTTTCAAATAGAAGTGCAAATGATCGAATACGGATCGGATGGATGGTGGTAAAATTACATTCGTATTCACTTTAATTTTTCGGATACAGATACAAATCGGATACTAGTCAAATATTTGAATATCCGTAGATATATACATAAATATTCTCATAATATATATTAAACTATGCGGTATATATTTACTATTCGGATACGGATAATTAAAATTCAAAACCATATATGTATGACTGTATTTGTATCTGCACGAATATTCAGATATTGAATATTCGTATCTAATTTTTGAATACAGATACGGATACGATATTATCCGATCCGTTTGCACCCCTAGTTCCAGGAATATTATCCAGTCTCCAGACCTAATCCAGGTTAAGTTGCAAGTTACAACTTTGATTTTTGGATTTTAGCAGATTAACCCACCAAATTTTGGCCGTCATTTTTATCCATGCCCATCAAAACCTAAATTTCGCCAACTCTGCCCATTAAAACTGAATTCTGTCAAAAATGCCCAAACCAGCTATTAAATAGCCGGTTCCTATACTTTTTTATTTTTTTTATTTTTTTGGAAAAAGTTATAATTTTTTTTTATTAAAGTTATATGTTTCTTTGA
Organism: Carex arenaria; assembly: GCA_964058825.1. NCBI lineage: Eukaryota > Viridiplantae > Streptophyta > Magnoliopsida > Poales > Cyperaceae > Carex > Carex arenaria. Next base: position 179,268 of record CAXKVW010000731.1, read on the forward strand.
AATTGGATAGAAAAATATACAATTTAGTTTATTAAAAGGACTGAAACAAATAATCCGGATCAATATTTTTCATATTCGATTTTTCGCAGCTATAAGAAAAATTAAAATATTCCATTGTGTGTTATTAGAAAAAAGAAAACTTTGGTAGAAGTGTCAATTTTTTTTTATGGGCATGGATAAAAATGACGGTCGAGTTTCCCCTGGAGTCTGGAGAGCGGTTATTTATTTTATTTTATTTTCTCGGTCTACATTTCAAATCGGATGCGGGTCCTATCTTTTTAATCCGATCCATTATTCTCTCTTCCCAAAAAGGCAAAAACCCTTTCTTCCGAAGACTAAAACCTCCTTGTTTTTTGTCGCAAGCTTCGCTCCCAAATCAATCATATTTCACAATTTATTTTTCAAATTTTAACCATTATTCTTGAGTCCTTTAGATTTGAAGTTCCAGACAACCGCCGCTGGAACGCCTAATGGAAAATGAAAACGAAGCACACTCGTCTCCGGTGAAAATTGAAACTCTTGACGAAGCCCTCTCTGAGTCTCAGGCGGCGCCTCCATCTCCACTGCTGGTATTTCTATAAGGCTCATGATCAATTATTTAGATGAAAATAACTTAACTTAACTTGAAAATTTAGAAAGGGTTTTTGCCATTTCATTTTAACCCCAACAGCGGCTCCTTGTGAAGTTATTTTCATCTAAATAATTGATCATGAGCCTTATAGAAATACTTGAGTTTTCATCTAAATGAAACGCCAGCAGTGGAGATGGAGGCGCCGCCTGAGACTCAGAGAGGGCTTCGTCAAGAGTTTCAATTTTCACCGGAGACGAGTGTGCTTCGTTTTCATTTTCCATTAGGCGTTCCAGCGGCGGTTGTCTGGAACTTCAAATCTAACAGACTCAAGAATAATGGTTAAAATTTGAAAAATAAATTGTGAAATGTGATTGATTTGGGAGCGAAGCTTGCGACAAGAAACGAGGAGGTTTTAGTTTTCGGAAGAAAGGGTTTTTGCCTTTTTGGGAAGAGAGAATAATGGATCGGATTAAAGAGATAGGACCCGCATCCGATTTGAAATGTAGACCGAGAAAATAAAATAAAATAAATAACCGCTCTTTAGACTCCAGGGGAAACTCGACCGTCATTTTTATCCATGCCCATAAAAAAAAATTGACACTTCTACCAAAGTTTTCTTTTTTCTAATAACACACAATGAAATATTTTAATTTTTCTTACAGCTGCGAAAAATCGAATATGAAAAATATTGATCCGGATTATTTGTTTCAGTCCTTTTAATAAACTAAATTGTATATTTTTCTATCCAATTTCAAAGAAACATATCAAATATTTTTTAACTTTAATAAAAAAAAATTATAACTTTTTCCAAAAAAAAAAAAAAAAAAAATAGGAACCGGCTATTTAATAGCCGGTTTGGGCATTTTTGACAGAATTCAGTTTTAATGGGCAGAGTTGGCGAAATTTAGGTTTTGATGGGCATGGATAAAAATGACGGAAATTTTGGAGTCCAAATAAAAACCTTTGGAGATTAATTGAGAATACACATATCTACTAATATAATAAATAATATGGGAGATTTTTCACTAGAATTGTGATCCAGTCCGTAGTCCGTACTAACTACTAAGAAAAGAAAAGCAAAGGCGCACAGGCACAGGGAGCGGCACAGAGCTAATAGTGACAGAGAAACCAAATGCACATCAATCAATTTTCTCTCTAACCCTAGAATCTCAATCCAGTTTCTTCTTCCTGCCTTTCTTTTCTGTTTAAGTTTTCGCAGCAGAAACAAAGAAAAGAGAAAGAGAGAGAGATGAAGCTGTTCGATCCATGGCCGGTGTTCTTCAAGCGTGAGTTCAAACGGACATGGCCTTTCCTCGTCGGATTCGCCGTCACCGGCACTCTCATCACCAAGTTCACCGCCAGTCTAACCGGTAATCTCTCTCAATCTACCCCCCCCCCCCCCCAACCCCTTTTTCTTTCTCTCCATTGGATTTCGAGATCAGATCCACGATGGTCGTTGATTGTCACTTTATTCCCCCGCCCCGCAATCAATCGCTATTCGCAACTTCATCTCCGATACGGATTGCTCTTGCAACAATACTATGGCCTGTCAGATTAATACTCAGATGAATCAATTCCTGTGCTTAGATCTGATTATCCTGATTGACTTCTAATTCTCTTTGCCACAATTGTGCGTATCATCTGTTTTCTTATCTAGAGTCGTCAAACATCTCTATCGACACAAAAGTCATATTGCCGTTGTATTAAAATTACTCTTTCATTTATTACTTCTTTAATGTTGTGAATTACAATACAATGATTTATTCTGATATCACTGCATTGACACCCTTTGAATTTTTACCAAATTATTGTACTGAATTTTATTTTCTAATCTAAACTATACCCCGAACAAAAGGGGTACCTGCGCAGTTTTGTATGATAATAACCATTGATTTTTTTGACATGATTGCAGAGGAGGATGCCAAGAACTCCAAGTTTGTGCAGTATCACAAAAAGTTAGACTCTCATTTCTTCTGTTTTATCTTTTCACTTTTCTCTTTTCTGCATCAACATTATGTTCAACACTTTGTAGTACAAATGTGCATTACACTGGTTACTCAAAGTAGTTAGACATCATCAGGGAAATAAAGCAAATTTCTCATGGAATGAGGAATTGAGGATCCATAGTTATATATATCAGGGGAACATAGCAACCTTACAAACTTTTTTTTAGGGTTTTGAATGGTATTTACCTATTTATCATTTAAGCACCACCAATATTTTAATGTGCTTTCTGGTGGATATTTTGGGGAACCCTTTGTTTGCATCTTTGCTGAAATTGTCCTTCCTGTATATTGGTTTAGCTCACTTTTCTGTGATTTAGCTGATTGCATACAATCAAGTATTATGTGCTAACTTTTTGGAGTCTATAAGTATTATGTTAAGTCTATAAGATCTTTGAAGTTTGCAAAATTAATAGCTGTGGTAAAAACAATGTTGCATAAAGTTAACACACTGCAGTGATTTGTGAGGTATTTTGGTACCTATTCACAAACTATATACTATGCGGAACAAAACTGTATTGCATGTCTCTTGTGCATGTATTCATTTTTACCTGTAAACACTTGCCTAGTAATTCTCATCAACTTTTGTTGTTGCAGGTGAACTGAGTATGGCAGCTATGGATGAGCTGTGCATGATTCAATAAATTTGGCAATTCAGTTTTTTTTTTTTTTTTTACTTTTGCAAATTAGAGTTGATATGTGCCTTGATTTGGCAGTTGAGTTACTTTCTTGAACGCAAAATAATTAATGGGTACTTAGTGCACATTCCTTTTTAGTTTTGTTTCATATATGATACTCATTTTCTGAAATTTCATTTGCTATGCGTCAATGATTCCAGTGGGTGTACCTGTGAGTTTGAGCGGATATATTTGCAAATTGTAGCTTTGCATGCTGTGTTAATTTATTTTCTTTATTTTGCTTATTAGTCTGAACCATTTAATTGACATAGTAAACTCAGCAAGTTCCAATCAAAACTTTTTGTTACCTGTCAGAATATATTGATGTAATATTAGTAATTATGGTTCTTTTTCTTTTAAATTCTAATGTTTATAATGATATCAAATGCTAAAAGTACGCGGGATTGTAAATTGCATTTTTCTATCTTGGTACATCAAATACATATTTTTGTATTTTTGGACGCGGATAATTATGCATGTACATAAATTCCATAACTATAACTTCCATAACTAACTTGTAAAGACCATATTGCACAATATATGTATCGTTCCTGCACAATTTGCACAATTTGTAAAGATATTATGCTATGTACAAAAATATTTTAATGTAAATAATTATTTTTCCAACCAAATTTCTCAAACTATTAGCATCATAAATGGGAGGAACCAAGTGAAACCATACACATTTTTAAAAATATCAATATTGTCATAACTATAGTTATGAGGGGCCGTAATACTTAATATTTTTTTTTATATATAGCGCTGGATGACGTTTGAAAGTATTAATATCAAGTATAGAAACTATTTATACTTGTGCATTGAAGTATTTATATGTATATACATTATACAGTTTACTCTTCATGTATTTAATCATATTAAGTTACACATCAAAGTATTAATATCTTATTTTACTAGTATTAATATCTTATTTTGCAAGTATTGATAGTTATGTACTGAAGTATTTATACCTATGAGGTTAACTATTGTTGTTATTAAAAAGTTTATGCAGTCTACTTCATTAGATGAAAGTTGTCGCGGGGACCATTGGAGGATTCAAAAGAGGATCATCATATCTAGTTACGCATGCAAGTATTAATATATAACTTTGCAAGTATTAATCTGTTATTTCTCAAGTATTGTTGACGCGGAAATAAGTGTAGGGACTGGAAAGATGGACCATAGTATAATATTTCTCTCCTGTAGCTGCGGACAAAGGGGGACAAGTGGGGATAAATATAATTATTCTATTTTTTTATAGCCATGATATGTGTTGGATTATGTCTTTAATGTTGGATTTCAAAATATTTTCTTTGTAAAACAATTAAAATTGTCAAGTGATCTCCTATTGTCATTTTAAATGTAGAGAAAAATGATACATAAATCATCCGATTAACATGAACGGCAAAAGAAACAAATTATAGCCAAATGAGTGCAGATGATGTGATATAGTTGAATAATTTGGAAGCATAATTTTTTTATGTATTATAAGTTGGTGTACTTTAATTGGAGAGTATAGGATGAAAATTGCGTGGTGCAGTTCAAACATCACTTAAATTGGTATCTTTGTGCACGGCTGCTGGGGTGCCGAATGCGGCACAACATAAACTCAAAATTAAGTTTTAGACTTCAGACATTGATAAAGCTTACTCGTTTATATCAGAAATAAAAGGGGACAAATAAAAGTTACAATGACGGCAACGTATGAAGGAGGCCTTAAGAGTAGCAAAAATTATTTTACTTGGAATTTACTAAAACAGCAATTAAACAAATTTAAAAAATTCTGTTACCCCAACACAGAACAGTAAGCATCGCAGAGAGCCATTTAAGCTGAACAAGGCAGGTGGAAAATATAATAGAATAGATGTTAATCAACTAAAGAGAGGTTCAAGCTTCTCCATCCCTACTAAAAGCTGTCTTCTTTCTCATCAGGCTTCCTTTTCAACCTGTTGTTAAAAAAGCAAAGATATTTACTGAAGCACCGGAAATGAAGGTTGACCTAAACATTCTTTTAAAATTGTTATTACTCAAGCAAAAGGAATTGCACCAAGTTTTATTCCATTCGCTTTTATACTCTTAACTAGTTTAAGGTTTGAACTTCGAAGCCAGCCTGACCCGTTTAAAACTGACCCATAATATAATTATCAGTTCAGGTATGGACTGGAAATTCGCATGTGCTGGTCGGTCCAGTCAGAGCCGACCAGTTAATGCTTTGTTTTAACTTCTTCTGAAAGACAACTGAATACCACGTCAACAATAAAAATGAACTTTTTCAAGCAGGTAGGATTCAAATAAAAATTCTAATCCAACCAAAACTGATCCAAATTGCCCCTCTTAACTATCTAATAAAAGCTATAAAATTAAAAAAACAAAACATACAAGAAATTTTCTTAGGTCAAGTTACAAATATCATAGAAGTAATTTGATTGCTATCTACTTATCTCTATGTTCCGAGCTTAAAGTTGCGCTGATATCCTAAACATTTTATATGAAAAAACTTTGAACCAAATGGAGTTACCGTGAATTAAGCTCTTCAAGAGTCCCAACTTCCTCATTTGACAGAATATCCACAGTTGGTCCATTCATGTACCAGTCCTTCCTTTTTCTGATATGATTATAGTAAATAAACAACTCCATGTGAATTCAACAATACTTGCGAGAATAATGCTGATATAACAGTAAGATTAAAAAAAATACCGAATTACACCACTTCCTTTGCTCCCAAAGTACTTGGACACATCCAGGGCATTGTTACCTCCTTTGCTGAAGTACAATTTGTTTTAAAAGAAAATGTAAATATTAGAACAAGAAAGAACACAAAAACACAGTATTGTACATATATATGGCTATGATCGGCCAAATTAAAGGTTATCATTAAAAAGAGCTAAATGAGCATGTAGGCTGAAGCACAAATGATGGGTGTTTCAGCTCACATGCTCATATTATTTACTCAGGGAGCCAAATGAGCATGTAGCATACATGCTGATGTATATTTATCATACCTTTTTATGAGAACTTTATTTGAGTCATTTAAATATAAGAATAATATTCTATTATGGGTGTTTCAACAGTTTGAGAGATATTGGAACAAAAATATAGCAACAGGACAACAGTTGATCCAGAGAGGTACCTCAAATCATATGTGCGGCGCCCCTTCTTACCGAGTTTAGCTTCCCTTACGGCAGAGACACTCTGGGCTGCTATCTGTTTTTTAATTATTATTTAATATAAAAAAATACAATAACAACAAGCACTAATGCAAAGAGTGAATATATTTCAGAAATTAAGCTAATTTTAAAGTAGAGGCATAAAACAGCAAACTGACCTCAAACAGTTGCTCTCTGATAGAGACAGAGATTGCTGGCTGTTAAAAAATACAAACAAAACCAACAAATCAGCATTATGCCGGCGCATAGAAGGTTCTTTAGTTTTTTCCTTAAAAAAGTGGCAAGCAACTGATTTCTTTTCTTCAAAAACAGCAACAAGCTTTTACAAACAACCACAGTTTTACTTATCACTACCGATCCAAATATCTCCAAAAAATGGGACCTATCTAGACCTACTGAGTCAATCTAACTGCAAATAAATCAGGATTTTTGGAAGTTACAACGAACATAAAATTAAGAGCAAAAAACTATAGGAAATTTTTTGTTACTTATGAATATCATACCGCCACTTCGGGATCTGCAACATCCAAATCATTGCATAAGGTTCTGGCGAACTCTTCTGGGTCACTTTCAAAATTGCTTATGTCCTAAAAAAATGGCACATGCATCAAAATGTAAAAGTTGTTGAAATTGAATCTTTCTTCGCCATTGGGGAACTTTAAAGGCAAGTGCACGTACCCATAAGAATGAATCTCTTATTACTGTGTTATTTACCCGCAGATCTACCTACAAGATGATATTTGTTAATTCTTACAAAATTGACACATGCAGGGAGGGAGAGAGAGAGAGAGAGAACCTTGAGTGGCACGATTTTCTCCCTAATATACATATCTTGACCTCCATAAGAACGGAATTCTGCCAATTGGGACTAAATACCAAGGAAAATACAGAAGCATTATTCAAAAGAAAATGAAAGCATAAGAAACAATGAACAATATAAAAAAAACATAGAAAATGTAAAATTTATTGATGATCAATAACATACATTAATTATCTGTTCTTACCTGAATAGATTGAGAAATCTGGGTAACAAATGTCGGAGGTAATTTCAAATCCTTCACAGTGCGTTTAGCAAAAGTCAGAACTTCTGAATCTGGATCTTAATCACAATTGAAAGAACAAAAGTCGAAACAATATTATACGGATAGCTTATTGGGCACATTAGCCGCTCCTATATTACAATATCCACAGAGTCATGACCTACATGAACAAAATTTGGCTGGTATTGGTACCAAAACAGTACCAGTATCGAACTCTACTACTGGTCCTACCCAATATCCAAAGAGTATCATGTACCATAATGGTACCAGTACTGAGCTATACTTGTAGTATGAATTCATTCTGAAAAATAAATAGTAAATAAAAAAATAAAGAAAGGAAAGAAAAGGGATGCAAATACCATCAGGATTCCAAGTGAAGGCATCTTTATAACGATGGCCATCCACATCAAGGTCCAGACGTATCGGTATTAGACTTTCTCTTGTCGGCCTGCTCCCAATTAATTAATTTAATTTAATTAGGGTGGATTAAGCTGGTAAACAAAGAAGGTGAAGGTGTGATTAGAGAAGGGAGAGGGAAAAGGGGAAAAACGCACATGCGGAACTTGATGGATGCTGCTTTGGAACTGCTACCCGCGAAGGACTTCATTTCATGCTCCTATGATTTCTTTCAAAAATTCGGATTTGAATTTGAATGGGATGCGATGCGACTGATCTCTTTCCTCTTCGCTTCGCCACGCCTCTCCCCTCGGCACTGGAAGTAAACAACGAAGCAAACAAGCGTGGAAGGAAGCAGCCCAGCCCAGTCCAGTGGGCCAATGTCTGCAGATATAAATTTCATTTTGGGCCCAGCCTATTTTTCCACTCTTATCACTCTGCAATCTGTATCTAACAAACCAACCATCGCGAGTCAATTTGACAATTGATTTAGCATTAGATGTAAATTTAATTGCCCAAGTGGTTTTTGTCTTTTTTAAACCTTTGCTACAAAATTATGAGAGAGAGCTCAAGACTACAAAATTATGAGAGAGAATTGAACTCTCGACCTTTAGATAATTACCAGCTCTAAAATTTTCTCCCATGCTACCTTCCCTTTCTAATTGCTCCAGTGGTCATTGTCAAACTTCCAGCTTGCACCACCAAGTGCAGTACTAAATACTCTCTCTGACATAATATAAAGCAAAATCTCTCTGCACCGGATTACGTGCCATATGCCACTTCATCTCATACCAAAATTTCTATGAACCAAACAACTATACTTACAAAGCTTTTACAACTTTTATTGAATACTAGTACACACGCATTCAAAAAAAAAAAAATACAAGTCACATACCAAAATTCTAGATGAAACACAACACGGAAATGTAATTGCTAAGAACATAAACTACATATTATACAGGCTCGACAAAACTGATCAGTAATCACCTCACTGAGGCTAATATGGTGCATCAGGTTCATTTATACCGGCAAGAAAAGCAATCACAATCCACAGCATCAGAAACCCTATTATAAAAGCCCTCAACACATGGTTGGAATCATTAACCACAGGAAGTTCAGCTTCAATCAGGTCAATACACGCTGTGCCGTCAAGCTCCAACTGCAGCTCTTTCTGACGAGGTTGCATTTTGCTGCTAGTGCAGATTTCTTCTATCTTGGTTTCAACCTTCCCTATAATCTTACGGCATAGCGTGCAATTGCAATCCCCCCCAAGAAACGCTGGTAGTGTTTGGAGAAATTCACTTACGGCTTTTTGGTATCCTTCTCCTTCTAACCTCATCTTTTGCCTAGTTGCTGGCTTCAAAATCTACCAATAAACATGGCATATAAGAATGAGAATACTACAATATGTGAGGAAAAGAAAGTACATACAGAACAGCCGGCAAACAAAATAATGACTGAGTTTCAGCAACAGTTGCACGAATGTGCACCTTTGAAAAAAAAAAAAATATATCAAATGGTCATTTCAAGGCTGTAGCAGCACCACACACCTTTAGATAAGATTGCTTTCTTTGCTGGCCTATAACTTATGGCCTTAAATTCAAGTATTCAAATTTATTTCTTTTGAGAAAATCTATGATGCTAAAACAAAACAGAATCGTTACCATCTCCACCTGCTTCATATAACACGGTAACTAATGACGGATAGACATGTAAACCAAAAACAAACAAAAAAGGAGGGGACCTACTCAGGATTTTACCTGCATGAAAGTCTGAGCAATAACTCGAACAACAGGAGGGAGACGAACGATGAGTAATCGGCTGAGTCGGTTGGGGTAGTTCTCCTGTACAAGAGTCGTCACAGATCTCAGCATCTGCATTGGGAACCTGAATGGAGACACCCCTTTGCAATCCATCAGAACTGAGATTGTTGGCTCCTCTTCTTTCACCAAATGCGTGACCCCATGTTCAATCTGGGAAACTGTGAAACAGGTAAAGACATATTTTGAGTATGCTTCAGAGCAATTAAGTCTCTAAGCAATTAAGCCGAGACTAGATATTCAACTTTTTCCTTTCTTCTATACTGATGTAAGGGATGGGGTAGTAGATCAGATCACTGTACTCGACCGTTGTTTCATTAATGAAACATATAGCTTGGCCGAAAAAAGAAAAGTCTTGACTAAGAAACATTGAGCTAGTTATCATGGAATCAACTATCTATCTCATGCCTAAATATTAAAGCCTTAATACATCTAATTACGTAGACAACCACAAACTAGAGGGAAAAAAATAATACAGAAGTTCAGAAAACAACTAATTACTAAGATAATTCAGAAAACAATAATGACAAAAAAGAATATACCAATTGCTTGGGCAAAACGCGGCCGGTCCTTGGGGGCCAAATGAGAGCATGCAAATCCAAATCTAATGACAAGACATGGCCGCAACATGACATCATAACCATGCCAAAATACAAGGTGGGACCACCTCTCCAGCTCTTCAAGCGAAAGTATGTGGTAAGTCTCCCTCCAACGAATTGTCTTCTTGAGTGATGACAGCAAAACTGAAAGGTCGCCATTAGCTGCACTGTAAAATCTCTCGAGTTCACCCTTGTTAAACCTGAATTTTTATTGAGACCTTAACGTTAACATCTAAATTTTTGTTGAGTGCACGTTCAAATTTTGATTTTCTTATTGGGGTTCGACTTTCTTGTGAGCCTTTGGATCACTTATTTATCGAGAGGGCAGTTTGGGTTCGATGCCCATCGGACTCAAACTGAGTTAGATTGGTTCCATAGCTGTCCGATCCGCTTTAAGATTTGTGCATGGCGCTTTAATATCCGTGCATGTCCGCTTTAATATCCGTGGCTACGGAACCCATCGGACGCAAATTTGAGTCTGATGGGCGATGGGCATCGGACCCAAACTGTTCTCATTTATTGAGGCCTTAACATTAACATCTAAACCTACAGAAGATAGTAAAAAAGAAAACGAAAAGAGTAAACTGCGCATTCGAGCTGATATCATACTAGTCAAAACTGATAACTCATGAACACTAATATTTTTATTGATATTTGTGATTTTTATAATTTGGATCTTGCAGACAGGCAACTTATCCTTCTATAGCATAATTCATTGTTTAGTACCATAATGTTTGCAAATCTAATTGTTTTGTGTACAAGAAGAAATTTGGTACCGTTCTGGCAAAGTAATGCATTCTTTCTCTAGCTCTTTGAAAAGCTGCACCAACCAATTTTCAGCTACCGTATTCTCAATAGTTTCCTCAGATCTGGATTGACAAAAGAGTACATTTCATCTATACTAAGTTATCCGAAAGCAACGATCAACATTCTCTTAAGATCTATTTATGAAGTCCATCTTTTATACCTAAAATGACCCTACAAGAATTGAAAACTACTACCATGCCACTAGTATTCCAACCAGATGGTAATATGAATACAGATTTATTAGGCTCATGATAACGTGAAGCATTGTTCAAAAATCACTATATTATCACAAGAATTCATAGAAATGAGATTGCTTACCCTTCTGTGTCTACATGTAATGAAGTAGCATTATCTCCCGTCTGGCTAGGTTGGTCAACATGTTTTGAGTGATCAACTAAAGCAGTTGTAACAGAGATAAGCAATAGAGGCTTTGAAATGTTCTGCATACATACAAGTCCGACAGCATTGAAAGTATTAATTACTGAAAAGCCATCTCTTCTGCCTCTCAAAAGTACCAAAATATGATATGGATACCTTTCACAAGAAGTCGTGCAGACCTTAAAAAAACGAGGAAAATAAGATGCATTCTATGCTTAAAAAAATATGAACAACATCATTGATGTTCCTCGCTTGCCCGAATTCTTCAAGGGGCAGTCAATTTACCACTTTTTGTTTTTGTTTTTCATGACATGCTGAGAGAGAGTGGAGGGCAATTCAGGTACTCTTTTTCTAATAATCAGGAGAGGAGGAACATGGCCGACATTCCAATATTTTTAGGCACATATAGTTATCCTCTCTTTTAAGAGTATATGCATAATAATCTTGTGCTTTTAGGAGTGCACATGAAATTTTACCCACCAAATATGCACAACAAGAAAAAGAAATAGGGACAGTGAGTAAGAGAAGCAGAATATTTAGGGCAGCTGAGGTTTATTAGGGTTTAAGTGAGATTTCTGGCAACGACATATTACCAATCAGTTAATGAGACTGAAGAATCAAAAATCAAATTCAAACTTACAGACACTCCAGCACACTCAAAAGGAGAAGAAGTTTGGTTTCTTTTACCTGAATTCCTCTGATGAGAAAACCAAGAGGAGTCCAGCGCTGAGCCCACTTGAAAGGAGGGTAGCCGAGAAGTTGTAGAGCCTGAACCGCATTCCACACGACGGGGCACCGGGCGCTCGAGATTCTTCTCGCCGCCTCCAAGGCCGCCACTTTCGCCAAGAAACAAACTGCCTCATTCGCTCCTGTCCCCAGCTTCAGCTGTCTCAAAGGCAGTACATGCTTCAGAGGTGCCAGAACCATTGTTGGTTTCTTTTCATTTGACGCTTTCATTGATGCATGCAGGTTCTTACTTTTGCTCGATGTATCCATTACTGAGTCAGATGCAAATTCAGAAAGCCAATCTGATGCAAGACAGGCTATATTTTGGGCGGCATTCTGAGTTCTTGTTGTTTTGTCTATATGTCAAATCTGCTTTTTAAAATAAAGGAATGAAGTTAGCTCCCATATGAAAAAGAAAGAATAATGAAAATAAGATCATTGGTCGTACTGCAAATAACCATATATACTTTTTCATACTTGCTTGAACTACATTTCTAGTATGTGCAAGTAACACCCAACAATTCTTGACATATTTGTAAACAAAAACTGAAGGAATTGCGATATTTACAAGTTAGCCCCTAGGCCCTAGCTCCAATCAGGTCCTCATTTACTGACAGACATGAAACTAAAAGTTGAAGCCTTGAGGGCTGTAGGACCAAGAATTAGATGCAAACCAATACAAATTAAATTGCGAGTTTGCTAGTTTAACCACATTTTGTTCTGATTACTATTTTTTAATGTTTATCTCCAGTTCAATTATTTGGGATATCCAGACAAAAAATCCCAATTGACATATGAGTTTAAAAATGAAGTCAGGGACTAATGGAGCAAAATAAAAATAAAGAGGCGATGCCACCGTAGAAACAAATATTGAACCTGAGAATTGGGGTTTAGACCCTGTCAAAAGCAAAAGCACGGGGATTTAACAATAACACAAAGGTTTGATGCAGAATGAAATCGCAATTAGAAGTAATTTTGAACTTACATTTTTTTTCCAATTTGCAACTACCAAGTAATTATTTTTTCAAAAATGAACCTAAATTTGAGATTTGAATATAGAAGAAGAACGATCATCTAATTAAGTTTGCTCAATATTTGCTTTACCGCTGTGAAAACCGAAGAGGAATTTGATGCTGGAACCTTCAGGCGATTTAATGGATTATTTTATTTTATGGAAGAGAAGAGAAGCAAAGCGAAGAGAAGAAGTAACTGGAGGCTATAAAAAATTTACTCGAATAGAAAGAAACAGAGAGAGAGAGAGAGAGAGCGAGTAATTAGGTGGATCGGTTAGGTGGCTTGAAGACTTTGTTAAGTTAGAAGACCCGGTCCACACAAGACGTCAATAAATATAATGCAGGTGGGGGTGATCCAATCAGTCAGTCTCATGGTGTTAGTTTGCCGGATCTGCGTAACATTGGGTTATTAGAAATGAGTCTTTTTTTTTTTTTGAGTGAAATTAGAAATGAGTCGAGACTCATGTGAGCTACAGAAAAGGACTACAACGGTACAAGCAATCCACCGTCATTTTTTATTTATGCCCACTATTAAATATAATTTACCAACTACATCCAGCAAATTCAAAAAAAATTATTTCTATCCAAACCGGCTAGCTGGTTCCTTAATTTATTTATTTTTTTGAAAAAAATTATAATTTTTTTTATTAAAGTTTAAAAAATTTTGATATGTTTCTTTGAAATTGGATAAAATAATAGAGTAGAACTAGGGTGCTCCTAAGTTCACCCAATCTCTTGTGAACTTGACTCTAAAATATGTCGAATCACGACTTTAAACGATGAATCCAAACTATTGAAACCCTTCTACCTAATGAGTAATGCGTCTACATGTGAAAATTTTAAAGTTTCGAATTAATTTAATATAGAGTCAAGTGGTCAAAAGTTTAAGGTTTATAAATTAATTTTAATGCATTCATTTTTTGGACTCATTTGACCACTTGACTTTATATTAAATTAATTCGAAACTTTAAAATTTTCACATGTAGACGCATCAATCATTAGGTAGAAGAATTTCAACAGTTTGGATTCATCGTTTAAAGTCGATTTGATATATTTTAGAGTCAAGTTCACAAGAGGTTGGGTGAACTTAGAAGCACCCTAGTTCTACTCAAAATAATATATAATTTACTTTATTAGAAGGACTGAAACAAATAAACCGGATCAATATTTTTCAGATCGAATTTTTTGTGGCTGTAAGAAAAATTAAAATATTTCTTTGTATGTTATTGGAAAAAAAATAAAAATACTTTGAATCTTAGTTATTGATCCCGGTTCAAAAGTCACCTCTAAGTAAATATAAAAAATATTTAAATTCTTCTCTTTTCAAAAAAGTAAAAAAATTTCCGAAACTGTGTCAGAATTTTATATATTATGCACGATTTTTGATGCAGAATGCACACTTTTTGATGTGAGAATATTATCAGATTAAAACAACGAACGGCTCAGATTCAACACTGTTTGAGTAATGATTACAAAGTTGTGGCAACTTTTCTTAAATTATTTTATATATTATGCACGATTTTTGATGCAAAATGAACACTTTTTGATGCGAGAATTATATCAGATTAAAACAACGAACGACTCAGATTCAACACTATTTGAGTAACGATTACAAAGTTGCGACAACATTTTTCTTAAATTATTTTATATGTTATGCACGATTTTTGATGCACAATGCACACTTTTTTATGCGAGAATTATATTAGATTAAAACAACGAACGACTCAAATTCAACACTATTTGAGTAATGATTACAAAGATGCGCAACATTTTTCTTAAATGTTTATTTTTTCAAAAATAGAAATACCATAATATTTTCTGTATTTACCTAGAAGTGACTTTTGAACTGGGATCAATAATTCATATTCAAGTATGTTTATTTTTTTTCCAATAATACACAATGAAATATTAAAATTTTTCTTATAGCCCCGAAAAATCCGATTTGAAAAATATTGATCCGGGTTATTTGTTTTAGTCCTTCTAATAAACTAAATTATATATTTTTTCTATCCAGTTTCAAAGAAACATATCAAAAATTTCTAAAACTTTAATAAAAAAATAAAAAAAATTAAGGACCAACGATTTAATAGCCGGTTCCTAATAAAAATTAGAAACCGGCTATTTAATAGCCAGTTTGGATAGTTTTGATAGAATCTAGTTTTAGTGAATATGTTTGGCAAATTATATTGAATAGTTGGCATAAATAAAAATGACGGGCAATCTATGTTCTATTGTTGCGTTGGTAGGGGTGAAAACGGAGCGGACAAAACTATATTCATCTCTCTTTATTTAATTATAATAGTCAATAATATAATTTTTTTCATAATATATATTAAGATAATATATATCTACTATTTAAATACGGATAATTAAAACATAAAATTATATCAGTATCTATATCCATACATATATTCGAATATCAAATATTTACATTTAATTCTTCGAATACAAATTGAATACAAATCAGATATTATCCATATCATTTTCACCCCTGTGCGTTGGTGGTCATTTTAATTCATTCTTTTGCAAAATGAGACCCGATACGAAGGGAGGAATTTTCATTTTTTTTTCTTTGATTTGAAGCCCGAATTTATGACATGTAAAAATAAATTTTACTTGCTTTGTCACGGTTGCTTTTTCCGATTATGGAAACTGTCGTTTTACGTCAGGTCCTCACGTGCATTTCTCATTTCATTTAACTAGGAAAATTCTGAAATTTTTAGTTCAATTTCCGCACCCATGTCCATTCCCAATGGTCCGCCGAACAGACCTAAAGGTGTGTATATTAGGAGAACACAAATAATATATAGTCCAAGAACTTAAATCTCCCTCACACCCCTCAAAAGCCAACAAAGTGAGAGCAGAAACATCATAAAATCTCCACGCATGTCAGTCAAAAGGATATCCATCGCATCCATAAATTTACAAGAAAATGATATGTTCTCTCAAGTTGAAGTTGAAGTGTATTATAATTGTGAATAAAATAAATTTTACAAGTGTGTATTACACTACATCTTTCTCAGGTTGTCCAGCCGTGCCTGTAGGTCGGCGTCAATTCCACTATCTGCACCTGATGCGCCTTCAGGTTGAGCAACCTTGCTCGCAGCTGCTGGTGTGCTGACAGCTGCGGTGGGGGCCTTGACGAGCTCCGAGTTGATGTCGATGCCAATCTCATCGAGGACCTGGCTGACGAGCTCCTCAGTCTCCTCCTCCTCCTCATCACCCTCAAGGGCGTCGTCAATAGCATCGCCCATCATCTCACTCGTCATCTCCATGCGCTCGTTCTGCCGCTCAAACTCCATCATTATGCGCTGCAGTGCCGGCAGGTTCATCTGTCGATTCATCTGTGACATCGCCTTTGTCACTCCCTTCATCGCCTCCCCCATCGCTTGCGTTGATTTCAGTGTCTATTTAATTATATGTAAAAAAGAATTTCATTTCCTTCTTTCAATCAGAGAATCAAACTAAAAAGAGAGGTGGTGGTGCATGGGGGTGCAGTTTTACCTGAATTCTCAGAGACACTCCTTGGAGCTGTGACTTGAGTGCATAGAACTTTGTGATCTGATGTCTTGTGCGAATCAAGTCCTTTGCCATTACCTTAACTGCCCCCTACAAGACCATAATCAACAGAGAAATTTACAAGATTTAGCACAACTTGAACAATAGATAGTTTTACTTTGCATAAGGTACCAATTTTAGTTTTGGTTGGTTTAATTTTGTTAAAGACTTGTTAGCTCAAAAGTAGGGTTTAGTTGAATTCCTAAACATTCAGCAAAAACTAAATTAAAATAAACAAAAATAAAATAAAAAAATTGTGAATAAGCCAGATGGGTTGTGGTATATCATGTAAAGCCTGAACAGTACCAACTACAGTAAAAAAAAAAGAGAGAGAATGAAGCTTCTTTCTTAGTTAACTCAGAAGGAACAAAAGCTTCCTAGGTCTATTTCCTAAGAGTTATTCGGTGAAAATGTTGCATCTAATGTTAGAATATGAAGTAATAACTCTATCCTTACATCCTAAATAAGTCAACATATAATAAGCCGCCACATAATTTGGTTTGGATGCTCTGAAACTAGCACTGTTAAAATCCTCGAGTACATTGGTTTTGTACAAGGTCTTTAGAATTGTTTTTTACCAACGGCTGAAACACAAAACATGCAAAAATGAAAGGGAACTGTGGAAGTAGAGAGAGGTTAGGTACCCAAACAACATGAGCCACATATAGACTGATATGTAACAGCATAGCACTAAAATCAGACTAATCAAGTTCGCAATGAACAATTAGAAAAGATTCCAAAATCAAAGAAACAAAATACCATTTGGCCTTCTTTAGCAGTTTTCTTGATCTCTGTTATAAGCTTTTTCTCTTGGGTTTGCAGTCCTTGCCTCTCTCTTTCTATTTCCCGAATGGATCTATCTAACATCCTCTTATTCTCTCTTAGTAACTCTGCAGTGCAGACAAAAAACAGAAAATGTGCTAAGTTCGCTACAAATCAAACCAAAAAATAAGAAGAAAAAAGAAGCTGCTGATACAGCTCATAATGATGTTTGAAAACTCATCCTTGAATCTGTTGTTAAAACCTGATATTTGGTTTAATCACCTACACCAATTTTTTTTATTTTTTTATATATTAACATCAGTGCATGTCAGCAGAAATGAACATTACATACCAGGACTTGCAAATTTGTAATAATTAAAGCATGAATAAAGACATCCAGTGTTCCAAAATACCAAAACAAATTGATTCATTAACCTAAATAGAACAGGTAGTTAAATAATCTCACAATAAATATTAAATAAGAATCAATAGATCAATCAACAGTAGGAAGGATAATATATTTTATTTAATAAAACTGACACTACCCAGCAGCCTACACACAAATTCACTATGGTACATAGAATTACAGCAGTAAACACCATCTCTCATAAAATTTGACACTGTTCAGGAGTCGATCTACATACTTACAATTGATAGAATTTACAATAACTGTTCATCGTTTAGATAAATCATACTGACTTGATAAACAATTCAGATTTGCATTAAAAAAGGGAAAAGGAGAGAAAAATGCTCATTGAAGCTTGCCAGTGAAAAAATGTGGAAGTAACCAATACCAATTTACTTCTGAAACCAATCAGAAGCTAGTTGAGTAATCAATGACACATTAGCACCGACTGAAGTAGAACAAAGTTATACCATACTACAATTAATGTAATCAAACAACCAATCCGATCACACAACAAGGAAGCATCTCGAAGCTTAACAACTCAATTAATTTCCAAGAGTTGCTTTTCGTATTTTCTGTGAAGGTCAATTTGTATGGTATCCGATGAATTACAGTATTAGAAGTACTTGGTACTTGGTAATGGGTGACAAAGATCGGTTCTAGTTTTAGGTAAAACCTGGAGAAATGATCATGTCTTCGAGCAGATAATTTGGATGCTCCCAGTATAAAAAGAAAATGTAAAGAGGAAAGAGATCGTAACAATCGGACTAGTGATTGAAGGAGATCGGTGATTAAAGCGTTACCAGCAGGGGTTTTCTTCTTGCCGAAGAGAAAACTCATCTTGAAATCGCTTCGAGTCCTTTAAATTCGCAAAAATTGAAGAGATTGAATGGAGGAATCAATCGGATTCAAGCTCTCCACTCTCTTCTTCTATTTTCTATTTTCTATTTTCTGTTGTCTCTACTATGTCTATCTGCTTTCCTCTTATTTGCTTTTCGTTTTTTTTTTCTTTGCCCCTTTCCTTCCAATCCCTTCCCTTCCTTTTCACCAAAATAAATAAAGGAATAATTAATATTTAGTCTCCGATTGACCTCTCCCGGTAAAATCCGAATCTGGTTCCGACGCGCTTTTTGTAAGGGAACTTAACTCCTCTCTTTTTTGGTTAACACTGGAGAGCTCTCTTTTCAACACCGACCCGACGTCAAAATCCGGTTCGGATCGTAAATACAGTTTTGAACCTAAATATATCCAAAAGCGAAAAGTTTCCAATATAAAGCGTGTGTAGTGTGGATAAATAATGAGAAAATATTTATTTCTTTCGAAATAAACATGGAGGACTTTTTTTTATATATATAGAATTATATTTAAATATTTTAACAAAACATGTATATTAGTTCAATGGAGGCAGTTTAGTATGCAACCTAGAGCAAAAAAATTTCTGTCTCCACCAATCAACAGGATCAGTGAAACTATTTTTTTTTTTTTTATAAAAATCAAATTCAACAGAGAACTAGCATTTGGTCTAGTGGCTAAGGCACATGATCTCTATATGAGAGATCATGAGTTCGAAATCAAGATGGGAGAAATTATTTGTTATAATAACAAAGGTATTAAATAGTTGGGTAGCTTGATCTCTAACTTTACTAAAAAAAAATCAAATTCAGCATGCTTGTTTAGTTGAAATATTTAAATTTGACGCTATTTGAAAAAAAAAAAAATCAAGAGCGAGATACGACAGAGATATAAGAGAGAGACAGTGAGAACTTTCGATAGAACACAAAACAAACAATTTTTATACTTAAAAATGGAACTTAAAACACTTCAAATTCGTTCGGATATTACGAGATTGCACAATAAAAGTCGAGACTTCACAAATTAATTTACGGAATTCAACACTGCTAAAATGCAATAATAATTAGATTGTACTGCAATATAAATTGTGAGATCTTTGTAAATATTCAGATATAACATCGATCTTCTTACTAAAAATTATTAATATATTTTAATTCGAGTAACTAAGACTGTGTAAACAGAAAGAAAGAAAGAAAGAAAAGGGAGGATGGGTAAAAATTACAAATTTACTTGCACCATAACTCAAAATCAGAAGGAAAAGACATCCAGAGTAGGGGTGAAAACGGGTCAGATATTATCTGACCGTATCCGAATCCGTATTCAAAAATTAAAATGGTTATCCGATATCCGAATATCCGTGCGGATACGGATACAAATATGATTTTAAATTTTAATTATCTGTATTCAAATAATAGATATATATCATATAATTTAATATATATTATGAAAAAAGTTATGTTATTCACTATTATAATTAGATAAATATTATGAATTTTAGTATTTTTAATAATATTTATATATTTTTTAAATAAATATCCGATTCGATCCGTATCTGTATCCGAAAAAAAAAACAGATACGAATATGGTTTTACCATTATCCGGACCGTATCCAATCCGTTTTCATCCCTAATCCAGAGTGATGCTCTTGCTCTAGATGAACGAAATTCGTCACTCTCAATTCAGAGTGTAATGAAAGGAAAAGCGGACTCGCATCGCTAATTTATTGAGTTATCCTTTTTCCGCGTGCTTCAGATTTTCATTTTCGTTTTCATTCTCTTTTGTTCTTCTCATATCGATTTCTCACACAGGGTGATGCTTTGTCTCAATTTTTAGGGTCTTCGTCGCTGGACCGGTAAGTTCTCAAGTAGAATTTTTTTTGCCATTATACTTTGGTGAAAAAAAGAAAAGATCATATTTCTCACACAGTTAAATTCTCGTGATAGTAAGATGTTGGCATTTCATATCAAGGGACAATTTGATGCCTAAATTGACACCATAACTTTCTTGCTGCTTACTTTTCAAGTAAAACAAATTTAATATTCAACAAGAATTTCATCTATTTATTTTAATGAAACTATCAAGGATCAAGGTCATATTTTTAAAATGACTGTATCCTTTGCCTAAAGCACCAGATAGGTAGATAGATTATAAATGGAGATATTGAGTGTCTGATTTGAGTTAATTTCATGTACAAGTCATTCAAAGAATTCTCAAGTCTGCAGTTGGGTCAATTTCAGGTTGCTTCAGTTCTCTTAGGTTATATTGATCCGGTATTGTATCATCCAAGTTTGGACTCATTAAAGTTTGTTTTACAGATGAAATAAAAATGATTTGAACTAAGCTTTGTTAGGATATGCCTTGTAAGTTGTAATTCAATGTATGGTTTGTAGGCATGTTAGGCCTCTGGTTCAATCAAGGGAAAATTGTTTTTATGTCACTCCAAAACATAAAAATTAGGAAATTGCCATCCTAAAACCTGAAATTAGTTATTTGTCACTCTAAAATCATTAAATTTATGAAATTGCCACAATTATACATCTAATATACATATTTAATTAAAATTATTCTGAAAAGTATTGTATAAAAAATGTATTTTGAAAGTTCCAAAATTACCCTTCCCTTCCCTCTTTCACCCTTCCTCCGCCAGGGGCCCAACACAGCCAGTGAAAACACCAATGAAAATGCGCTACAAACATTCCAGACAAAATTTGCCTGGTCATGGCACCGATAGAAATAGAGAGAGAGAGAGAGAGGGTATACCATCAGGCCATTGGTAAGAAGAGGGACGTTTGGAATGGCATTGTAAGAACGGGGCAAGTCATAGTCTCGACCACGGCCATAGCTCAAGTGATTGTGGAGCACAGACTTAGCAAAATTGAGTTATTAACCTTACCTTTTTAAATGATTTTTTCACAGCTGAGTTTGCTTTTGAGCAAGGAACTAGATTATGCACTCAATTTGAGTGTTTGGAATTGGATTAAAGGATTTGGATTTGGATTTGAAAAAGTTTGAATCGCATGTACTGACAGAACTCAACAATTGATTTTCTTTGAATCAGATCATGATTTGTTGTTTTGAACGCTTTAACTTCATCGTTGTGTATTACATGGTAGGTCTGAAGCTTCAATTTCATCAAAGGGGTAACAAAGGAATGCATTGGTATGCGTGGCATAGTATCAATCATATTGTTGCTTCTGAACCAAAACTTTCTAATGAGTTTTCATTGATTTGGGCATACAACTGTGATTACAGTATGGTTTGAAGGAGTTTACAGATGTATTCTAGCACTTCTATGCATTTATTTGGTGATTGTTGGGAGTGAAGAGGGAAGGGCATTTTTGGAATTAATAAAATATGTTTTTTATACAATACTTTTTAGTATAATTTTAATAAAATCTGTATATAAGTTGTATAAATAGGGCAATTTCATGAATTTGGTGATTTTAGAGTGGCAATTTTCTAATTTCATATTTTAGGGTAGCAATTTTTTAATTTTCAAGTTTTTGAGTGGCATAAAATTTTTTTTTTCCAATCAAGGGATTACCAGGTTTGACTACAGCACCTAGGCAGAACAAATTATCAGGTTCAATCAATTGTCAAGTTGGATACAATTGTCTTCGAGAGTTGAAAACAAATTGTGATCGTGAAAGTGAAAGAGATATTTGATATATAGGCTGGTTTATGGTGTTGGAATAACTTTTCAAAACAATCGGATCGTTAATAAATTAATAAATAAAATAAAACAAGTTGAAAGGATAATATCCGGATCGTGATGTCATCACTGTCTTTGAGCGTATTTCGTTTCTATCGTGCAAGATTTGAAATTGCCATCAAAATAATTCGGGATGTCGTAACTTATTAGGATACAACTACAATAACTCCGCAATATCTATTAGTTGATCAAATTTTATTAAAATTGAGACAACAATATGAAATGAGAGAATCGATTCATTTTCTATGAGAGTAAATCAAGAAACTTCTCATGTTTCTTTTTATTTTATTTATCGGATACAAACAAAACAGAGGAGACCAAGGGAGAGTGTATTAGAGTGGTTTTCATCTCTTTTTCTACTGTATGCGAGAAGTCATTAATTGAATAGTTTATAAATGGGTTATAACGGTAAGAAGGGATGTCAACTAATTACAGTGCATACTCTAACGAAAATGTACCAATTCATTGATTTTATCATAATTATTATTATTTATGAAACGGCTAGGGACTAGAGATACAAAGGAAACGTAATAAACAATTGTACATATTTTCCAGTCCCCTCAAATATACAAATATTAGTTGGAATTGAAGATTTAGTCCAAATGTAATTTGAGAAAAAATTGGGACATCAGATGAGAAAAATATTCTCAATGGACCAAATTTTCAATGAATTTCTACAAGAACCTTATCTATCGAGCAAATTCTTAAATAGAATTGAATCTCCGAATTGTATATATATTTTTTGTTCTGTCAGAAACTCAGAATCAATTTAATTCTTTCGGGTTGAATTATTTGATTTTTATTTCTTTTTGCTATTAATTTTTGTTAGTTTTTCATTAGTTCTAAGTTCTAACAAGTAGCAATATTTAGATGTCTAACATTGTGTTTGGATGGAGGGTAGAGGAAGTGAGGGGAGGTGAAAAATAGAAGGGAAGAATGAAATGGAATAAAAATGAAGATTACATATTTAACCTCTTCATATTTATATTTAGATGGTAAATGAAGAAAAATAAATTTAACTTTCGTTCTCATCTTATTTCTTATTTAGTCAATTAAAATTTAGAAAACTAATAAGAAATTCGGTGGCTGCATAGGTTTGTGATAAATAAACTTGAATGAAAATTATATAAATAAGATTTAGGTTTGGATATTTATATCATTTTTTTTGAATATATTTACACCGAAATTTCTTTTCATTTGTTACATCTCAAATCGTGAGGAAAATCGATTTTATTGATTAGAATAAATGCAAGACTAAATCATTTTTCTTATGTACTCTTCACCTTCAATATAATTTTGTCAATAAAAGACAATTCGAGATTTTTCTTATTACCTCTCTTTCTCTACTATGCATTCAAACAAGATATAAATCTTTAAGTAATGTATATTATTTTGTTTAGTCAAAACTGGTTTGAGGTCCATTCGTATTAATTTTTTCAATGTTTTGAACCCTTTGTAATTATTCTTTTCATTTGGTGGTTCAAGAAGTTAGGATATGTTTGAACTGATAAAGGAAGGAAGAAAAATACATTTTATTGCATTAAAATAAGAACAACAACACTATCTCTAGTTCGAGCCATTCTCATAAATTGAAACATTCTCTTATATTCTTAAACTGTAAACTAATTCGTAACAGTAAAAATACTAAATTATGATAGCAACTTAAATACAATCATGATATGGAGTTTTTCTCTTAAAATAAACAAACATGATATGGATAATTTTGTAAAGATGCCTCTTAATTTATCACACCGACATATTACTCCTTAATTATGACTCCGAGCCGACTAGACTTGCAATTATTAGGGTCCGTATTCAGATTTTAGCGTATACGGATATTCATATTGGGAAAATGAATACGCATGCAACCCGTTTGTACTGCAAGAGCCGACCAGGGACGGGTGCGTATCCTCTGAGATATCTCAATTTTTGCATGATCGACGTGTCCGGTGCCTATTCGGAGGAAAGTAGGGTGCAGTTTTATTTGAGATTTGAGATTCGTGCAAAACTTATTTGAACGAGTGAGATATTCCAAAAAGTCACGTAAAGTTTGAGATATCTCAGAGGATGCGAATTCACCGGGGACTTGGTTGCTTCGCCTGATAGTCTGAATGTCTGATGCCTTGCTTCGTCCTAGATACTTCCACGTCCGTGTGGGACCCGCAAACACATAATTTTTTTATAATAGATATTTAGGTGACCCACATAAAGCCGGCTTCACTATTTTCCTTCTGAGATAGGAGTAGGTTCGATGGGCATCGGACCTACTTTTAGGTTCAATTAGCTCTAACACCGTACGATTATCATTGAGATTTGTGCGTACGGAAACTGAAAATATTTGCACAGATTTTAATGAGTTCGCACGAATCTTGATACAGATCTGATGGTCATTTCACCCATCGAAAAAGGTAGGTCCGATGGGCATCGGTCCTACTCTCAATTCCTTCTTTTTAGTTTGAAATCGAGCAGTTTTGCGGGTCGTGAAAGGAATCTGTACCTTCGGATTGCATCCAACGGTGGTGCATAAGCAGCCAGAACCTTCTGGAATCTCGAAAACTCTTTTTATAGCTACCTCTTCCCTCCTAGTTCCTCCTCTCTCGAACCCTAGCCGGCGCTAGTGTTTGCAACCAGATCTCTGCGCTCTTTCTTTCTCTTCCTTATTAGATAATCTAGATCTACATAGAAATCATTAAGGATGGCCGGAAAGGGAGAAGGACCTACGATCGGAATCGATCTCGGTACCACTTGCTCGTGCGTTGGTGTGGGGCAACACGATCGTGTCGAGATCATAGCTAATGACCAGGGAAACCGTACCACTCCCTCCTATGTCGCCTTTACTGACTCCGAGAGGCTCATCGGAGATGCCGCCAAGAATCAGGTCGCCATGAACCCGACCAATACTGTTTCGGTGAGTGTTTATGTTTTTTTATTTATTTATCTGGATACTGTAGATCTATCCGCTGCTAGTTTAGATCTGTACCGTTTAAGATTGAACCTCTCGTAGATTTTCTAAATACTTAGATCTGTTGGACGTTGGCCCTTTTGGATTATAGGATACCTATACACGCGTGTTTTTTTGTAGGTAGAAACAAAGTAGTTGTTTCTTCTCCGTTCTGCAACATTCCTTACCATTATAAACACTTCAATAGCCTTGATTTCTATTTATGATATGGTAATGTCTATACTGAACAATTTTTGGTAATGTCTATACTTAACAATTTTTCTAATAATATAAGAAGTAACAGAAAGGTTCTCTGCTGAAATTATTGTACCTACATATGCCTAGACAACCATGACCAGTACTATAACCAATTTTGAGTTGCATCATTGTTTGAATTTTGTATCCACGGTGCATCTGTAGTGTGGATATTTCAGCACTCAGCAACAATAAGCTAGCCTGATGGTGCTGCTTTGGTGATCTAAAGTGTATTCCGTGTACTTCAATTTTCTGTACTATGTAGAAATATCTCGCATATTATTGAACGCACTTCTTGTAAGTACAATCATATATGAATCCTTACTTACAAAACATTGCATCTCATGCAGATGCCAAGCGTCTTATTGGCAGGCGTTTCTCTGATGCCTCAGTCCAGAGTGACATGAAGCTATGGCCCTTCAAGATCATTCCTGGACCAGGTGACAAGCCCATGATTATTGTGCAGTACAAGGGTGAGGAGAAAGAATTTGCAGCAGAGGAGATTTCATCCATGGTCCTCATGAAGATGCGTGAGATTGCCGAGGCTTATCTCGGTTCACAAATAAAGAATGCTGTGGTCACTGTGCCTGCCTACTTCAATGATTCCCAGAGACAGGCTACCAAGGATGCTGGTGTGATTGCTGGCCTTAATGTCATGCGTATCATCAATGAGCCGACTGCGGCTGCCATTGCCTACGGTCTCGACAAGAAGGCTACAAGTGTTGGCGAGAAGAATGTGCTCATCTTTGACCTTGGTGGGGGCACCTTCGATGTGTCCCTCCTGACCATTGAGGAGGGTATTTTTGAGGTCAAGGCCACTGCCGGTGACACTCACCTTGGTGGTGAGGACTTTGACAACCGCATGGTCAACCACTTTGTTCAAGAGTTCAAGAGGAAGAACAAGAAGGATATCAGCGGCAACCCGAGGGCTCTCCGGAGGCTTAGAACTGCGTGCGAGAGGGCGAAGCGCACCCTTTCTTCCACTGCCCAGACAACAATTGAGATCGACTCTCTCTATAAGGGTATTGATTTCTACTCAACCATCACCCGTGCCAGGTTCGAGGAGCTTAACATGGATATGTTCCGCAAGTGTATGGAGCCTGTGGAGAAGTGCTTGCGGGATGCGAAGATGGACAAGAGCACTATTCATGATGTTGTGCTTGTTGGCGGATCGACCCGTATCCCCAGAGTGCAACAGCTGCTGCAGGACTTCTTCAATGGCAAGGAGTTGTGCAAGAGCATCAACCCTGATGAGGCTGTCGCATATGGTGCTGCTGTCCAGGCTGCCATCCTGAGTGGGGAGGGCAATGAGAAGGTGCAAGATCTGCTCCTTTTGGATGTGACACCTCTCTTCCTTGGTCTGGTAACTGCTGGTGGTGTCATGACTGTTCTGATCCCCAGAAACACCACCATCCCCACCAAGAAAGAGCAGGTCTTCTCCACCTACTCTGACAACCAGCCCGGTGTGCTCATCCAGGTGTACGAGGGTGAGAGAACCCGCACCAGGGATAACAACCTCCTTGGCAAGTTTGAGCTCTCTGGCATCCCCCCTGCCCCAAGAGGTGTTCCCCAGATCACAGTCTGCTTTGACATTGATGCCAATGGTATCTTGAATGTGTCAGCCGAGGACAAGACCACAGGGCAGAAGAACAAGATCACCATTACCAATGACAAGGGAAGACTGAGAAAGGATGATATTGAGATTTGAGAAGATGGTCCAGGATGCTGAGAAGTACAAGTCGGAGGATGAGGAGCACAAGAAGAAGGTTGAGTCCAAGAATGCCCTTGAGAACTACGCCTACAACATGAGGAACACCATCAAAGACGACAAGATATCGTCCAAGCTCGATGCTGCTGACAAGAAGAAGATTGAGGATGCTATTGAGGCGGCCATCCAGTGGCTAGATGGCAATCAGCTGGCTGAGTTTGACGAGTTCGAGGACAAGATGAAGGAGCTTGAGGGTATCTGCAATCCCATCATTGCCAAGATGTACCAAGGTGCTGGTGCTGACATGGCTGGTGGAATGGAGGAGGATGGCCCTGCACCAGCAGGTGGCAGTGGTGCTGGTCCCAAGATCGAGGAGGTCGACTAAGTAATTTCTCTTGTTTGGTTTCTTGTGGGGTGGATGCGTGCTCCTAGGGTGGGTTGGTTTTTGAATTCAGAAGCTTTTACTGCCTGGACTTGGATGAGGGACAGTTTATCTATTGAAGTTTTAGTTAGGTTTTGGGTTCATGGTTAGTGTAGCGTCGGCCATGTAAAAGACGGTGTTATTATTTTGACTTTGTGATTTTTGTTAACTTGTTTTGATTAAGACATTTTGTGTAGTTGTTGATGCTACACAGTATCCTTATTACAATGAATCAATGAATGAACGATATCAACTGCTTTCGGGTATCCTATCCTGTGGTAATCTGTTTTGTGAGTTTAGACGATTGCTTCTCTCTTATTACAGACTGTTGACTTCGTACTGGAATTTATTGTTTGCTCGATGTTATTTTATGAGTTGTTGATGTGATTGTTTGCATGGTTTGATTGGTCCAGTTTCATATTTCCACTGGCAGATTTTAGGTAAGGCGTTCTTCTGGTCACAAATAAACAACAAAGCAACTTACATTTGAGCACTTCTAAGCAACTTGTATATCTGTAATTTTTTCTGCGCTCATCAGCCGTTGTTTTCGTGAAAGGGATTCCATTCTGACTTTTAATTTCCTAGCACATGTTAGAAACCAATTTAATATAGTTTCGTTCGTGCGTATCTCAATGTTGATTTATTGCTCACGACAAGTTGCTCTCCAAGAAAAGCCCGCTGCCGAACACCAAATGTTTGTCAGTTTCCTCCGTTTGCTGCTTTGAGTAAATAATCGGCATAGACTCCGCCTACATCTGAAAATAAATTAACATTTTTAATCAAGCACGGTACATACCAATGGCACATGCCATGTGGCATGATGGTTGCTATCATATTTATGTATGCATTGTATTTGTATGTATGTATTTTAATTAACCTTTACAAATTATGTATGCAAATGAAAATGACTTGAGAGAGAGGAATGGACCTCCACCTCCAGCGTGGGACTCCGCGGTCTCCAATTTTGCAATTTAATTGCTACTTTTTGCACAAAGTTAACAAGATGTAATTATTAAGAATTAACATGCTCCTCAGCTGCAGCTGTGTCAGTGTCCCAATCAGTAAATTAATTACCTATATCACCTCATCTGGACCACTTAATTCCTGGTCACCTCGTCAAGCATATATATGCTTTTTTACTTTACTTTTAAGCTATTATATGTGCCCCACAAGGGACCCACCAAAAAGTTATCTGCATTTTGATCATTTTATTATTTACAAGATTATGCTTGCTCCATTTGATAAGTGTTTTTACTCCACAGAAATTAACTGACATTTCGTTTGTGTGAATCTCAGATAAATTAATCGTACACAACTGAACGTTCCGAATTTTAAATGGACCGCAAGTGGCTCATTTCCTGTTAATATTGGGCCCAAAATATATATTGTAGAGGCCCATTATATTGGTCTCTTATGTCTGTTGTTAGAGCCTCAGAGAAGAAATATTTTTATAAGCTTTCTGAACTCCATATTATAAAAAAAAATTACGTTCATACGAATTTTCCTAAAGAAATTAATTGATGATTTGATAATGAAAAAAATAAACATATTTGCAGATGCTGAAATAGTAGCAAATTTCTTTCTTATATCTCTTAATTTTTTAAAGTATACAATATATTTCAAGTCTAACATTGAAAATCTGGATTGTTTTATTTAATAAAATTTTGTAAGAAAATAAGATATCTGTGATCGTTTTACTTATAATTATATAATAAATTTAATATGTGGCGTTACTTTTTTTATTGGTGGATTATAGGTTACAAACATTATACATATATATTGGTGAATATATAGAAGTATTTTTTAAACAATTCAATTGATACATGAATATATTTTTGTGACTGTGTCAATTTTTTAAAATAAAAAATAGTTAAGATGTAAAAAGTTATTTTGCAATTAGTAATGTATAAAGCAGACCACAACAGTACATTCAATTACCATTCCCTTTACGATGACCGATTTGCTAATTTGCTATTAGTAATCATATAAAATAACATGATTTCACTAATTTTATTTTCCTTTGAACATAAAATATACACATTACGGTGATCGCGAAAACATTAGTGAAGTATAAAAACATTTGGTCTTACTTCATAGCATGACCTTTGAAGAGTAAAACTAGCTAGCATGTTATGTGTCCACTAAGAAATATTGGTGAGCACAATTCTAAAAATCTATTAGATTGGTTTTAAATGACGAATTCAAATTGTTGAAACCGATATTATTACTCGTGTACATGCAAAAATTTAAACTTTTGAATTCATTTAGTAGAAAATCAACGGTTTAAAAAATAAATAAAGTTTTATAAATTATTTTAGTGCATTTATTTTTCATTATTTTTTGATTGCTTGACTTTGTACTAAATAAAATTCGGAAATTTTGTATGTACACGTATCACTCATGAAGTATATCGGTTTCAACAGTATGAATTCATCGTTTGAAATCAATCCAATAATTCTTTAAAGTTGTCATCACCAAACTATCTTAGTGAGCCCATCACACGTTAGTTCTGATCACCTGATCCAATACAGTTCAATCTAGATTTTGATATATACGCCAATAAATTTCTTCTTCTAGGTGCATAGCTATTTTCTAGTTCTATATATGCTTCACACTGAGATCACCTGTGAAATTCATGTAAGGTAAAATCCCTTTAATTAATTACCTCTGCGAGCATTCTTAAATTTTCCGATCTTTATAATAATTTTTTTCGTTATGTTTTTATTAATCTGTCCTAAAATACTATGCCATATATGCAACCCCTCATTTCTTTCTAAAATATTGCATCCTCAACTTCCAATCATTACCTAATTTATTCACCTGTCAGTGGAAAATTCAACAAGTTAACCACTACTGGATCAAAGGTTATTAAGACCTCCTTGTGTCAACCGCACCTTTACAAATTTAATTAATTTAGTGTGTCCTACCTGATTATTATGTAACAACAAAATAACACAGGTAGAACTATGTTGTTCAGCAGTTAAAACCTACCCGATTAATTTCAAACAATGAATCCAAATCGTTGAAATTGATGTACTTCACGACTGATGCATTTACAGTTAAAATTACAAATCTTCGAATTAATAATATAAAATCAAATGGTAAAATAAATGCTGAAATTTAGATGTATTAAAATTAACTTATAAGCCAGCTTGTTTTTATACTAAATTAATTTAATTTTAAAATTCATAAATTTTGCATGTAAACACATCACTTTCACAAGATCGGTTTAAGCAGTTTGAATTCGTCGATTGAAGTCAATTTGATAAATTTTGGAATCAGCTTGGTGAGCTTAAGAACACCCTAGTTCTGCTCAAACAACATTATGATATGATTGTACTTTAGGAAGAGTTTTAACTGTAAATAAAAGGAAATTCCCTCTCCCAATCATCTGTACATAATACCTATTTAAAAGAGCAAAAGATGGAATTGCTCCTAAATTGGACCAAGTATAATATCTATCTGTGGACTTTAGATAGGGGTGAAAACGGAATGGGTAATATCCGAGTCGTATTCGAAAACTTAGATGTGGGTATCCAATATCAGAATATCCGTGTGGATAAGGATACTGATATGGTTTTACGTATCAATTATCCGTATCTGAATAGTAGATGTATACTATATATTTTCATATATATATATATATTATGAAAATTTTATATTATTCACCATTATAATTAGATAAGTATTATGAACTTTAATATTTTTTTATATTATTTTCATAATTATCCGATCTGATATGGATCCGTATCCGTATCCGTCTGATATCCGTTCCGTATCCGTATCCGGAAAATGAAAAAAGAAATATGAATATGGTTTTACTACTATCCACTCCGTATCTGCTCCGTTTTCACCCCTAACCTTAGATCTAGCAATTGCAAATCTGAAATGAAAGGCTTAAGCTTCTTGCTAATTGTATGATTATAAGTACAAACTTCATTTTCACAATGAATTATCTAACTTAAAATCATAAAAAATTAACCACCATATCAGAGAGTTGTATTATTATTGCTTAATTCAGACCAAAACATTAAGGTTCTTAATGAAGCCCTTGTAGGACTATACACTGATGTGAACAACCATTCAAAACCAAATGCTTTATATTTAATTAAGAAGAACAGAAACTGAAAAAACATTAATCCAAAAATTAAGAATATCAAATTCATCTTCATAAATACCGACTAATATACCTCTTATTAGCTCCCTTCCGAAGGTAATTAAAAACAAACCATGATTAAGATTTCCAAATGTCCTATATTTAAAAAATTTCTTTATAGTTTGTTGAAAACTAATTAAATCAATATTATCTAACAAAAAAATATCTTTAAATAATCTTCTTCTTTTAGATTTATACAATCCCCTAACCTTAATTCCAATAGAAAATATTTATTTAGTACGTAATACCTCCAGAAACATGAGTACTAGTTAATATTCAAAATTATCTAAATGACATTCATAATAGTCGTAAATATTTGCCTAGTAAAACTTTTAAATTGATGATCTAATTGGAGACGACTAGAACCAGTACTGATCCCTAATGAAAGAATAGAAGGTTGTCTTTTGTGGCTGTTCTCTATACATATGCGTACAATAAATAATCTTAAAAAGTTTGACAGGAAATAGGATCTTAGATGACACAAGGCTAGTTGTACAGTACTACAGTACTCTATGCCATACACATCAGCGAGAGAGGAGAGGAGAGAGAGAGAGAGAGCTACTAAAGGAGGCAAGACCAATCTTTTCTTCCTTTTTGCCAATATACGTGAGAATCATGTCCCCTTAGGTCTTTTCTTTTTTATTTTTGTATTTGACCCCTTAATTATATTAGGCCTTTGCTTACTACTCCAGTCTCCAGCCTTTGTTACTATTTGGAAGAGTGGCAGATGTGCGGTCTTAGGGTTTCTTTGTCCTCTACAAACTGTTAATATTAGCTATATATATATATATATATATATATATATATATATATCTAGGTTGCAACATCATTTATATATTGCTCAGTCACGCTGTCTCACATTATATTCACAGTCACATAGTTGTTACTTAGCCTGTAAGAAATTAATGTTGTCTTGCTCTTCATCTCTTCCTATCTCTCTTCTCTCATCTCCTCTCCTGTAGTTAGTTGTACCCCAACATATCCATCCATCCATACTGATCCTTTTCTTTCACATAAAATATAACAAACGCCACCAATCCCCACTCAGACCAGCAATAAAAAGCAATTGATGATATATGCCAGAAACCTCTCCTTTTCTTCTTCATTCCTTTCTCTCTCTCTCTCTCCATCTCTCTCTTTCTTAGGTGCTTCTAGCTAGCGGATCTTATTCTCCACCTTCTCCCAATCTCCATATCATACTAGTGTTTCAAGAATCTTATCACAAATTATAAGCACGCGCTCCATCGGTCAAATACAATGGTTTTCTCTTCGGTACCGGTCTACCTAGATCCCCCCAATTGGAACCAGGTAATTTGTTAATTAATTATCCCTCTAATTCTCTCTCCCTCACTAACTTTCTTCTCCTATCTTGCGCTCCTTTCACTCAAAAAGCTAATTAAAAGAAAAAGAAAACAATATTCCTAGCTTCTTTTTCAGTTTATAATCCTCTTGAATATACTACATATGTAAGATTTAAATCATTTTCTTTATCTACTTATTGTCTAATTAATTCTTTTCTTGATTTCAAATAATTAAATAATTTATAGCAATTTCAAGACAACCTCCAAGTTCCAAGTGTTACTGGTGGCATCGAGGCACACCAGCTGCCCCCACAAGCACTGGCTACAGCACCACGGCCTGAGTCAGGCAGTCCGGGCTCGGTCCGGCCTGGATCGATGTCAGAACGGGCCCGTATGGCAAAGATACCACAGCCAGAACCCGGCCTCAAGTGTCCTCGTTGCGAGTCTACCAACACAAAGTTTTGCTACTTCAACAATTACTCTCTCACCCAGCCACGCCACTTCTGCAAGACCTGCCGCCGCTACTGGACGCGTGGTGGAGCGCTCCGCAATGTCCCTGTTGGTGGTGGATGCCGCCGCAACAAGCGCAGCAAATCCTCTGCAAGCTCCTCAAAATCTGCATCATCTGCTGCAGCCAATCGCCAGGATGGCACCTCATCTACATCATCCACAGCCACCGGCGGCGGCGGCAGGAGCTCCCTCCCGAGCTCGCTCTTCGCTCCGCAGTCCCAATTGCCGTTCATGGCCTCCTTGCAGGGCCTGAGTGACTACCCTGGTGCTTCCAATCTCGGTCTAGGGTTTCCAGGGATGCAAACTCTGGAACCAGTTGACTACCAACTCGGAAGTGGCAGCTCTGGTATGGGTTTGGAGCATTGGAGACTGCCGCAGATCCAACAATTCCCGTTCATGGGCCGGCTCGAAGAATCCCCGGCAACAGCTGGTCAGCCGGTTCCCGGACTCTATCAATTTGAAGATCAAGCTAGTGGAGAAGGTGTTTTCTCTGGCACGGGGCTGCCAAAGGTTACCAGTGCGGCATTGATTACGCAGATGGCGTCGGTTAAGATGGAGGACAACGCACACTCACAGTCACAGGGTGCAAATTCTTCACGTGAATTTAATTTAGGCATGTCTAGTAATGAGCAGTACTGGGGAGGTGCCGGAGCAGGAGACGGTGGTGGAAATACGGGAACTGGTAGTTGTGCTGGATGGGCAACCGGTCTTGCCGGTTTCAATTCAACTTCATCTGGCAATATATTATGATTTATTAGTTTGCTTGTTGCTCTTCAACTTGAAGTGTGTACTTGTTGGTAGTCCTATGCCTAGCTTGAAGCTCAGTTTTTGCAATGGCTTCATCAAAGGTACATTTCTTTTACACAAAGTGTGAAGAGCACAGCGAAACCCAGTCGGACGACTACTTAATATGGAAGATTGCTAGTTACATATTATTATGGTAGGCATGTTTCTTTATGATCCTATTATTTGTTTTCTTTTGTTATCTTAATTTTCTTCTTTCGTTTTGTATGTTATAGTATGGTGGGCGTAATGTGGTACTGTTATGATTTTATGGAGAGTAGGATTAATTAGCTTTGAGGAGATAGTTGTTAGCATGTGAACTCAGTTACCCAAATCAGAATGTACTCTAGTTATATTTTAAGATGAGTAGCTTCTACTGACACGAGCACTTAGTTAATTTAACTTTTTCCAAGTTGATGGATTCCTTCTGCGTTTTCTCTCTATTTTAGCTTTTGATTCATCTTCATTCCCATTCTATATGTCTCATTCGCATACATATGTATATCTGCTATATATTTTGCATATATGTCATATATATATATATCTTAATAGAGTAGATATAAATATATACACAGTGAACGAATTGTTATATATTTCTCATTCCCATGTGCAAGATGTCATCAGCATCAAGATACTATTTTGGCATCCCGGCCTGATGAAGCCCTTTTTCTTTTTGACCTTATTTCTGAGAAATTAACGTTTGACGTAAAAGGAGCAGTGCTAAAAGCTCTGGTAGTTAATTAGTAGACACACCATGACTTACTAGAATAGAGAGAGAGAGATAGAGAGAGAGAGAGAGAGAGAGATGGAGAGATGAAACACTGATTATGTTTTAATCTACCATACACTCAACAATAAAATTAAGTTGCTAAATTGGTAATAAAGGATGAAGTGCTAAGTTTGCTTTAGATCTTGACAAGTCTGAAGGTTAATTAATTAATTTGATTATTTCGATCACGAAGTGCACAATCAGCCATAAACATAATAGTGTTCAAATAAGGTTAAAATAGCTGAGAAATTACTGTATAATCAATTATGTTTGCGTTTTCTCCAGTCAAGTTTCATCCCTCATTTAATTTCCATAAATGTCACCATGACATATATAGTGCAATTTGTTGGACCCGGGAATTTAAGCAAATCTAGTGCAAACAAGCATCAATTAATGAACTAAAATCGATCCAACAAATAAGGAGACAACAATAACATGTCATGATGTAATAGCACAAGAGAACCAGCATTTGGTCTAATTTGGTCTAATGACAAATGCAATGCTCTCCGTGTAAGAGATCACAAGTTTGAAATCTGAAAGAATTTTTTTTTTGTGGATGTTAAATAGTTGGGCGGCTTAATTTACTTCTAATTTTTACTAAAAAAATGATCTAGTAGCACAATCAAGTTTTTTTTTTTTTTGAAAATTGGATAGTGACTACCAAAGATTAGTAGCACAATCAAGTTGTAATTAAGTTATCTGCGACATATTCTGGATGTGAAACTTTAAAATTTCTCATTATAACTAGAAGAGGGAAATAAATGAGCTGTAA
Source organism: Carex arenaria (assembly GCA_964058825.1). Classification (NCBI taxonomy): domain Eukaryota; kingdom Viridiplantae; phylum Streptophyta; class Magnoliopsida; order Poales; family Cyperaceae; genus Carex; species Carex arenaria. Next base: position 215,368 of record CAXKVW010000731.1, read on the forward strand.
ACTTAATATAATTCTCCCTGTATTTAAAGTACCATATATATATGTAAGTATGTAACCTCAACTTTCTCAAAGAAAAAAAGATGTGTTTATTTGTTTGTTATATATGCAAGTAAATAACTAATATAAACATGTACCGTCTAGTACAGTTTCGCTTCTTTTAAGAGATCAACTGAAAGATCAATCACCCAGGATTCAGGTACAATTACCGAAACATACTCTAGCTACTTCAAATTTATTTTTACCCCCTTTTAGTTTTCCCAAGCACATGAAATCTTTGTTACCGTCGGCCATCGATTGCCATTGTCCCCACATATGTAGGCAGAGAGCAGAGAGAGAAGCATGCACGATGCACCCCCAAAAATAAATAAATAAATAAATATAACCCGAGACAGTTGGAGAGAAAAATAATTGGCCATCTCCTTAGTTGCACTCAAAGAATTTTTTCTTCATGCGCATTTCGAGGAAGCTATGCTATGCTATGCTATACGCTCCTTTAGAATTCTAGAGCTTTGAAGCCTACCCTTGACTGTGTCAGTGTCAGGGAAGAGTATATTTTCAATTAATATATAGGTACATAGATACATAATGATTGGTATGATCGATGCTCATATGATCTTAGAATGCAACAATGATTGTATTAAGTAAATTTTGATCATTTTTTTTATGTCGGTTTGCATCATTCATGCTATGATTGCGTTGTTGTTAAAAAATCTTAAACAGTAGCACTTTTGTTGTTGATAGTTTAATTTTGTTAATTAATATCAATTCTAGAAAGATATATAGTTATATAATCTATATTAATATAGAACTCAAAAAAGTAGTTTGTTATTAATTTGTAGCTATGTAATGTTGTCTTCTAATTAGTATAGTAACAATATATGTAATAAATTTGCAAATAGTTTGTTTTTTTTGATGTTTTTGAACCGAAGTCCGAATAAAACGCAAAAAAAATGATTCACAAATAAAACGCTAATCACGAATTATTCGCGAGAAAATGCGAATTTTTTATATTTAAAAAAAATTATATTTTTTGGGTTTTTTTTTTCCTGGAATTTTGTGCTTCCTTGTTGTACCAAATAATTTCCGAATTATACACGAATCACGAACTTATGACCCCTCCGTATCGAATCCTAATTATTCATTTGTCACTATGCTAATTAGTACTTGTTGGTTCCTGTCTTTATTTGATTAGGCTGCTAAATATTGAGTTGTAAGTTGGGAATTGTTACTGCTAATACTATATATTGGTGCTTCTATATATATAGATAGAATTATAAGTGGGTTCAATTATTTAAATAGTAATGATGTTTGGTGCTTTACAGTGTAAAAAATGTTTCACTCTATAGAGCTCTAATTAAAGAGCAAGAAAAGATTATTAGTTAAGAGTAAGGATAGCTATCCACTGTCAAGATTTTCAAAAAAAAAAAAAGATGGAGTAAGGACAGCTATGCAATTAAGGTTCAATTTCTTTTGAATTATTTTTGTATTGATCATGAGGGTATGGAATCCGTCATTAAGTATGAAAAAGGCTATTAATTAAGTCAATAATCTTAATAAATTGGTTAATTTGAGTTACAATAATTTTGGCAATTTAATTTGTAATTTATTCAAGTACTTGTAATATAATAATATGCACATTGCTTAATGGCAAACAAGCTAATATGTACTTTTGGTTTGAGATCCTGTGCTGGTCCCGTTGTACTAATTAGTGCGCTTATATTGCTGGCATGTATACATGTATGGTATATATGGAGACTACATGTATAGCTGCAGGTGCATGTGAGAGACAAAGAGACATGCACTTTATTTGCGAATATGCTTGCCAGATTTGATGTGGTTTAATTATGCCTCGAACCAACAATTAAGAGATAATTTACCTATAAAAATATTGTGTTCAGCCCGCATTTATATGTGTTGGTTATATATATATTTCAGCAAGTTTCACACATATTTAGGCAAATGGAACTGCCTCTGGCTCTTCCTCTCAGATAGATATAGAATCATAGATAGTCGACATCATCATCGTTCATCACATATATTACATGTAATAACATTAAAAGGGAAATAAAATAATGTAAATTTGTCCCCCGGAGAGTTGTGCTCAGCAACTCGGAACAAGAAGCTGCTTAGGAAGATTTTTTTTTTTTTTTTTGGGGAAAGTGGAATTACACATGCAGTGAGAAACAATTAATATACAATAATACGATATATTTTTATATATAAATAAATATATATAAAGGAGATGAGGGCCTGAGAGAGGGACAGAGAGAGAGAGAGAGAGGAAAAAGCAAAAGGAAAACAGGGAGCGGGTGCTCAAAATAAAAAAAAGAAATGCATCCATATACTATACTATCTATCTGAATTGTTCAGCTGTCACTGTCTCAGGGAATCTGAATTTCGTCTGCTTTCATCACTCCCGATGCAGTCAGACATCTCTCTCTATCTAAGAAGACTCAGGAGAGAGAGAGAGTGTGAGAGTGAGAGGGAATAAAGCGCAGTTTATGTAAGTGTGCATGAGGCATCATATAGATTAATGGATAGCAGTTTTTTTATTTATTTATTTAATTTTAGTAATTTAAATATTGATTTCTAAATACAGGATGAGAATACCGTATTTTTAAATGTACTACAAAAACAGTGATGATGTTATACTTTTTGTACAACTTTTATAGAAACCAGTTCTTCTATTTTTTTTTATTTATTCTTATGATCATGCAATAAAAATTTGAAATTTAAGATAATCGTAGCAATTAATGTCATATATTGTTCGTTTAGGGAATATATAATTAATGACAAAAAGCAAGGAATGATATAGTGTGAGGTTAATAAATATTAAATAAACTGTAACAGTAGCACAATTTCTTAGGAGATTTTTAAAGAAACCTTAACAATATGCTTCCTTCTAGTACCTTTAATTTGATACCTTCAAAAATAAATTTTGAATCTAAAAAATAAAAAAAAGTTGCTTATATAGATAGCCTGGCATATGCATCCCCACAGCAGTCTATGTTGTGCTCTCAATTAATTAATTAATCATACTTCCCGCATGCTTTCCAATAATTAAAAAAAAAACACTCCATATACATACATACATGGTGAGAGGTTTATATAAATGATTTGGTGAGCAGACAGACATGAGACATTAGTCGGTAACATTATCAATATTAATTGAAATTAAATTTCAGGGTTCCACTTCGAACTCGAACTTTAACTGCACAACGGATCCCAAGTTCAAGATTTGGACTCAAAGTTTCACTGCACTGGATCCTTAGGCACTAAGGCTTACTTTTCTAAATTAAGAAAATATTTATCTATTGTTTTTTATGTTAATTTGATTAAACAATAAGGCATACCGGTTTTTAATTTGTTAGAACCATGCACCAGTTTTAAATTGTATTGCATTGTTAAATGCCAAGAGCAAAAACATATATAATTATTTGTAAAATATATTAATCTCTTAATTATATATGGTGCATGCATTAAATATTATAAAAAAATCTTGTTCAAGTTAAGAATAATATTGTAGACGCTCTTCATCATTTAGATACTTAGAGCGTGTATTTATATAAGTCAATTACAAGTTTCAATGACCATCCATTCATTAAAAATCGTTAAGACTGGATTGCTAAAAATGTTATATTGTTATTTTAACGTAAGTTAAACAATGTTTTAATTATATAGAAGTAGGTTAGCTAAACGATGGCACAAAGTTGATATATGTATGTATGTATGTACGTACGTACGTATGTATATGTACATGTCATACTTGAATAATGAAAAACACAAGGACAATTTTAAATTATTAATTGGAATAATATTTTTAAAGGTATCAAATTTAATACATATATTTCATAAAAATTAATTTTTGTTAGTCCTATCTTAAGTGGTAAGGTCATATCTACAAAAATGAGAGAGTATCCGTGAGGGTAAATAGTGACTATTCACGAGGGTACACTGACAGAATCCATCACGAATAGTGTCCCTTACTAACAGATAAATGGTGGCTTGCAATAAAAATTTGAAATTTAAGAGAATCGTAGCAATGTTATATATTGTTCGTTTAGGGAATATATAATTAATGACAAAAAGCAAGGAATGATATAGTGTGAGGTTAATAAATATTAAATAAACCGTAACATTACCACAATTTCTTAGGAGATTTTTAAAGAAACCTTAATAATATGCTTCCTTCTAGTACCTTTAATTTGATACCTTTAAAAATAAATTTTGAGTCTAAAAAAAAAAAAAAAGTTGCTTATATAGATAGCCTGGCATATGCATCCCCACAGCAGTCTATGTTGTGCTCTCAATTAATTAATTAATCATACTTCCCGCATGCTTTCCAATAATTAAAAAAAACATTCCATATACATACATACATGGTGAGAGGTTTATATAAATGATTTGGTGAGCAGACAGACATGAGACATTAGTCGGTAACATTATCAATATTAATTGAAATTAAATTTCAGGGTTCCACTTCGAACTCGAACTTTAACTGCACAACGGATCCCAAGTTCAAGATTTGGACTCAAAGTTTCACTGCACTGGATCCTTAGGCACTAAGGCATACTTTTCTAAATTAAGAAAATATTTATCTGTTGTTTTTGATGTTAATTTGATTAAACAAGAAGGCACACCGGTTTTTAATTTGTTAATTAGAACCATGCACCAGTTTTAAATTGTATTTCATTGTTAAATGCCAAGAGCAAAAACATATATAATTATTTGTAAAATATATTAATCTCGTATATATGGTGCATGCATTAAATATTATGAAAAAGTCTTGTTCAAGTTAAGAATAATATTGTAGACGCTCATCATCATTTAGATACTTAGAGCGTGTATTTATATAAGTCAATTACAAGTTTCAATGACCATCCATTCATTAAAAATCGTTAAGACTGGATTGCTAAAAATGTTATATTGTTATTTTAACGGAAGTTAAACAATGTTTTAATTATATAGAAGTAGGTTAGCTAAATTAACGATGGCACAAAGTTGATATATGTATGTATGTATATAAATGTCATACTTGAATAATGAAAAACACAATGACAATTTTAAATTATTAATTGGAATAATATTTTTAAAGGTATCAAATTTAATACATATATATCATAAAAAATAATTTTTGTTAGTACTATCTTAAATGGTAAGGTCATATCTACAAGAATGAGAGAGTATCCGTGAGGGTAAATAGTGACAATTCACGAGGGTATACCGACAGAATCGATCGCGAATAGTGTCCCTTACTAACAGATAAAAGGTGGCCTGCAACTAGCTAGAGCGTAATCAGGAGCGGAGACAGATTCAGTTTATGAGGGTCAAAGAGATCACACAAAAAAATATAGAGATTAATTTTACGATTCTCATAGACTCTAACCCTATAACAAAATCAACTACTTTTAAAAAAAAATAGAGTTAATTGATCTCATTTCTCCTCATTAAATCCGCACTGAGTGTAACTAATTAAGACAATGACAAGCAATCAAAATCCAACATCATCCGTAAAAACAACTACAGTGTTAATGATTTCAACCTTGGTTAAGCCCAGCCAAAGCGCTCTATGTACTTTGTCACTAATTAATAGAATAGTTGAGATGTATGAATCCGATCCGTTAGAACCGTTTAGTTGATCCACCACATGTCGAGGCACCCAGTCAGCAAAAAAAAGTGGTGGTTGATTTCATGGGCTTATGGGCTAATAAATAAATAAATATATATATGGGCCGGGTTTGGCTTGGCTTGGCTTCAACAACAGCAATACAGCCATTTACGAATCTAATCTGCACATATCTGTTATTTGCTCAAAAGAGGAGAAGAGAAATGCAGAGGGAATCGAATTCGTATCCTCTGCGTTAATTCAAAAAGGAATCTTTTGAGTTAATGAATATCAACCGTTCAATATATTTTAAGATTCGTGCAGACTAGATCTGCACTAATATTGAAAGACTCCTTATGTTATAGGATAGCTGGATTGACTCCGTTTAAAATCAGACGGTTGAGATTCATTAACTCAAAAGATTTGCTTTTGAGTTAATGCAGAGGATACGCGTTCGAGGGAATCTCCAAGGAGTTGGGAGGAAATTCCAATTGCTTTTGCTCTCAAGAATAGTCACCAGAGCAGGTATTGACTCTTGACTCCAGTTTACATCCACACAATTGGATATATATTTTCCAAAGTACACCTGCTACTCAATTTACCGTGGCCGGTGCATATATAACTTTATATAACAATAAAAGAAGACTTTTGTTTTGATCAGGTCAGTCAACTCCTTACTTTGTTACTAAGGCTCTACCAAAACACGTCCCATATACAATAGATGTCTTGTCCCCCAAGTTCCCTAACCTTCAACAATTGTGCAATCAAAATTTCAAAATCTGATCTCTTCTCTCAACAAACACACACACACACACATATATATACTACTTGCTTTTCTCTTCATTTGTCGAGTCCCTCTGAAAAAGAATAAGAATAATCTAGCCTCTCCTACCGTTAGCAATTCCTCATCCTGGTCCTGATCACAAAGCAAGTTCATATAGCATCTCTGTTGAGAAAGGTGACTCTCTTTACACTAATTCAGACCACCTTTTTTTCTTTTCCTATCCATCACTTTTGATTAATTTAGGTATCTTTAGAGAAATATTAGAATTCTCACCAAACCTGACCCCACTAGAGAGCGTTCTAGCTCTATCATTGCTTCTCATCCTTATTGATTAAACTCAACAGATGCAATTAAATTAATCTCAGATAAGACAAGCTACAACAGTACCTTTCTTTTGCTTTAAGTTTCTAAGATTTAAGTTTATATGAAATTATGTTTAATTCCATATGAATTTTAATTTGGATTTGAAAGACTTCCATTAATTATGCAAATTACTTCTCACATCCTCTTGTTTATTGCACTTCATTTCAATAAGTACAATAATTTACTAAGGGTGACAAGAGAGGTACGTCTCATTGGCAGGATTGTAGCCTTCCAAGTTCCAAATCGCTTGAAAATGAAATTCAATTCTTTAATCTAGCTTTCTAGCTTTCTAGCTTTCTATCTTTCTTGCATACATATTTAACAACTTTTGAATTATAACAGATAGAATCAATGGCATCACTGGTGCCGTATGGAACCAACATGCCAGACTTGGGGAATCAGAATCACCAAAAAAGCAATCTCCGGATCGCGATCAACATGGGGATGGCGTTCAACTGCGACATGTGCAAGAACACCATAAATGACTACTGCATATGCTTCTGCAACACATGCAGGAAATGCCTGCACCCGAGATGTGCAGGAGTCAAGATAGGGACCGCATACGGCACCCACGACGGGAAGAAACAAATCGTGCTTCCTGCACCTGAGGAGCTACCGGAGAGCTGCCGTGACTGTTTGAGAAGGAAGCCAATGGGAAGTGCGGTCACTGATCTATTATTGCATGACCATAGGGGAAGCTCTGTGACAGCCCTCGCTAGCAGGAGCAGCATAACCAGGTTTTCAATTAATATTAGTTTGTTCTAGCTATATATATATATATATATATATATATGAGTAGAACTAGATCCTAAGTTCACCAAAACCTCTTGTAATCTTGACTCTAAAATATATCGAATCGATTTTAAACGATGAATCCAAACCGTTGAAACCCTTCTACCTAATGAGTGATGTGTCGACATGTGAAAATTTTAAAGTTTCGAATTAATTTAATATAGAGTCAAGTGGTCAAGAGTTTAACGTTTATAAATTCATTTTAATGCATTCATTTTTGGACTCCTTTGACCACTTGACTCTATATTAAATTAATTCGAAACTCTAAAATTTTTACATGTAGACGCATCAATCATTAGGTAGAAGGATTTCAACGGTTTGGATTCATCATTTAAAGTCGATTCAATATATTTTAGAGTCAAGTTCACAAGAGGTTGGGTGAACTTAGGAGCACCCTAGCTCTACTATATATATATATATATTAATTTGTTTAATTCTTTAATGTCTGTGTGTTTCTAATCTAGTAATATTAATATTTTTGAAGGATTTTTGAATCGACTAATGAGTCTGCGCACAAGCTCTTGGAGTGCAAGTACGATGATTGCTTGATTCACACTAGCATGCCGGGTCATGAGCTTGAGCAGAAGGATTACAAAACTGTCTATAGCTGTTTCGGGTGCAAAGAAAAAGGTTTTGGGCCTCACCATGCATGCCAGAGCGCGTCTTGCTCCTTCTGCCTCCACGAAGAATGCAAGTCTGCTCGTACATCCATGATGCATCCGTTCTTTCCCGAGTTGAGCTTTGATTTCTCTTCTTCGCCGACTATCAAGTATTGCGAACCTTGCAGGAAAGACCACAGCAACTTCAGCTGCAATGCTTGTGGAATGGATGTGAATGGTTACTTCTACCATAGCCTCGATGGGAAGAATCATTTGCATCCTTGTTGCGCAAATTTCCCACGCCAGATCATTTGTGGAGAGAGTGGAGCCACCTTGGTGCTTCGACCAAAAACCACCTCAAAATGCTGTTATTGCGATCATATAAGAAAAACAGTGAATCACAAAAAGACTGATCAGATATGGTCGTATGTGTCGCAGAACGAGAAGTTTCACCTGCATATACCATGCATCATACAGATGTTATCTGATTTGAAAGATGATTCAATGGGTGGCGGTGTTATTGGCCGCGGCGGTCACTTAACATTACGTAGGACGATTGGGGAGAATAGGATGGCTAAATTGGAGCTCCAGATAGCAGCACCTGATGCCAAGAAGAAATGGGAAAAAAAGTTTAGAACATTTATGAAATATGCAAAAATTGCGTTAGGCGCCATAATTGCTGCTTTCTTAGGCGATCCAACAACTTTTATCGTCAGCTTTGTTGTGGCATTCATTTCCTAATTAAATGGCTTAGGTTGATCAGGATTTTGTTGTATATGCTGCCCCGCCCTTTTTTTCCTTTTCTCTTTTCCATGGACAATTATCCGTATGTATTATTTAGATTGTAGAGTGGTAGCAACGATTGTATATATAGTACCAAATTTGAGGCATTTGTGGGTGGTGATAGATTTTGGTTTGTATTTGGCAACTGTTACGGTGAATGCATTTTATTTGTGGGATTCATCTCTTATAGCACATGTATTTGCAGTAATATTATAAAAGATGTTTGTTCACTTTGGGTGCGTTTGGATAAATAAAAAATAGTAGCAAGAATAGAGCTATTCTCAATTTTAAGATAGTAGTTATTTTAATATTTTGTAAAAATAGTAGAATAGTGAGCTATCTCACAAAAGACAAACAAAGAATAGTGACTATTCGCTAATTCAAAAATACCCAAACACCGGATAGTAGCTCGGAATAGTACTAATCCAGAATAGTAGCTATTTTTCACACATCCAAACGCATCCTTAAGAATAATATTGTTATATTATAGATCTGCTATCCTGTCCTATAGATATATAAAGCTATCAGAATCCAACATGACCCGTTAGACTAAAATAACTACGGTGTTAATTTCAGGATTGGGTGCAATCTATAAATGGGCTTCAGTAAGCTGGGCTGGGCCCAGACACACTTTTGGGAAGTCTCCATGGTTTAAGAGGAAGGATAATGAGAAATAATTGTTTATTAAATATTTAATGAAAATTTTCACATTAATTTCTCTAAGATAAAGTATACAGATCAGATGTATTGTAATTTTTTATGAATAGATATCTAAATTAAAAGCAGATAATGCTAATACCAAATTCTTATATGCCTTTCAACAAGTGAATATCCGCCTTTCACATGAGTCCCTTGTTAAACCGCCATTTTTATTTATATCCAACATTAAATACAAATTGCAACTTTCAATAAATTACAGCTCAATAACTTTCTATACCACGTGCAGCTCAATAGTTGGACATAATTCAATTAAGTTATATAAAAAAAAATATGTCTGCCTTTCAAAATGACGGATCCATTTAGATGTCCGACAAATGAAATGACAGACTTGTCCTTTTGTGTCTGCCATTTTATTTGACGGACGTGACAACTTTAAGATTTTCCAGAAAAAGTGAAGATTTGTTTTTTTTTTTTTTTGGAAAATGGTATATTTAAAAATTTTGGTCACAAGAAAGACTTAAATCTATACATAATTTTATTTGGTTTTGATTGTTTGTTCATGATTTTTTTTAAATCAACAAAATTCTGGTTCAAATTGGCATTCCAACTCCGCAATTAAGATATTCTAATAATCGTAAATTGAATTTCGATTGAATTGTTTCCATGGATGTTAATCTTTAACCTCTTAGATTTACGACTTAATAATAGTAGTTATTTTTTTAATTCAACTACTAATAATTGATTGCACCTACCAATCAGATCTCATTAATTACGACTCACATCAGGTTTGGATTTAACAAATTTGGTAGATAATTGGTTAGAATATCATTTGCTGTGATTCAAATTAGATACGATGAATGATTGTAATTTATATATTGTTGTTTTAAAAAATAATAAAAGAATTACGACATTTATATGTGGCGAGTACTCTATATAAATTTAGACTTCTATACATAAAAAAAATATAAAAAAATGCATAGAATAAAAAACATACCATCTGTATAATTGAGAGCTAATATTGAGAACATCTACATGCTTAATATAAGAATGGAGAAATTAAATAATTAACCGTGCTATATGCGTTTTTTCTTACTAGTTAGGACTGGAATCTCATTAATTTGGGCACTCAATTGACCAACTAAATATTAAAGCCTGTTTTAAGAGAAATTGAAGTGAGCCATTGAGATTCTCCTTGAAATGCTTAATTAATTGAGGCTCTAATTATAATGGAAATTGAGTATTACCACAGACTCCTTCCTTTCATATCTGAGTTAAATTATTTGCTCTTAGAGAATTATATACAACCCTGAAGTTATTACTATTTTTTTTCTGAATAAAATCCTATTATTGACAGCTTATGATATATCAGGGTGAAAATTCAAGCTTGCTTTGACCCAAAAAAATGGAGGGAAAAATAAATAAATTAAAACTGGCCTGAGTTTAAGTTTGAACGGCCATAACTATATATTAGCATCAACACACGACTAGACGCATTCATAACAAAGTTTAAAACAACCAAACCGTATATGTATTCTCTCAGCATTAGTGATTGTTAGCAGTTTAGCGCCTAGGAGGAATTTTTGCTACTTAAGTTAATAATAATAAAAAAACAAAGCAAAAACTGAGAGCAAATTAATCTAAGAAACTGTTTCTTCACCCGATGAGAAGAGATCAGCAGAAGAACATACTGTTCCATATAGCCGGGTGCAAGCGTTGCAGCTCAGGAACAGGTGCTACCACACCACTGTCAGATGATGTGTCAGAAGAATACTCGCCAATCAGGAACTTTGATACCTGCTCAGCGGTATGGTGAGCATACGCTATTGGTGCAACTATTGCGAAAACAAAAATACAAGACTAAATTAACCAATGACGGCTTAATTATTTTGGTACTAATAGTTACAAATTATATATGGTTAGAAAGACTTAATGTGCCTTTAATTAATTAAAGTACCTATTGAAATTGCAGTATTGCTTCTCTGGTACCTGCATTGACAGTCCAAAAACAAAAGCATTAGTACGTCAAATTAGTTCTGGTTTCATTGCGAAACACTAACTATTTGTGAGTTAATATGTATTAACAATTTGTGATTGTTTAGATGCATTGCATACACGTAGGATAGGTTGTGAATGAATTGTTGTAGCTCGTCGACAGCAAATCCGATCTCATCAATTAGCACATGGTAATGTGCTGGCCTTGAGGTGCCCTGAATACATGTCCAAAACAGAAGAAAATGAGACTAATCAATTTATCAATTCACTCGAACAGAATAAAACTCAAAAGTTAATTAATGCCTTAAAACATAATTTATATAAATAAATCAGGTCAATTGGGACCAGAAAGGTTTTTATATATGTTGCTTCTGGATATCAAAATTCAGTGTTGAGAACCTTATAACAAATTAAAAGACACCAGAAATTCTAAGTAAACATACAATGATTCCATTATGAGCGCACATGTAAAAATCGTAGTGCCTTGGATGAACTATCACCGTATCCACCACCGTGCCTGAATAATTGAATGAATGTGTGCATATAAAATGAAACTGAAAATTTAGCTCTAGCTAATTCCATGAAATTATGACACGGTCCGGCCACGGAGATTCGCAAGGACACTAGCCAGTTAACGAAACATCACTCAAGAGGAGCAAAGCTCAACCCAAAATAGAATAAGAGGAGATAAAACTCCACTCAAATAGAATAAAATTCGTAATATTTCACAAGTTATTTTTCAAAATAAGCATGGCTTCTCTTATAGCCTTACAATAATTTCCAAAAATCACCTAAACATTAATTAATACAACTTTAACTATTTTTTGTCCTCCCAAAATACTCTTAATTATCTTCCTATCTTCCTAGAAACTCTAAAAAGACTCTCCTAGAAACCCCAAAACACAGCTAGATACATTTGGAAACAAATACTCTTTGACCATATTTAAAATATATTCAAAATTCACACCTAATTAATTAATATCACACAGTCCAAAATTGACCACTTATCTTAACATACATTTTTTACTATGAAGCCTTCTGATTCTGGAAAAACGTAAAACATCAAAGTTGTAGATAATTTTGTAAACTTTGCAAATTCCAAATTTCACCTTAATCCAAGTTCATATGAGCAAGATATGATAAAAATACTGAAGCATGTCAAACTGTCCAGAAAACGGTTCATACAGCTTGGTCCATTGTTGGCCTGATTTAGATTCATCTTAACTTGAGTCATGATAATATCGACTTGGAAAGGTTTAACTATCCTCCAGATGGGGGCATTTAATTTGATGAGATGATACATGTTACTGCGTGGCTTGATAGGTGACCTGGGCGGTGTCAAATTAGAGAAGATAATCAATGTAGTATACATACCAGGAGGTACATTATTCTGAGGACTATCAGCTTGGAAGAGTTTTGTGTGATGCTTCTTTTGAGCAATAATCACAGTGACTTTTGGCAGAGGCCCTTCACCCATCATCTCATATGCCTGTTCATTAATTAGTTAATTAAGTAATTAGTTTAAAGATAAATGGTTCAACACTAATTAAGTTCACTATATATTTTATAATTACAAACCTTCATGATTTGAGAAACTTCAATGTTCAAAACTTGGTTGAACTGACTTTGGCTCACTCCATCCCTGTAATAACGAAGAAAAAGAAATAATTCTATTAACAACTACAATAAATGATACATAAATAAACCTATGACCTGATTGCATATATAAAAGCCTGAGTGCTCACCTAAACATGATGATCTGTTCGGGCTTCTGCCCATTGCTGCTCTGGTAGAAATCCAGCAACATTTCTCTACAAGCAAAACATTTAATGCCTAATTCAATAATTAGCTATGTATAACTAAATAACTTGATCTAACATATACTTTCACAATTAAATGACACCTTATGATCCCATCATCGTCATATCCATTAGGCTTTGGAATGCAAAGAGAATCAATCATTTCCATTTTCGGCGCCTGTGTGCGCACAGAGGCTCTGTACTTGGAAATGGATGGCCAGCACAGGGATCCTACCACCTGTGGGGATTTTTTGCCAAGAATAGAAAACACACTTTTACTACTGTAATTTATTTTTGAAAGGTTGGTAGTGACTACCAATTGCATTAATACTACTGTAATTTTCAAAGTGTGAATTAAATTGTAGAGAGAGATCGATGAGCTTCGCCGTACAGCTGCAATGGAGGGTGAATCGTATCGACCAGCAGAGCCATGCCAAACATCTAGTCCGAGAATTAGCGTAGCCTTTTGCTGAACCAGAGGCATCGACTTTTTGTCCTCCAAAGCCAAGACTGAGTTAATTCCACCAAGCTTGTAGAACAAAACAATTTTTTTTAACAATATGAATATCAGTTGCCTCCATTAAAATAAAAGCATAAGTTCAAATTTAAAAGAAAAGGATGTAATAAGAGAAGGTGTAATGTGAAAAGCTACTTACCTTAGCATTTATCTTCAAAAGAAGATTTCCAAAATAGAGTTCGGTGTGCCTGCCAGGGCACATGCATTGACTCGTTATGCCTTCCTCTTGAAGACATTTCTTTTTTAATGGCCCTATAAGAGATGAAACAAAGTAGATTTACTGTGTTCTCTTTTTTATTCAAATTCCATAGAATTAGGCCTCTTGCCAAATTAATTCAAAAAGAAGAATAAATAAGAAAAAAACTTAATACCATAAAGGTCGTTCTTTTCAGGTAGAATGCATAAAATGAACTTTGGACGATCACGCAGCTCGCATCTGAGTCGTTCAAACATCTTGTCAACCCTGACAACGGGTCCCTTTTCAATGTACCGACTTTGCTCCATAATTTGTGCTTGTGGCTGGTCAATATGCTGCAGATACCATAAAATGTAAGGACCTCTGCACAAATGCTTGAAAAATAAGGGAAGCTAGAATCTGTGACTAATAATGCCCTTGCGTCGACCACAGTTGATGAGTTGTCTCGAAACATAACTCATGTCAACCCTTGTAGAGAAGTTCACTACAGCCCAGACACCTATCTTAACTGGATCATGTAGAATCTGCATAAATAAATGGTGACCCATAATATGCTCTTAAATAATTTGAAATTAGTAACTCAATGACAAAAGGAAAAGAAAGAGAGTCACTAAATTGGATCATATATCCTGGCATGCAACAGTACCGACTGAGAAATCAGCTGGATACAAAATGGTGAAGAAATTAAGAAAGCAAAAATTAGATATGTTTCTTCATTGCTTCTGACCTTGTCTTTAGTGTTCCATCGGCCACAATCAGGAACACATCGCACACCATTGCCGAGAATTAGCTGCTCAAATGAAATAACGAAAAAATTAGCAACAATTCCACAAAGACCCTCAAAATATCATATTTGCCCCTACAAACATCAAATTTTTATACATTAAATTGTGCAAAGATGTTTTGAGGTTTCACATGGCATCAGCCAATTTTTTTATTTTACAATGAACCTCTTCTTTCCAAAGAAGATTTGTAAAAAAAATATAAATATTTCAAAGGCACGAAAGCTTACTCTTGGTGCAGGAAGAACACGACCAGTCAACCTTGTCATCTGTTTCTCTATTTGGATGCCAGATGCAGCAAGTAATGGATCTTCATCATACCCGTTACTTCTCACTGCCTATAGTAGAAAATGCAGACAAACATAATTTTGTAATAGTAATAGAAAGGAAAATCAGACGCATCATATCTCTACAACACTTATGTTCATTTGAAGTTGCTGGTATGCCAAGAAAAAAACTTCAACGAGAATAAGTACATTCTGACTCACCTCAGTGATAATTCGGCTTCTCTCCTGAGGCTTATGCCTCGTTTTATCCAGCAGAGAAGCCCTTTGTTTGGAAGACAATGCCTTGGTGTAGCGTTGCAGTGGGATCAAGTCACACATCTGCACCACAAATTAATTTGCATATTAATTGTCATACACTCAAGAGCTTACTCAAATATTTCCCAAGTCAAAGACAACAAAATTTCATGCATGTTACATGGCTAGCACAACCAGGAGAGATAGAGAGAACCTCTAGTGGGACGTAGGTAGGATTTCTGGGCTTGCCGAGATCAAGGCAAGGGTAGCTTGAAGACCAGGTGAGGTCGAGCTGATATTTTTTCCTGAAATAATCTGACACTGTCGTTTCCACAGTGTGGTACTCTCCATCATCATCCCTCACTTTGATTGGAAACCTGTGGCATTTATTCAGAATAACAAGCATTTCAAATATTTTCTTATCTTTTTTCGTTTTCTATTAGGGATATACATGCAAGCGCATGACACAATACATAAATGTAGCAATTTTTAAACAGTACTTAATGAGCTGTTGATCATCAAGTACCTTTGTTGATTGCAGGGTAACTCGCTTAAGCCAAATATCCTGCACTCCCTTCTGCTGTGCTTTGTTTTGATCCTTAAATTTTTCAGCATTCTTTTGGCCTATTTGATGAAATGAAATGCATTAGGATCCATTTCTTAGAGCTCTGATGCAAATATAATTTTAAATTCAAGGTCAGTAATTAAGATTACTAAATTAGCTAGTATTAATTTAAAATATGATTGACAAATGACAAGTCCATGGCAGTCCCTCTGTTGACTCAGCCAATATGTCTTGGAATCAGATGAAAAACATGAATTAATAGGTTCAATTTTTCTAATGTACATGACTGTAAAGGTAAAATATATGTTCTGCAAAGATACGAGCTCTTGTCCTTCTTTTTCTTTTTGTTCTTTTCAGTTTTTTCTTACTTTCTACACCTTAGGAATTCAATATCCATAGGATTATAAGAATCCATCATATATAGTTTACTGAAAATTTAAAAAATTCTGCTTGTTACAAAAGTGTTGAGTTTTTCCATAACAAAAGATATCACTCGGTAACAAGACAATTGTTGAGAAGATTATGAAAAACTTAGTTTACCTTCACCCAATCAATCTGTCTCGGCTCTTTAACATTCTGGTTAGCCAAAATAAAATCAATAACAGGTCCGGGCGTCAAGATAACAGTCATTGCAACATCTGTTTTACAGAATTAAGGATGCTTGTTTGAAAAATACGGTAGATTCAAAACTCAGAATTTTGTTATGTAATTTTGAATTTTTGATTACTAAACTAACGTACCCATGTTGAATGATAGACCACCACTGGTGGTGTTAAAACTAGAATGAAATCCCTGACACGCTGTAACTCCACCTTCAAATTCAGTTAAGTTTTTTGGGTCTCCATTAAAAAATGATTGTCTAACAACAAGACATCCCCTGTAAATAAACAGAAATATTAAAATTTAAATAACAAGGGAATCACCATGCATCTCCTCGCCCACCCATGACAGATCGAAAAGACAGTACCAACCATGAACATACTTGTACCAGTTTCCATGATATAAATTGACCACTGCTATTTTTGTTTTAGAATTTGACATGAAAGCCTGATCAAGCTTAAGCGAGTATAATATTCAAAGAACCCCAAAGTAAAAAGGATAACAAAATGCAACATAAATCGGAAGAAACTGACATTCTAGCCTGCTGTTGCCTCAACATGACATTGAGTACCATGAGTGCACTTTGAGCATGTGGCGACTCTCCACCCTTGTGTGCAACCGCAATGGAGCTAAGCAGGATTTTCGAGGTATAAGTTATTGCTACTTTAAACAAAGTTGTTTTCTGTACTTGCTTCATCCGTTTATTATCTCCTTCATTATAATTTCCTGCAGCTCTGGATAAGAAGCGAATTCTTAGCTTTTGGCACCATATTCAATTTGGATTCTAAAAAACTTTATGTTTATTTTGATTGCTATATATTGGTGCTTTTGTCTTGTTTAGTCAAAAGTTGGCATCAAAATTTAGTCAATTATTGCATCATTCCTCCAATTCGTCAGCATAAAAATAATCTCAGGCCTTCATAACAAATGGCAAATATTTTTTTTTTGCTAGAAAACGTTTTCAGTCTACAATATGTATGTATTATGTTAAAAGATACTATATAATGAAAATATGCTAAATGACATACTAATGTCAAAATTAAAAAGTATTATTGTGCCAGTTGAAGGAAGAAAATAAAGAATGAAAGAAACAGACCTAGCTGAAGTCTCCTCAAGCACAATGGCAAACTCAAAGAAAGTCTGAGGTAGGGGCCCCACCGAAAAGAGATTCATCTCACCATCATATATGTAATCTCTCCCGGCAAGCTCGAAGCGATACATCTGGCACATCTTCTCTATCACTTTCCTACTAGTCTTCTTGTTCTCCACCAAAATGTCATTGTCATACTTCATTAAAACCTACACATGGATGATAGATGTGGCAATAAATCAATGGTTTTTGCATCAGAGGCTGACGAGAAAACTAAATGTTGGTGTGCAACTATTGGATATGAAAACTGATTGAGAATTTTTTTTCCTTTGAATTATTGTTTGTTTGTTTTATTGTTGGAAAAATCCTCTTTATCCCTCACTTTCACATTACTTCAAAAGATGACCATGCTACCCATTTTCTAGTAGCTTAATTTTGTCACACACACACACATGTCATTTCTTGTTGGAATGAAAAAAAGGATAATTCATCGAGTAATTGTGAGAATAATTGGAGAGGATTTGTGATCTGTCCCTTATTTTCAGGTTTGTGTTCAGGAGATATCTCTGCAACAATTAAATGGAGGTGCATATAGTACAAGTGCACTATCATATCCATAAATCCTTGAAACAAACTTGACAATTAACAATAGGCCAAAGATAAAAGAAAGGAAAAAAGCAATTAAAGTAACAGATGAAGAGTCTATTACACTATAGTTGTAGAAAACAGTGTCAGTGCCGGTGAAGCGAACATGGAAGTGATTACTTATAAGATTAATGTTTCGTCCTTCCTTCCCCACACTAGGCCGGGTCATAATGACTTGCTCCATCTCTTGGTCCATCCTGCATGTGCGCACATATATGTTTTCAAAATAAGAACAGCAAAAATTATATCCCTTACATTTGATGTCATTAATATAATAATTTTATAGGTTATCATATATATGTAAAACCAGAAAATGTAATTGATTGCAAGGAAGAACGTTGAGACAAGAACAAGTGAATAAAAGGTGCAGGAACCGTGTAAAAAGAAACCTTTAGAAGAGAACGATCTAAGAATGGTGAAATTAAGTTGCATAAAATAAAGCGCCTGTTAACTGAAATCATTAATTTGAAGAGAAGACAAGACGCCAAAAATGCAAAAGCCAACATGCATAATTTATGCAAGGAGGAGAAGAAGAAGAAGAAAAGAAGAAGGCGAACAGAGAAGTAATAAACACTAAACAGGGGCAAAGTGCGGATTTTTCTGTTTTCAGGAAAATGCAGAAAACATGAGTCTTGTCAGAAAGGATTAGGTGTTGACTATTGACCATGCAGGTCTTGGTTACTTCCTTTTACTTGGAGATGCTTTTAAATTCTACAAATTCGCTTGGCAGTACAAAATATTAGCCTAAAAGTTAGCAAGGATTCTCGTTATGCCTCACCAATGTCACCATTGATCATTATTCTCATCTTCTCACAACACAATTTTATGTAAACTTTAGGGGCCAGATATAAAATGATCAATTTTTCACTTGCAAGTTCTTTGATGCTCTCAAAAATCCAGTTAAAATTAATCCACATATTTAAGAATTAATGAGACAATTGTACAATGATATTTTTCATACAGACTACTAAAAATACGAACTTCTCATAAGATTTTATGCTCTTTTTGCAAAATAACCTTCAAAACCCACAATTTCGAACTAAAGATGTAATTGTAAATTTGTAACACCACAAAAATAATCTAAATATTGCTACATAATATATAATTAATTTGCAAATAAAAGATGCTTTCAACAAATTAAAATTTGTACGCCAATATAAAATTGAAAATGTAATATAGATAACTTTGATTTATCTTGAAAATGGTGGTATGTAGATACTAGATCAATCAATATCTCAAGTAAAATTACTTGCGATATCTAATATTACATAATTCATAAAAATTCGAGCCCCTGCATTAAGCCTGTTCCGTTTTGTACTTCAAAAAAATGCGTTTTTAAATTGTCTTAATTCATGAATTCGCTTCACTATAACTTATAAATGCATGTATTCAGAAAATAGATATGGAGTTGTCAAATATTTCAAACTACTAATATTAATATGTTATTGTTAAAGAAACGGATATAGACTAATACAAAAATCGAAATCCCGCATGTACTCTAAGTTATTCTGCAAGGATATTCTTTCCTTTTCTTCTGGAAAATGAAAAGTTAAAATTAAAATCTTATGTTAAAAATTAAAAATTTCTGGGCTTTATAAATATTAAAAATTATAATTTCCTTTTCTTCTGGAAATGAAAAGAAACAAATGGACACTGGTTTTAATTTATTGAGCATCCTCCACATTTCAGTGGACGCTAGGATTGTTTAATTGTTTTCCAGTATAAAAATTGAAATCTCTTTTTTTTTTTCTTGTTTAGATCTTGCATTTCGTATTTTAACAAGCTTAGATTAAAAAAAAACGAACCCACTTTTTCTAGAGAAAAAAATTATTTACCAATTTTGTCACGTCACGTAACGTGACTCGCGTGCCGCATAACATGACTATTTTAATCACGTCACATCAAATCACGTGATACGTTACGTGACCAATTTTTTCAACATAATTTCTTTATTATAATTTATTTTGTAATAATTTCTTATTTTTAGTATATTTTGTTATTAATTTCTATGAACTAACTTAAAATTTGAAAATAATAATTAAACGTGATCAGTCACATCACGTGTGGTAACTATGTGACGTGATTGTCCATCACTATTTTAGTCACATCACATCATGTGAAAAAAAAATTAATCAGATAAGATAATCAAGTCACGACGTGTTCATGACATTATGTATTTCCTTCTTTACCTTTCTTATTCTCTTAAGAGTAACTCCCTGCAGGTACTTTTGAATTAATCCAATACAACGATTTATTTTTTCGAATCTGTCTTAGATGCAAGAAGAATTTTTAGATTCGTATTAGATTAATATAAACAATTTGAATCTCATTCTACCAAATCAGGTATATGCGTGGATCTGAGATCTTCTCCTAATGTGGAGCCACCCCTAGTCAAAACTCGTTTAAAAAAAAAATTAACCAAAGGACCTGTACCTACGGAAGCTCCAAGAATAGCCTTCACTGGTCCTCCAAACCGGTGTGGCTTGAAATGACTTAGCTACACCGCTTCCCCAAACCGGTGGAGCAATTTTCCCACCCGGTTGACTCATTTTTCCACCAGACTGCGGCATGGCCATAGAAGATCTGCAGACAAGGCTCCACCGGTTTAGGAACCGGTGGAGCTAGAAATTATTTTTTCTCTGCATCTGGGTCTCTGGCTCCTCCTTCCTCCCCCTCTTTTTTTCTTCTTCTTTCAAAAACTGGGATCTTCATATTTTTTTTTCATTAAATTGTCCCAAAATTCTCGGATCGTCCAAAAGAGTTGGAAACTCTACAGATCTATGATTTTAACAAGGTAAAAATCCGAATTTTTTATAATTGTTATTTTAGCCGAATTAAATTGAATAACTCATTTAATTGAGTTTGTTTAGTCTATTTAGTGTTGAATTAGCAATTGGCCTCAATTTAGTGTATATGTAGTGTTAATTTGTGTAATTTAGTGTAATTTGTGTTATGTAGTATAATTAGTGTAATTTGTGTAATTTAGTATAATTTAGTATAAATTTGTGTAATTTGTGTTATGTAATATAATTTAGGGTAATTTGTGTTATGTAGTATAATTTAGTATTATTTTGTATAATTTGTGTTATGTAGTATAATTTAGTGTAATTTGTGTTATGTAGTATAATTTAGTGTAATTTGTGTAATTTAGTATAATTTAGTATAAATTTGTGTATTTTAGTGTTATGTAGTATAATTTGTGTAAAATTAGATAAATGTGATGTTTATAATTATTTGGTATAATTTAGTATAAATTAGTGTATGGTTAAAATCGAAAATTTAAATAATATGTAGTTCAATGGTATGGTATGGTTAAAATTTTGAATTTGTTGTCAAATTTTGGTCTAAGTATGATGTAGTAATTGTATTTGTTAGGGTTAATTTAGGTCGGACTTACATATAGTTAAATTTTCTAACAAGGGTAATGGATAATCCGAATTATCCGGAGTTGTTGAAATTACCACCACAGTACCACAGAGCATAGACAGTTCGTGATATGATAATTTTTGTTAAATTTATTAATTATTTGTTTGAAATAAACATTGTATGAAGTATTTGAAGGGGTTATAATGGTTTAATTATTTTTGGCAGCCTAATGTAAAAGCACTCCAGGTAAATAGGCATCGTCCTACTATTGCTTACAACAGTCGGATGGACGATGTTCTGAAGAATTTAGGATTGTATCAAATTGCTCGTCTTAATGATTGCAAGATTGATCCGTATTTGATTACTGCTTTGGTTGAGAGGTGGAGGCCGGAGACTAATACATTCCATCTATCAGTCGGTGAGGTGACAGTTACGTTGGAAGTTGTTGCATGTTTATGGGGCTTACCGATTCAGGGTAATTAAATATTTAAAATTGTTTATTGGTTATTTTAATTAATTATTTTAAGAAATGAATTGTTGATTGTATAATTATTTTAATTTACAGGCAACCCAATTATTGGCACTAGCGATACTGATTGGAACCCATACTTAGAGGATGATCTAGGAGCTGATCCTGTGGCTTTTTACGATGACCTGGATGAGACAATACCATATAAATATAGGTGGTATGATATTAGCATAGATAAAGAGCGATTGGCCGTCTTTGCTTATTCGCTTAAATTGAGATAGTTGCGGACCAAATTTGAGCACATTGATAGCAATTGGCAGCCTTTAAATTTACCATTTCAAATTAATATCCTAGTTAAGATGGCTTTCGAAGGATGAAACCAGAATATAGTTAAAATGGCTTTCGAAGCTCTGTATCAGTAATAGTGCCGACCGAGTTATAGAGAAAAAAATAAAGTAGGGTTAAAAAAAATGCACATTTTATTATTATTATTCGGCCCAAGCAAAATAAAAATGCACATTGGTAGTTTTTGATAAAGGTGTCAATAAAATGGAAAACACAGAACAGTTTAATGCAGTTCAATAAAAGTGTCATCCGAAATAATACATAATACATAATTTTTATTCTAAGAGTGCCAACATTAGTGTCATTAGAAATCTTAAAAATACAATAAAAGCGTCATCATAACAGTACAATAAGATACATTAAAAGTCATTAAGAGTGTCGAGTTAACGAAGTTGATGCACCTAACACAAATGAGAACAATTTAGTTCAATTAATATAGTCAATCCAGTGGATCAGTGGAGGTCTATGTGTGAGATTTTCTGTAGTGCTGTTTTTAGCCAGGTGGAAAAATAGCTTCACCGATCCACAGATCGGTGGAATAATGGTGTTTTATGCTACACTGATTATGTGGATCGGTGAAGGCTATTTTTTTAAAAACAGTTCCATTTAAAAAAAATATATTTTTCTTTTTCTAGCAGGCGTTCGACCGCTATGTTATTTTTCCAATTAAATTTCTAAATTGTTAATTTTTTTCCTTCCAACGGGGAGTTCCATGGGAAAAAATAAATTTTGTCAGAGCTCTATTTTTTTTTTCAATTGGCTGAGCTGCTGTAAAGACTGACCAAAAACTAAGCTGCTTCTTGGCGTGGTTAATCTATTTGATGAGGGTTCTAATGCATCGTTTCTCATACTTCATATTTTATATATTTATTTTTAAAGTCCAAATAGTCGATCCGAACCACTCAACATAATCTCCATGTTAAAATATGCTTGGAGACCAAATTTTGTATTTTTTGAAAATTGTTTACTAATTTTTTAGATTTATTGAAAATTGCTATTTTTTATGGTCCAGATTTGTTTGAAAAACAACGATTTTCAATAAATCTAAAAAAAAAATAGTAAAAAATTTTCAAAAAATACAAAAGTTGGTCTCCAAGTAAATTTTAACATGGAGATCATGTTCAGCGGTTCAGATCGATTATTTGAACTTTACAAATAAAGATATAGAATATGAGACATGGATGAGATATGAGGAGATGAAGCATTGGAACCCTCCTCAATCTATTTTGTCATAATTGGATCAAGGCTAATATTTTTAAAATATTAGCTGCTTCTTAGCTTGTCCTTAGCACGTAAAAAATATATATATATATTTTTATTATTTATCATGTTGTGATTGAGCTGATAGTTTAAAATAATTAATACACGAATTAAAAAAATAGAGACTGAAAATAACTTCAAATAACATTTTAACAATACAATAATAATTTATCAATCACAAAACTAAAATAATTAAACAAAACATAATTTAAAAGTACAAGAAATTTTAATTGAACAAAACACATATCTAATTTTTAAGTTATATTTTTATTTTGATGTCTAACAAAATCATTCCACAAGTCTAGTGATTACATTTCTCTTTTCATTTTATGTTTGGCGTTGATTGCTGTACTCTTTATTTCCATGTAGTACATCCACAATATAATTTTGATCCATTTCAAAATAGTATTCAACATCTTTAGCATTATATCTCTCGCAAAAAACTTTGTTGTAAAAGGAAAAAAAACTCAACTTTCTCACCAATTTTCTATGCATTTGTCTAACACATATATTCCAAATTTTCTAATTGATCAAAAAATCTTGATAATTCACAAATTTAAATTTTCATTCCCATTTTTTCTTAATTCTCACTCCCATAAAATATTTTATTACCGAACAGACCCTATAAATGTGCCACTTGCCTTGGGGAGCAGCTTGGGTCCGATATCCATCGGACTCAAACTAGATCCGATGGGTTACATAATCGTCCGATCCGTTTTGAGATACGTACGCATTGCTTTAATATCCGTGTACATTCGCTTTAATATAGTGTGCACAGATCATAAAGCAGATTGGACGGTTGAGGAACTTTTGAGTCCGATGGGCATCGGACCCAAGCTGCTCCCCTTGGCTTGTAGTATAAAATAAAATATTAAAGAAATGTGTTGAATCCATCATCTTCAGTATCTATTTTTTTTCTAACAGATTTGTTACAAATGTTATTTAATTAAATCTAAGTTTGACGATTTTAAAATAATATCAAATAATTCTAACAATTATAAAAATAGATTTTAATTTTCCAATAATTAATTTTACGAATAAAAGGTGGCCGTTTAACCTCCATCCCTCAATTCAACGCACCATGAAAGCTCATCGTTCCCATTATTAGTGAGATTAGTACTATATTACTATATATATGCTATATACTTGAAAGGTGCTACGCAGCACTCGCATCAATTTTTGGCAAGTCTTCATTCATTCTCTCTCCAAGCTAAGCATTCTTGCAATGCATCATGGCCATGGCATCGGTCAAATCATGCCATATACCGCATCTCACGGCAGCAAAGGGAAGGTTCTCCTCCTTCACGGAAGCCTGGAGATATTCATCAGATATGCAAGAAAATTGCCCAACATGGACAAGTTCCACAAGACCGTCGGAGATTATTTTCGCGGGACCGGCATGACCAACTCAACCAGCGACCCATATGTCACCGTCTCTGTCTCGTACGCTGTTGTAGCACGCACGTACGTAATCGACAACAACGAGAACCCCATATGGGATCAACATTTTTTTGTGCCAGTGGCCCATGAGGCACCTGAGGTGCTGTTCACAGTCAAGGACGATGATGTGCTCGGTGCACAGATCATTGGTACTGTGTCAGTCTCGGCTGAAGCTATTTGCTCAGGGAAGACAATTGACGGTATATTTCCAATTCTTGGACCAAACGGAAAGCCATGCAAGAAAGGAGCCATTCTAAGCTTCTCACTACAGTACATCCCGGTTGCAAAGCTTACAACATACCACCACGGCATAACTGTGGGGCCGGATTGTAAAGGTGTTCCTAATACATACTTTCCTCTCAGAATGGGAGGGGAGGTTACTCTGTACCAGGATGCGCACGTGCCTGACAATTGCTTGCCGAGCGTGTGGCTTGGCAATGGAGTAGAGTATAAGCATGGGCAGTGCTGGAGAGATGTTTTCGATGCAATTAGTGGGGCTACTAGGTTGATTTACATTGCGGGTTGGTCAGTTTTCCACACGGTGGCTCTGGTTCGTGATGGAGGGAAAGGGAATATGGTGACTTTAGGTGATCTCCTGAAGCGCAAGTCCCAAGAAGGGGCTCGGGTTTGCCTTCTCATTTGGGATGACCCCACCTCGAGGAGCATTCTCGGTATCAAAACTGTGAGGACTGATATACTCACATTTATTTATTTTGAAGATCTGTCAATCGATCTCTCTTTCTGTGTGTGTGTGTGTGTGTATTTTTATGATAATAGGCATTAATTTTGTTGATAGGCTGGGATCATGGGCACTAATGACGAGGAGACGCGTCGGTTTTTTAAACATTCTTCAGTGAATGTGTTGCTCTGCCCTCGGTCTGCTGGCAAGAAGCACAGCGTCGTCAAACAACAGGTGACTGAGTATCTAGTTATAATTTTACTAATTATGTTAGGACGAAATTAATGGAGGCTGATACAAGTGCAACCTGACGGGAGAGTGCAGGAAACAGGAACTATCTTCACGCATCATCAGAAAACTATTGTTGTGGATGCTGATGCTGGCCACTACAGAAGAAAACTAGTTGCATTCGTCGGAGGGCTTGATCTGTGCGGAGGCCGATATGACACCCCGACACATCCTTTATTTAAAACTCTCAAAACAATTCACAAGGATGACTATCACAACCCCAACTTTGCAGTAACTAGCTACCCAACTTTCTTTCTGCTTTTCCACTCATGAATCCTCATCTCTTGTCTTGTTCATTACTAATTAACAATCTCCTTTTCATCCTTTTTCAAGGAACTCAACACTTGCGGTCCCAGAGAGCCATGGCACGACTTGCATTCTAAGATTGATAGTCCTGCAGCCTATGATGTGCTCACAAATTTTCAAGAGCGCTGGTGGAAAGCCGGAAAACGGCATGGGGTTAAGAAAATAGGCAAGACTTATGAAGATGCGCTGCTCAATCTTAACAGTATTCCTGAGATGTGCCTTGATCATACGCCTTACATGAATGACCATAATCCAGAGTCTTGGCATGTCCAGGTTTGCTCTATCTATCGCACTAAATTCTTCATGTTTTTATAACATTACAACAACACAAGTGCATGTACTCACTGGTACTGCACTTTATTCAGATGCTAACACCTGTTCTTAATTTGTTGTTTCCTTTGTTCATTGTCTAATCAGGTGTTCAGATCTATCGACTCAAACTCGGCCAAAGGTTTCCCCAAGGATCCTAGAGAAGCAAGCATAAGGGTACATATGTAATTCCAACAAGAAGACACTTTCCTTTGGTTGATGTTGTTTTTGGTTTACATTTTATCAAGTGTCTGAATTTTTTTTTTTAACTAACAGAACCTTGTCTGTGGGAAGAATGTTTTGATTGATATGAGCATACATAGTGCTTATGTAAATGCCATCCGTGCAGCCCAGCACTTCATTTACATTGAAAATCAGTACTTTCTTGGTTCTTCCTTCAATTGGAATTCCCATAAAGACATAGGTAAATGTTAATTTCACTTCTAAAGCCTCTCGAAAGTTACACAACAGCCTCCTCTTCTTGCAATATACCAACTGCATATTTAGTCAATGACTGGATCAAGTATATTTGGAATCTCACGAATGTACTTCTATCTTCAGAGTAACACTAATAGCTAAAAAATTCACAAAAAATCATATTAGAAAAGTTTAATTGTTGTTGGCTTAAAAATAAAAAATAATTGTGTAGGAAAAGTTTAATTAGTTATTGGCTTAAAGATGCAGTGTGTGTGTGGTGCATGTATGTGGATGCAAAATGACACTCCAAAACATAATGTGTATACTGGTTTGCATGCAATTTTCTATTTCTTTTGGGGCCAAAAACACTACCCTTGTTTGCTTCGCTTTAGACCAGCACTACCACAGTTCCTTTTAGTACAAAAAAAGTTTAACACAGTTTGATCTGGTACGATAAAGATAAAATTACAGCACTTTCCAGTACATTGAAAAGCTACATTTCTACATTTGTGTCTCCCCGTAAAATGATATTATCCAAGAAATTTTACATTAATAATTTGTTATCACAAATGTAATTACAGGTGCCAATAATCTGATACCAGTTGAAATTGCCTTAAAAATTGCAAACAAGATAAAAGCAAATGAAAGATTTGCTGCATACATTGTAATTCCAATGTGGCCAGAGGGCAATCCAACCAGTGCGCCTACGCAATCAATTCTATATTGGCAGGTTAGCTTCATCTTTTAATGAGATTCCTATTGTATAATAGCATATTGCAAGTATTTACAATTTGGCAAGATCAGTAGTAGTTGACTCTGAGGCCAATGACTTTCATCCAATATATACATGAGAGGTCTTTACCTCTGATTTTACAGGGCATTGTGGTGATGCCATGAGTTGAACCATACTTTGAATCCTTTCTCAGGTTTTCTTTGTTTTGTTTTTGCATTCTTGCCTTCCAGTTTCCTTTCTCTAGTTATGAGTGACTTTTAGTAGCTATAATGGGTAATTGAAGTATTATTGCAGAGTTAAGTTTCAGAAGAGGTAATTTAGGTACAATCAATTCTTGCTCACAAAAGTTTATGATTTACTTGTTGTTGGTAAATGCTATATAAATTCTAGCTTACTTGGGAAATCAAGCAGGATAATCCAACAATTTCTGAACCACTCAAGCCTATATCAATAAGAATTCATTTCCTGGTTCTCCTATAGTACAGTAGCAGGGCAATTTGACCAATAAATTAAACAAATCAGCATAATTATTTAGTTACAGTAGAACAATTTTCTTTGATTATTGCAGAAGAAGACAATGCAAATGATGTATGAAACAATAATCCAACAGATTCTGAACCACTCAAGTCTAAAACTGGATGATATATCAATAATAATTCATTTCCTGTTTCTCCTATAGTGCAATAGCAGGGCAATTTGACCAATAAAATAAACAAATGAACACAATTATCTAGTTACAGTAGAACAATTCTCTTTGATTATTGCAGAAGAAGACAATGCAAATGATGTATGAGACAATATATAAGGCTCTAAAGGAAGCTGGCCTGGAGGATATATATGAGCCACAAGATTACCTGAATTTCTTTTGCCTTGGTAACCGTGAGTCTCCAGACCGAGAACCACTGGGAAAAAGTTCAGCTAATTCAAATAACCCCCAGGTAATTGCTAATTAAATTATGTGTTCTGGTTTCAGTCAGCCGTATTAATTGATAAAGAAATAGGTCATGATAGACACCAGCTAGCAAGCAAACCACAAATAGGTCATGATACCAGAGAAAAAAACTTTTATATTGACATTTATGAACTGCTTGCTATTTATGGTCAGGAAAAGGCAATAAAAAATAGGAGGTTTATGATATACGTTCATTCCAAAGGTATGATAGTGGATGATGAGTATGTCATAATTGGATCAGCCAACGTAAACCAGCGATCTCTCGAAGGAACCCGAGATACAGAGATTGCAATGGGGGCATACCAGCCACAATACACATGGGCTACAAGGCAATCTGCTCCCCGTGGTCAGGTAATCAACTCATTATTTGTTTTGGGTGAGCTGACCGCATAATATATATCTGATGACGAAACATTAAATATATGAAATGCAGATATATGGGTACAGAACATCATTATGGGCAGAGCACACTGGTACCAGTGAGGAAGTATTTGACCAACCACAGAGCCTTGAATGTGTAAAAAGGGTACGTACCATGGGAGAAGTCAACTGGATGCAGTTCGTGGCAGATGAAGTAACAGAGATGAGAGGCCACCTCCTCAAGTATCCGCTCCACGTGGACCGCAGCGGCAAGGTAAAATCCTTGCCTGGCTGTAAGACTTTTCCCGACTTAGGAGGGGATATAAGTGGCACTTCCTTTGGTATACAAGAGAATCTCACCATATGATCAGTAGCTAGCAAGTTTTAACCAATTAGCAACCCTCCTCAGTTTTTAGTTATAGCTCATATCTATATACATAGATGTGAGGTAAATATATGATATAACAAGGGACGGAGGTCCCCAGTTCCCTTCTTTTATCTTTTTTTTGTCTCCCCTTTAATAGTAGAATTTGCACGTTTTGTTTGCAACCCATATTTATTATATATATATTTAGCATTCACAGAGCCCAGGATCAAAAGGGTAGTTGTTCTACACTTAATAAAATTTGACATGAAAACAGACATGTTTATTTGAAGAAGTTTCCATATTTCAATCCTTTTTTTTCATCAGCCTTGTGTTTAGAAATGGTAACCTTTATGTTAAAAGTTAGTTCAAAGTCTGGACCACATATGCATATCCACATATATAACAGTGAGCAGTATGTTTTGAATTGGTTCTTGCTCAATTTTATCCTTGAAAGACTGCATCTCAGTAGAGCACTTTAATTTAGTACACAGTGTTAAAAATTCATCCCTTCTTGCTCAATTTTATTCTTGAAAGACCACATCTCAGTAGAACACTAAATTTAGTACACATTGTTTAAAATTTGCTTGATTTCACATTAGTTTTACTTTAACAAGTTCTAGTACTAGAATAAGAAGAAGTATATTTGTTTAAAATCTCTGAAAAAGATAATTTTTTTTTTCCAAATTAGATCTAAACACTTCATGCTTACCTATGTAAGTGTTGTACCAAAGAGCAGCACATATTGTTGTATAGTCAAAACTTCCAAGCTGACTCACTACCTGGACAAGTAGAAGAAAATTAGGGGAAAAGAAACCAATTCCAAGAAAATTGGAAATAAGTACATGTACCAGTAGGATAGCATTTCTACTGACTTTTATCAGTGCATTTATTATTTGTTAGACATAATTATTAACTGGGCAGTTATCAATCTTTTCAGATAGTTATGCTTAAACATCCATACAAAAGAAACTTCATGTGTTCCCCAAAAAACATCACAGCTACGTCTATAAATTATTAAGAATAATATCACATATGCCCCTGAAGACATGAGGAATATCATGGATGACCCCCACCTTATAATGCAAGGGCCGGACAACTTAAGGTCATGTACTTATTGAAAAAATGTAGCATGGGAGGGTTTTATAGAACAAATTTCTTTTCTAAGTTGAGGTGTGCACCATGTTTCCTCTACTTGTGAGGGAGTGAAGGAGTTTCTCATTTTAAAACAAAATACATGATATTTAAGTAAACTAGTGACAGAAAAGGGATAGTGGTACAAAAATCTCACTGTTACATATTCCTCAAAAACAATGTATCTCCCAAAGGTCTCTAATGCTCTCTTTGATATAAAAGTTTGTAGCAATCTCATTAAACCGTGCCACAAGCTGCATGTAGAGAAGCAAAGTGAATCATTTTTCACTAAAAATCTCACATGAGGGAAAATTATGGTTGATTCAACAGTTGGAGCATCAGACATTGCTCTGTTGGAGAGGCGAAAATCATGGCTAATCAATGGAAACATTTATGTTGAACCAGAAATTGAAACAAATATGCGGAAGCTTACATGAATCCATAGCAATTAGATAACGCAATCCAATCTTACATGTGAATAGGGAGGGGAGAGAGATTGGGGGAAAGAGGCATTGATAGGCAAGATCGCGACCTGTTTGTTTAAATGCCCCTTGTTTTTACCCCTACTCTAATTGTCAATATTAATATTATAATACATTAATACTAGTGCTTACAATTATTATTATTATTATTAGAGTGAGTCTGCTATGCATTAAAACCGTTAATTGATTAAGCGCTCAATTTTTAACATAGAGTTTTGGACTTATAAAATATCTAAACCGTTCAATAGTGACCAGATGGACGGTTCAAATTTTTTTTGGTCTATTCCAGAATTTGCCTTATTATTATAATTGTTAGTTTATATAAAAAAAATATAATTACGATAAAGAATAATTTAGAAATAAAAAGGTAGGAAATAAAAGATTTTTTTTGTATATAATTTGTAGTGGAAGAAATTCTGTCTTCTTGAAGATATTTTCTTCTCTTACATGTATGTAAGAGGTGGAAGAAAACCTTTCAGTTTTTCTTGTCCATTTTTCACCCATTGAAATTTCCATGCAAAATATATAGAGACCCGTCGTCCTCATATTTTTGTCGAATATAATTTCACCATACACCAATTTGGCAGATTCAGAGATTTTGACCAAATATATTTGGAACACACAAACTTTGAGAAAAATATTCTAAGGCTGCCTTGAGAGCTAGGCAAAAACGTGGCAAGTTGCAGCCCTGCACGTGCACAAAAGTACAATTGTCAGCCGTGCCGATTCATTTGTCAATTTTTCAATAAAAAATGATTCATTTGTCAATTACAAAAACATGGAAATCTGACAATTTATTCTGACCTCTCCTAACAGGCAGGCTCCATCCATTCACTTGATGTGTGAAAGAATTGACCTTTTGTTTTGGAATTATGATACGCGTTTAATGTTTTATTTGACAAGCTGCAATTCATGACCTTTAGTTTTAATGGTAAAGTAATTGAATCGGGCAAATGTAGTTAATCAAGTTAATCTATTAACAATTGTCAGTAAATCTCCAACTATTTTTATAAGCATTTTCATAATTAAGGGATTAAATAGATACAGCAATGAAGTTTAGAGAATGATATTGCCAACATGTAATAGTCAAAATATACAAGAGACTGCTTATCACTCTTCCTTTTGTCTTTTTTTCAAAAATTAAACAGATGGTAATAGAAGATGAATTAGCAGGTGACATGTCCATGTGCTGGCGTTTGACATTCAGAGCAAAGTGGATTTAGGTATATACGCATGTGAACGTCATGGAAGCAACCTGCTCCATCCATATTTTATTTTATTTTTTAAAAGAAGAAAAAATTATGCATGAAATAAACTAGTCATACAATGATATTAACAGAGCAATTTTTGTTTCATACAATGCAACAGTCATTTGGACTATTGGGCGTTGTTTTGACTTTTTACTCTATTGTCCGTACACTATATAAAGAAAAAATTGCTCTGTCAATATTTTACCCGATTATACGGTGGCGAATTGAATGACAGCTAGTTGTAAATTAATAGAGGGGGAGAGTTACTTCGGACAAGGATTGAATTAAAATGAATAAAGGACCTCATTAATTAACATTAAATTGCGCCTAGAAGAATGGAAATGGCTAAACAGTATTAGTGGTTGACATGGTCGATCAGCAGTACTCAAAATTATTACAATTAATTAATACAAATTAGAAGTTTACAACTTTAATTATATCTCAAAGCTAGATATAAGCTTACTAGCATCCAAAAGCTAACGGGCAGTTGGATCTGACCCATATTTCACATTTTCGTACAGATATTCTATTTGTAGTTTACCCTATAGAAGAACATGCATGTCTGTCATGTATATAATTTACTTTTTCATAATCATGGGTTTTAACTTTTGATTTCAAATCTGCTGAAATTCAAAATGCATGAACAGTAATCCTGAAATCCCTGAAATTCACGATCCAGCCGTCCAAATTTTTCTATGCATGCATCTCAAAATAGCTGCTTTTTATGTGCACGCATCTCAAAACAATTCAATGGCTGGATCATAAATTTCAGAAATTCCAGGATCACTGTTTATGACCCAGAATTTCAGCAGATTCGGACTCTTAACTTTTAAGATGGTGAGTATAGTACGCTTATATAGTTAACATATATATATATATATATATATATATGAGTAGAACTAGGGTGCTTCTAGGAGTACCAAGCTCATTTGTAATCTTAACTCTAAAATCTATCGGATTAACTTCGAACGACGAATCTAAACCGTTGAAATTCTTCTATCTTATGAGTGATGCGTCTACATGTGAAAATTTTAAAGTTCCGAATTAAATTAGTATAAAGTCAAGTGGTCAAAATTAAAAGGTTTCTAAATTAATTTTAATGCATTCATTTTTTGGAAGTCTTTTGACCACTTGACTTTATACTAAATTAATTCGAAACTTTAAAATTTTTACATGTAGATGCATCACTAGTAAGATAGAAGGATTTCAACAGTTTGAATCCGTCATTTGAAATTAATACAATAGGTTTTAGAGTTAATGGTACAAAGGTATTGGTACTCCTAGAAGCACCCTAGTTCTTCTCTCTCTCTCTATATATATAGATATATATTATGTCATAAATAAGAGTATGTACTAATAATGTACATCATGTTCAATGAAAAAAAAATACTTTAATATTTTTTCAAAATATTCACCTACAGCTTAATATACAAATTGAAGATATAACTCTATTGTTTAATAATGTAATTAAAATCATATTAACATGTCACTATTTCGATTAAAAAAATTCTTAACGTAAGTCTATCTAGTTCATATTTTTTTTTTGGAAATAGCAGACACTCAAAAATTCATTCAATATCTCTTTCCACAGTTTTTTTATCATTTTTTTAGCAAAAATAGAGGTCAAGCCCCATTTGATTAAACAGTTTTTTTTTTTATCATTGTTGTAATATCTCCAAAAGTCATTCAGCAAGCGAATATTTATTGATTAAATTTAAATCTTTAATACCCAAACTTGAAGCCATTACAATTGCATACAATTTCCCCATCCACATGACCACATCATTAATGAGCATATACATACATATGCAAATATGCTAATGTAAATGCTACCGAACCAAATGAATAATGAATGCGGTCTTGTGCATAGTTGAGGGGCGTGACAACTGACATCAACTCCGAACCACATAATTAATTAATCAACTCATACATAAATGCATATATACATGCACACATACATAATGACTCACCAAGAAGATTTGATAAGTACAATTTCAAAAATATATCGGATCGGTTTCAAACAACGAATTTAAACTATTGAAATTCATGTACTTCATGAGTGATGCATGTACATGCAAAATTTTGAAAGTTTCGAATTCATTTGCTACAAGATTAAGTGGTCAAAAAAATTATGAAAAAATGAATATATAAAGCAACTTTTAAAATAACTTATAAAATATTCATTTATTCGACCGCTTGACCTTATAGCAAATGAATTCCAAACTTTCAAAATATTGCGTGTACATATATCACTCATGAAGTATATGGATTTCAATGGTATGAATTCGTCTTTTGAAACTGATGCGATATACTTTTGAAATTATGCTCACCAAACTCTCTTGATGAGCACATCATACCCTAACTTTGCTCCATAAATGATGTATAGATAGAAGAGTAGAACTAGCATGCTCCTAGGAGTACCAAGCTTCTTTATACTCTTAACTCTAAAATCTATCGGATTAACTTCAAACGACGAATCCAAACAGTTGAAATCCTTCTACCTTACGAGTGATGCGTCTACATGTGAAAATTTTAAAGTTTCGAATTAATTTAATACAAAGTCAAGTGGTCAAAATTAGAATGTTTCTAAATTAATTTTAATGCATTCATTTTTTGGAAGCCTTTTGACCACTTGACTTTGTATTAAATTAATTCGAAACTTTAAAATTTTCACATGTAGACGCATCACTCGTAAGATAGAAGAATTTCAATGGTTTGAATTTGTCGTTCAAAGTTAATCTAATATATTTTAGAGTTAATAGTACAAAAAGAATTGATACTCTTAGAAGCACGTACCCTAGTTCTACTCTAGATAGAATATCATCTCATGAAATGGGTCCCTTGTTACCTCCCAACCGAAACATAGATAAGGGATAGCTATTCATTTACGTAGTCCTTAATTCTTCAATTAAATGAGCATGGTGAGTGGAAACTATCCCCGGGAGAATGTTAAAAGAAATTCCTTATTAATCAATAAATTTCGATTATCAAGCATTTTAAAAGGAATTCATTGAATAGTTATTTTTGATGCACGGACGGACGGAGCATGCATGTCCAGTCAATTTGAATTAATCATTGAAAACCAATGTAATTTAGTCTGATTGAAATCGTTCGATTAATTTTGTAAAAGTTTAAAATTCGTGTACAATTAATTTGTATGAATTTTAAAGATATTTATACGAATCTTAATATGAATCTAATTACTTGGAGAAAATATTAAACTAAATTTGATATAATATCCGTCACCTGACACCTAATGACACTCATAGTGACATAATTAGTATTTTATTTGCAAATTGTCACACCCCGAAACATGAGGCCATGCAGTTACTCCGTGAATACACAGTTTCCTATGTACCCACAAGGCAATTATATACATATAATTTCCAAACAACCATTTCATCATGCCATAATTACCATAACAGTAACATTACACAACCTATTATAACATACAGTAAAACGAAAATACTTAACAGTGATTTACAATCAACTGAAAACATTTAAACAATATTTCACAATTTTTACATAGTGACAAGATCTGGCTGAAAAAGATGTACAACAAAACAATATATATAAAGTTTCAACCAGTAAACAAAAGATGTCACGATAACATGACATATCTATACCTACATGCCTTACTCCTCACTTGTTGCACCCGAGCCCTTATTCTCATTTTTCTGAAAATAAAAACCCACAAGGGGAAAGAGGGGTGAGAAACTTGTCAACCGTTTCTCAGTGCGGAATTTAATCCGGGCTACTGGATTTGTAAGAAATCCACTACCAAAGCGAAATAATCACAATATTATAATATCAAGTTAATCAGTCAATAAAAATGAATGCATATGCTCAAGATTGATAGAAATGAGATTCAACATATATCACATTCAAAAATAATCAAGGAACTATTATTCAAAATATTTGGACCTAAACGATAAAATTCTAAGTCAGGTCATCGCTGATAGATGTAAGGTATTTATCATCTTTGGCTTAACTATTCCTATTTGTTATGGTTTGTAATCGGACATTCATCAATTCAGTAAATCAAATTGACAATAACTTACTTCAATAATGTGCAACAAATTGTCACTCCTTATCAAAAAGTGACCAACAGAACAATCGATATACCACAGTTTTACTATTCCTGCAATCACAATTTACATTATCCTCTACCTAACCGGTACTGGGTTCAATTGAGGTCATTCACCGTATGCGCATATGGATCCTAAATCAAAGTCTAGCGTTGACTCTAGACTTTGCAGTAAACAATAAAATAAATCAATTCGATATTGTGGTTCCATTCAATTATAAGAAACGAGAGGACATACAATCGATAAAACAATATCAAAATGATAAATCATCACAGTTATAGCAATGAAATTATGCTATTATCTTAACTCATGCAAATGATGCAATGATGCTATCAATCAGAATTTCAACATGCTAATAGAATAGTTATTTAGTTCTTAGAAATAAATATCAAGACAAATCCTGTGAACCCCCATACCTGATCACGTATGGTGCGTAGAGGATCAGCTATCAATAGATTCAGAGTCTCAGACGATTCCGCTAAGTCTTGCTCGATAGAATCTATGCCTATGTTAACATTGCATAGATGAATTAGTAAAATCAAAATAATATTAATTAATCCAACCCTAGCTAAACTCCAATATATAAATCACATATGCATACATGTGCATACTTTCTAAAATCCAATATATGAATTTCATATGCATATATGCATATGTCATCTCCAGTAGTTGATTTCCAATTTTTCATAACTTGAGTTTATCATAAAATTGCATCATTTGATTTTAAACACAATTATAATCTTTCCTGAATCATGTCCAATCAATATTTATAGACAATTTAACTAGTGGTTTTCATCATTATATATTTCAGGTCCTCTGACATGGTCAATTTACTAAATTAGAAAATTTTACAAGTTCAATCCTTAAAGCTTGAAATATAACACAACCTAGAATAGGAACTGATAAGGAATGGTACCAGTGTCAAGAGATGGGAACTTAGCAAGCTACTATACTTTCAATCTTTATTTGAAATAAAAACCAGCTTATAGGTTATCGGTACTAAACTAGAGTTTAACCCATACCTGTCACAAATCAGATTCGGTACCAAAGTGGTACCAATAAGAAGGTATAATTACCTAAACCAACTATCCAATTCAGATTCGAGTCAAGGTAAAAGAAGGGCATCAACTAATTTAGCATTAACACAATCATGGAACAAGCTTTTCTGGTTTAACTCACTGTGACTCAACATTTATGCTCTACTATTAACAAGATTTCTAAACTCTAATAGATTGAGATAAGAAATCAAGATATCAGTTCAGAGAGCAAGAAACTTACTATGCTATGCACCACCAGTTAAAAGAAAATGACGAGAAAAGCACACACTGCTAAGAAATTCTAATCGCAAGGTTCAGGCAGAGAGAATTCTTAAACCCCGCGATATGAGACATGGGAGAGGCTGACTCAACCAAAAATTTCAACGGAGACAACGAAAGTGAAAAGTAAGTGGTGAAATAAAATAAGGAGTAAAATATCTAAGTAGATAGAAGTGAATTTATTATTCAGAGGTTAAAGTACTCGGTATTGAGTTGCTGTTATTTTTTTTAGAATAATTATTTTTATCCCCGTGCTACAGTACTCGCACTGTACATTAAATGCACGATGTGTTATGGTCTCCACTAATTATTTAGTCCCCCCTTTTCATTTTCCACACTCGTTCAGCGTCAGCCTTTATAAATATACAAGATAATAAATTGATACTTACAAAATAAGATATTAATACTTGTATGCGTCACTTTATATGATCACTCTCTTTTTCAGTCTCCAATGGTTCCCGCGTTAATCTTCCTCAAATGAAGTAGTGGGACCCCGCGTTCCTATATCAACCTTCTCCAATCGTCCCCGTGTCAACCTTCTTCTAACAAACATAGTTGACCACATAGATGTAAATACTTCAATGCATAGATATAAATCCTCATATTACTTGATATTAATACTTTCAGATGTTATCTAGTGTAATATATTCATATGTAAAAAGTACTTGAAACATTTTTTTAACAAAAATAGTTGACCACATAGGTATAAATACTACAATACATAGATATAAATATTTAGAATACTTTATATTAATACTTTCAGATATCATTTAGTGTCATATGTAAAAAATACTGCAAGTATAAGTATAAATACTTGTGTGGTGACGAGCTTGAAAGTAAGTCATCATGGATTTCATTTGAAAGAAAAAATTGCATAGAAGACGTTAGTGGTTTTAGATTTGCAAAATTCCTCATAGATCGTCAGAAATATGAACGAAAATGAACGAAGAAAAAAAAACTCACCTCTAAAAATGTGTATGGTCCCCTATCTAGTTTGAGTGGTTCCCATCATGCATTTATGGCATGGGCACTTTTGAGAAATTTAGATGGAGAAATAATTATTTACACAAAAGTTGTTCATCTCATAGATATAAATACTTCCATGCATAGGTATAAGTACTTCCATGTATATATATTAATACTTTGGAAAAAAAATTCAATCCTGGAGTTTTTGCGATCTCCCAAGTTGTTATGACAGTTATGGTGCGAATACAGTACAAATACTGTAGCGCGGGTATTGATATCAGCTTCCTTTTTTTTTTCATCTCTAAGGCCTATGGCCCGGTACATTCATCTAAAATGCAAACATTAGATGCCTTGTTTATTAATTAGTACAATACCTACATTGTAAATATGTTTTAGATTAAACTTTATGCTTCAAGGTTACCAATTTCAAAGTTTATAAGTTTTCAATTTTATGATTCGGGGATCCAAATTATAATTTAGTTTATAACTTTATCAATTTCATTATTCCTATTTTAATTTCACCCAATAAAATTAATCCGATGCTTTAGTCAATTAGTAAATATAAAAATCCTCTAAGCATCAGAAAATTTTAAATTTTAACTCTATGATTTAGTCTAACATTTTGAATTTTATTTTATAAAATTCACAATGTTACACGAATAGAATGTTTTTTAGGTGTTTTCAAACCGAATAGCGAATTATTCACGAATAAAATACAAATAAAATATAGTTTTTTTCCTTCTTATGAGACCGAATCATTTTCTAATTATATCTGATTTATTTTCTAATCACAAATTTTTAATTCTGTTAAACCGAACTCAAATAATTTATTTGTGACTGTAATCACACTCGGCATCAGGTTGAGGGAGGAGCAGAAGTAGGAGCTGCATCTGTAGTTCGGATCCGAATCTGCTGAAATTCTTGGTCATGAACAGTGACCCTGAAATTCCTGAAATTCATGATCCAGCCATTAAATTGTTTTGAGATGCGTGCACAGAAAAATCAGCTACTTTGAGATGCGTGCACAGAAAAATTTAGACGGCTGGATCGTGAATTTCAGGGATTTCAGAGTTACTGTTCATGCATTTTGAATTTCAGCCGATCTGAATCCCTGTAGTTCACGGTGGAATTGGAAATTTGAAACGGGGCACATGGCAAGATAAGATGAGCAGGAACAGGAAAGAGGTAAAAACAAGTAAAGTGAACAAAGATGGACGAACCGAGGTATACGGCACCCTTCCAACCGCCACGTGTCAGTTCACCCGCCATCCAACAACCTCCATCCATTTCAGCATAAAATTTACAAATTCCTCGTCCCCATCCCCTGATGACCTGATCCCAATGGCACGCATTCCCTGAATTTTATCCCGACGCTCCTTTCTTTTGACTTTGTAGCACTCATCTCTCGTCTAGATGCATGAAGAATTAGTTTCCTCAATTTTTTGTTTATTTTCAATTAGTCTTTCAAACGGGAATACAAATTTTAAACAAACCATTTTTATTTTTATAACTTTCAGTCTTTCACACGGAGGCATGCAATTATTATTTATTAAAAGAAACTGAAAGTGGGGTCATGCGGGTGAATTATGTATTTATGTGTGAGCTGAGTAGTCAACGGCTACAGTAGAAAAGTTGTACATATTTCAATCCCCACCCACTGCTCACTGCCCACTGCCCACTGCCCACTGCCTTTTGTTCTCCTCCGCAAGTCAACTCTTCCTTCTTCTCCCCATCTCTTATCTTTCATCTCCTCTCCTTTCCGTAGAGAACAATTCAATTCAATTTAACGCCATGGGCAATGGCGTCACTAGACTCGCCCACTGCCTCCGCTCCCCTTCCCAACGCCGCCGCCATCATGTCTCTCCCGCCGCTCTTCTCCCCTCCGATGCCTACGACGACTCACTCGGCCACTCCTTCTGCTACGTCCGCTCCTCTGCCCCTTCTGGCCCCGCCCCCTCCGATTATTCCTCTGCCGCCTTCCGATCCATCTCCGGCGCCGCCGTCAGTGCCAACGCCTCCACCGCTCTCTCCACCTCCCTCCTCCTTCCGCCCGACCCCAACACCGCCGCCGCCGTCTCTTCTTCCGCATCCTTCGAGAGCTCTCTCTCCTTCGCTTCCATCCCTCTCCAGCCAGCCCCGCGTTTACCCTCAGGCCCTTTATCCGGCCCTCTCCCGTCCGATCGACCGTTCATGTCTGGACCGCTTGATCGAGCCGGCTTTCTCTCCGGCCCTCTCAATCCTACCTCCACCTCCTCGCCCCCCTCCACCCTTCGCCGTAGCCGCTCAGTCGTAACGGGTCGACGCCACAACCGCCGCCGCCGCCAGGTCTCCGCCCTGATTCGCTCCCTCGCTTCATCTCTTTCCCTCACCAAAGACAAGGCCTTAACTGACGAGCCACTGAGCTCTGGGCCTGACGACTTTTCAATCAACATCAGTGGAAACAGTATTGAGTGGGCCCAAGGCAGGGCCGGCGAGGATCGGGTCCACGTGGTGGTCTCAGAAGAGCCCGGCTGGGTATTTGTTGGGATCTACGATGGGTTCAACGGACCAGATGCTACTGATTTTTTGCTGACGCACCTCTACCCGCTGATCCACCTCCAGCTGAAAGGCATTCTCTGGCAAGAAGAAGAATCACAAGAGATGAAGAAGCGACCAAGCGGTAAATCAAAGAGTAGAGATGGCAAGGCCAGACATGTGGAGGTGTTGAAGGCTCTGTCTCGGGCTCTGAGGAAAACAGAGGAGGCATATTTGAGCATTACAGATAACATGCTCGACGAAAATCCGGAGCTGGCGCTGATGGGTTCTTGTGTGCTGGTCATGCTTATGAAGGGGGAAGATGTTTATTTAATGAATGTCGGGGATAGCCGTGCCGTGCTCGCCACCAAGTCAGGAAGAGAATTGGAGGGAATTAATGAGGATCTTTTGAATGATTTCTCTGGATTTTTGCCGACTTTGTCTTCCGTTCAACTCACTTTTGATCATAGTACTTGCGCTGCAGAGGTCAGTATACGTCTCTGTTACTTTTATGTTTTTGCTGTAAATTATTTCTTTTTACTTATATCATACCTGTGTTTGTTTTGGCATCGATTACAGGAGATAATTAGGATAAGGAATGAGCATCCAGATGATTCAACTGCCATTGCCAATGATCGAGTCAAGGGATCTTTAAAAGTAACTAGAGCTTTTGGTGCCGGTTTTCTCAAACAGGTAATTGTTATCTTCTGAAATTTTCTTCCTGCGAGAATAGTCTTACCTTTTGAATAATTTCATGGTCATGATTAAATTCTTCACCCTGATGTGGTGTGTTGATGCAATTGTTTGAGACTTGAGTAATTTCCTACGTCTGTTACATTAGTAGATTTACTTTAAATGTAGTCTCTCTAGAAGTGCTTCTACCAGATCAGAGTTAGAAGCATTGCAGTTTAATTCAAGTATTTGATTTAATTTACATAAATGAATTTCAAAAATATATATTATCCTTCCCTTTAGTGTCTTTCTTGGATCTTTTTATCAACGCATTCAACATATATAATGTAATTCCATATGATTTGGCTGGTTATAACAAGAAGAAAAGGTCAAATATTTACTATAACAAATCCAAAAATAAAAGGAAAATGCAATATTCTTTTTTTGAAGGTTAGCGGCAAAGACCGTCTAACGATTTGAAGGAAAATGCAATATTCAGTTGTTAACTTGTTATACTTTGAAAAGGCACTGGTTTTTAGTATGGCAAATTGAAAATGTC
This sequence comes from Carex arenaria, assembly GCA_964058825.1. Classification (NCBI taxonomy): domain Eukaryota; kingdom Viridiplantae; phylum Streptophyta; class Magnoliopsida; order Poales; family Cyperaceae; genus Carex; species Carex arenaria. Next base: position 257,930 of record CAXKVW010000731.1, read on the forward strand.
TAGTTGCCATCTCCCTATGTAGATTCTTGATTCTAGAAAGTTTGAACTCGTATTTGATATATTATCTTGTGTTTTTCTATTAGTTGGTTATAATACTACCTGAACATTAGCTTTATACAGCTTGGCTTAGATATGTATATTTATATTCAGAAAATCTGCTCATTGACTAATCGAATGAAAATTGTTGGATTTAGAATGCTTTGGAATGATTATGCTAGAGAAATATCTCCCAATCTGACTCCATTACTAAAATATAAAGTTCAAAGTAAAGGTCAATACTTTTCTGAAAGCTACTGAAGTAGATTACAAGGAAGTTATATTCATATTGGCTACTATGACTTGTAATGCAAGACTGAATCAAATAAATAAAAGTAATCTTTTGTCAATATTTTATAATTACTATCCATATCACAAAATCAACTTTTAGGATTTCATCTGGAACATTTTAGAAAAAGAGACAATTAGCTAGTAGTCAGGGGCAGATCTATAGCAATTCAAAAGGTGGCTAAGTCAATTCTATGATTTTAAAATTTTAGTTATATTTATTGAAATTTTAATTGATTTTTTATTTTTGTAGAACATTTTATATAATCCAGTTAACCTCATAAAATGTCACATGTTTACTTGTAGTCTAGTGGTTAGAGCTTAGTTTGTGGTTGTGGAGGACTTATGTTCAATTCATTAACTGCAAAAGGTGAATGTGTGCGCCATGATAATTAATATACTTAATACATGTGGTTGCAGCCAAAATGGAACAATGCTTTGCTGGAGGTGTTCAGAATAGATTACGTGGGGACAGCACCGTATATCACGTGCCACCCGTCTCTGTACCACTACCGGGTGGGACCAAAGGACAAGTTCCTGATCCTTTCGTCGGACGGGCTGTATCAGTACCTGACGAATGAGGAGGCCGTCATTCAGGTCGAGATGTTCCTCTCTACCTCGCCCGACGGTGATCCAGCCCAGCACCTCATTGAGGAGCTCCTCTTTCGTGCTGCTGACAAAGCAGGTCAGTACTTATCTTACTTCCTTGTGTTGCTGCAACTGTCACTGTTAATAATACTGTTATTGTCATAGATTTAGTGTAATATATTGATTATGAGTAGAACTAGGGTGTTCCTAAGTTCACCAAGACCCTTTGTAAACTCAATTTTAAAATTTATTGAATTGGCTTCAAACGACAAATCTAAACCGTTGAAATCCTTCTACCTACATTTACATGTGAAAATTTAAAATTTTTGTATTAATTTTGTTTAAAGTCAAGTGGTCAAAATTAGAAGGTTTCTAAAATAATATTAATTCATTCATTTTTGGATGTCTTTTGACCAATTGACTCTGCAAAATTAATTTTAAATTTTAAATTTTTCACATGTAGACGCATCACACGTTGAAGTTAATTCAATAGATTTTAGAGTTGAGTTAACAAAAGTCTTGGTTAACTTAGAATTTAGAACCTAGTTCTACTCAATTGATTATTTTACTTTTGACATCTTTTACATGTCGGTGGTGTGTAATGGGCTAATATTGCTTCTTTGACTTTATCTCTGCTCCTTGTTTGACTTTGAACTTTGTTTTTTTAGGAATGGAGTTGCATGAGTTGCTGGAGATTCCACAAGGCGACAGGAGGCGGTATTATGATGACGTGTCTATAATTGTAATCTCTCTGGAAGGACGGATTTGGAGATCATTTGTGTAAATACAGATTAGATTATATAGAATGAATGTATAGGAAAGAAAGAACATATAGAGATCATTAGGGAACTGAATTCCTGGCAATTATGTGCAATTGCCTCTGGTATCATGTTCATCAATCTGGATTTGCGGCTCAAATTCCATTTGATTTGAGGCGGTGCCGTGGTGGGAAGGGGAAGTGGCCTCCTATTGATTAAAAGTAAGAGAGAAAAAGAAAAAAGAACGTGATAGCTCATTCTTTCGTCGTATATAAATAAAGTCGGACCACATTTTCCATATGTGGGCGTCAGATTAAATTCATTTTTTACTTTTGTGCCGTATCATATCATGTGATTCAATTGATGAAGAGGTTAATTACAAAAGAATGGAGTTGGAAACGGGGTGTTTGACTAGCTGTTGATTTACTTGACATAGAATTTGTCTGTTGAAACTGCACATGGTTTGAATAATATTTGCATAAAGGCGTATTTGACTAGAAAAGAGTTGTATTTATTTATAAAAAAAAGCCGTTAGGTAGCACATGTAGCACATGTTGCTCATATTTAAAGTTGAAAGTTAGGCGGAGAACCGTGTACCTGCTTTACTCTCTTCCATTTTTTTTATTCGCGCACATAAAAGAACAAATGTAGTCGATTGTTCATTCTTGACTTTGTTTTGGATGTGGATGTAAGTGACATTTAAAAAAATAATAATAATAAATAAAAGAACAAATGAAAAATGTAATTTATTTATTTAGAGCAGGAAGACTTGACAAACACCTTTATTATGAAATGATGAAAGTGAACGCTTGAACTTCGAAAATACGACAAAGATGGATGTGGAAATTTAAGGTGTTGACAATTAAACAACTGAGCTAGGCTTTCGAGTACCAAATGTATTCAGTCCGCGCTCCACAACCAGGATCGTCATCCCACCAATATTAATTCTTTATTATCTATTTGAATGAAATTTTGGCGCACTCAGTTCAGTTAATGATTGCCCTTACTGCACTCAGTGCTGAATTCACAGATAAAGGCTCAAAACCACATTAGTTATATGTGCTCCTAATTTAAAAGCATTTAAATGCAAAGCTCTTCAGGTCCTAATTCCCAAAAAAAGATAATAACACTGCTAGAGGGCCAATTAGTTACTACCTCCAATTAAACATGCAATATACTTTCGAACTGCAGAATCAGCAGCAGATCATTTATTTATTTTGGTTATTGAGGATGGGGATTGAGGAGGTGACACTTCTTGTGTATTTTGTGGATTACTAGAAATCTAGAATCATCGGATCACTTATTTGTATCCTGTTCTGTTTCTGCATGCTTCTATTTGGAAATTAAATGCAAACTTTAACAATTTTCACATTTTAGAGGCTAATTTGGAAGATTTATGAGGTGTGGATTTTGTATTCTTTTGAATTAATTAAAGATGTAATTTTATCGAAATCAATTAAATCTTTAGGGGTATGTTTGGATGCACAAGAATAGCTACTGTTTCTGGAATAGCATTGCTATTCGGAAATAAGGTGCATCCAAACGACTTTCAGAGCTATTCGGAATAGCTACTGTTCTTAGAATAGCATTGCTATTCGCTATTCTTACAAAAACATGGAATAGCATTTGTTGATTTCAATATTAATACTAATCCAATATTTAAACTAATATTATATTACATTTAATATTTAAGTTAATATTATATTGTATTATATTTAATCTAATATTTTATTTAATACTATTATAATATTTAAAATAATATTATATTATATTTTAATATTTAAATTAATATTATATTGTATTATATTTAATCTAATATTTTATTTAATACTAATCTAATATTTAAAATAATATTATATTACATTTAATAATTAAATTAATATTACATTGTATTATATTTAAACTAATATTTTATTCAATACCAATCTAATATTTAAACTAATATTATATTACATTTAATCTAATATTTTATTTAATATTGATCTAACTTTTAAATTAATATTATATTACATTAATATTTAAAATAATATTATATTACATTTAATATTTAATCTAATATTATATTATATTTAATCTAATATTATATTATATTTAATACTAATCTAATTTTTAAATTAATATTATATTACATTAATATTTAAACTAATATTATATTATATTTAATATTTAAAATAATATTATATTATATTATATTTAAAATAATATTATATTATATTATATTTAAAATAATATTATATTATATTTAATATTTAAACTAATATTATATTATATTTAATTTAATATTTTATTAATACTAATCTAATATTTAAAATAATATTATATTACATTCAATATTTAAACTAATATTATATTACATTAATCTAATATTTTATTTAATACTAATCTAATATTTAAAATAATATAATATTACATTTAATCTAATATTTTATTTAATACTAATCTAATATTTAAAATAATATTATATTACATTTAATCTAATATTTTATTTAATACTAATCTCATTTTTAAAATAATATTATATTACATTTAATATTTAAAATAATATTATATTATATTTAATATTTAAACTAATATTATATTATATTTAATATAATATTTAAACTAATATTATATTATATTTAAAATAATATTATATTACATTTAATATTTGAATTAATATTATATTGTATTATATTTAATCTTACACATAAATTATTAAACAATAGCTATTTCCTCCAAACCCTATTCCAAATATGCAATCCAAACAAACATTTCACTGTTCTGAATAGCACTGTTCTTAAACAGTAGCTATTCTTATTTACTATTCTAAACAGTAGCTATTCTAACTATTCTAGAGTGCATCCAAACGTACCCTAGATATGCAGTTTATTGGTTTGACATGCTTTGGTGCAAAGCTAAAGGAAGTGCCAATCCTTTTTTTTCAAACGAACTCTTGAATACCCATAGGCGGTATGAAAACCATTTTTTTGCCTTTATTTAAAAAATAAATAAATAAATTACGGAGTACTAACTAAAAACCGATTACAATATAAATAAATGGAAGTGTCCAACCCCTTTAATATAACAATTGTTTTGAAGGTACCATATATATATCTTCTAATTTATTATCATATAAACAAAAAAAAGTGTGCTGATCGCGTCCTCTGATAAGTCAGTGTAATTAGTTGCTCTGATTAATCAACCTTCAGTTTCAAACCTAGAACCTGCAGAGCCCACGACCTGATTCGATAACAAAATCAAATACAAATGGTGAGTCAAAATATGTATTTTTGCCATTGGTGCAAGAAAAGTGCCAAATAAAAATAAATAAAAGGCAAATTAAGGGCCGGCTAAATTACTCAGATTTCTGGGCGTGACAAAACCGGTGCCAGCGAAGTTACAGGTGGAAGGCTGTTGGCCGTGGGTCCGGTAGTAGGCATTCATGGCGTAGGCAGCATGCGCCTGGAGGTTGTTTGGCGCAAAGCAGGCTCCACCTGCTTGTATCGCGTGGCAGTCGACTCCGTTGCTGCACGCATAGTTGATGTTGTTCTGCAGAGCTGCAGGGCTCACCCCGGCTCTTGGCACGCACCACAACCCCCTTCTCCCACCTCTTCTCATACTACCCCGGCGCCCAACAACCTACATGGATTAGATGAAATCTTAATTAATTTAATTAACATGAATTAATAAGTCCAATAGAAGTTTAGTTGTACATACCTGTACCTGGCCTTTCATGATTCTGGCATTGTACATGGGAGTGAAATCTGGCCTGAATAGTCCCCAGTTCCGCTCCGCAATGGGTCCCGGCTTCAAATTCTCGTTGAAGAGTGCAAAGATGTATGTCTCGAATCTGCGACCCGGCATCAGCGGAGTGCCCCTTCCTGAGCTCACCTTACTGATCAATCCGTTGACGTAAGAGGCCGCATAGTCAGGACTGACACCAGCCTGTCCTGGCTCTGCCTGTGTGGGCCATCCCGTCTCCCCTATCATGATCTGCACGTCGCCATAGCCGATGTGCTTCATTGCAGAGTAGATGGCATCTAACTGAGCATCCAGCATGTTTGTGTACCTGATTTTGGTGTACTTGTCAAAGATCCCACTGTTCCTCCTGAAGTTTGCGTAATTTAGGGTTTGGGGGTTGTAGCTGCATGCATGTATGGCAAGAATTAATTAGAATTAATATAGTTGGTGGTTCGAGTAATTAATTAAAAGATTCAATTAATGAGTAGGTTTACTTGAAGTATGGGTAGGGATTGACAACAAAAGGAGACTTGGTGGCTCGGTGGAAGTTTAGCATGGGGATGAGCACAGATTTCTGCCAACCATAGCGGAAGCGTGCAGTAGATGGCGGCTCGGAATTCGCAAGGATACCAAGATAGTGTGGGGTCGAGACACGGATCTGACGGAAACCGGCTGCAATGAGGGCGTTATGAAGAGAGCGCATGGCTGGCACCAGCTTGTAGATGAGGTTGTTGTCACCGGACAGAAGGATCTCATTCCCCACAAGGACCATACCGATCCTTGTCGCGGGATAGAAAGGGGCGACATGGTTGGCCACCCAGGCGGCAGCTCCTTCACGGGTGACGAGGTTGGGGATGTCTCCGTTGGTGGTGGAGATAGTGAGAGAGATGCCGGTGTTGGCGAAGGCTCGAATGATGTCGGGGTTTGCGTCGAAGAGCTTCACGCGGTCAATGTTGGTCTTCGTCTGAAGGAATGACGCTACCTGCATGCAGTAATGCAGGATTTATATTTGGGCCACGAAGGCCTTCGATTTAGTTATTGTCTCGGGCCTAAATACACTTTTTACGGGCCCAGTCGTAGGTGACCCAGGTCAGTGCAGATCAGGTGGTTATCTAATAAGACGAAGATAGATACCATTTAAGAAAAAAAATGTCTGATCTCTCCTGTGAACCATATGTTACGACTACGCAGTTCGTTCGGAGCTTATATAAATTAAACTCGTTATATGAATTGAATATGATGACATTCCAACAAGCTCATTAAAAAGGTATCAGCATGCTGATACAATTAAAACTAAATTTTCAATTAAATTTTTACAACAAAGGTGAGAAATGGGATGCATATATGCCTGGGCAGGAGGCGGCAGGTTGTCACCGAGAGTTCCGTAGTTTACACCAATGGAAAGAGCAACCACCGCTGACGAAAGAAGAAGAATAGCCCGAAGGCCCATCTTTTGCAGCGGGGCCAGAGGCGCCATTCGCTCAGCTGATGGATTGGTGGGAATAATGTTAGTGGAGGTACAAAGAAAGGCGCTTTGTGCGCGTTTTGTAATTTAATAACCTCATCCTGATTTCTACTTTCTAATTTTAGATCGATTTACTAACGATTAACTTAGGCACATTTTATATGCAGGGGATAAGTGACAAGGATCTGACGTCTTTTAATAGAAAAAAAAAACAATTGTCATTTGTTCTAAAAAAAATTGTTTTGAAAATCTTCATAAAAACTGCAAAGTAGCAAGGGAAAATCAAATTCTCAATTTATAAATACAGCAGTCTTAAGACTTTTTTCTAGCTAACTATGCTATCTCTCTTTCTCGTTCTAAACAAATTGTTATTCACAAGAATGAGCAAGTTTTTAATTGTGACCAAGTTAAGTTTGATCTGTCGGCAGTAGGAGATATTTTTTATTCATAGAAATTATTAAAAAAATAAGAGAGACAAATAGAAAGAGTACTCTACTTGTTACATTTATAAAAAAAGTTAGAGACATTAATTTCGATTCAAACTTTGAGTTGGAAACAATAATACCGATCCAAAAGTTGTTTTTCTTTTTTCTCCAATTGTTTGTCTCCAGTTATTTTTCTGCGTTGAAAATGTATAATATAAGAAGGTGGACTCACCATATTTATCAGTATTGTAAATAACGGTATGCAGTCGTCGGACGGATGGGGTATCGACAAGCGATTAATCGGAATTATACAGATAATTTAACATTTTTATTAAATTTATGTGTATATATCATAATATATTAAAAATAATTTATTTAACTCATTAAACTTACCAAATAACCTTAATTTAACTTAATTTTATTATTATAACATGACACTACGCTTATTTCTTCTTAACGCATAAGTATTTTACATGTGTAAGTAATACATTTATTTAATATAAAAATAAATTTGAGAATTAAGATTTTTCAAATACTAATAACATATTATTTTAAAGAAATAAAATATTCCAACATAAAATCACTAAATTTTATTTATGATAACAACTTAATTTAATAAATAAACACATCGTACTAATTAAAAAAATATATATCAGTAAGTAAGAAAAATATATGGTATATAAATAATAAAAGAATTAATCAATTTCAAAGTAAGTAAGAAGAAAAAACATATATAAAAAATATTGGATGTATATCCAAACTAGGGGTGGCAAAAAAGCTCGTAGTTCATGGCTTGATCGTGACTTGCACCTAACTCGCTCGTTACTGGACTGAGTTGTTAAAGAGCCATCTCGGCACTAGTTCGGTCTAGAATTAACGAGTTCAAGTTGGGGTCTAGCTTGCTCGCTAACTCGCGAGCTGGCTCGGTTAGTGATGCACCAAAAACGGAGTGCACAAAGTTTCAGTATAGTAAACTATACCTTTTAACTTTTATTCCACTTTCGACTCAGATTGCAAGTATACAATCCTATCGCGTAGCATTATCAGGTATTGATCCACATGGATAGTGTATTCAGATCTAACAATTTTACTTAGTCTAGGTCGGGTTTGTTGTTGATTAGGGATTTGTTTGTGTAAAATCTTAAAGTAATTAATTAATTAAAGTAAATTAAAATACAGCCGGAGTTGTAGCAAGGTTTAATGCGGTAGAGTAACATGGATACTCTAGGGTTCAGGTTGTCCTATGAGTATAATATAATGATCTGTTCAGGCACCAATCTAACCCGCATGTGCCACTGTCACTGCCGCACGCGACCTAAATATTACTTGCAGGCTACTCGCATGTGGCACTGTCACTACCCGCAGGGCACTGTGGTGTTCTGTTGTGTGTTGTGTTTAGGTTTTCTAATCTTTCGATTGGTTTTTGGGCTACCAAGACTAAAGTATTTTAAGTACGGAATTATATTCTTTCCTTATACTACACTGTAGTGAAATAACCCAAATCCCTATGCAATTTCTAACCCTAGTTAGCCGTAGTTAAAATACTTTAGTCTTGGTAGCCCAAAAGCCAATCGAAAGATTGGAAAACCTAAACACAACATCCAACAGAATACTATGGCGCCTTGCGGGTAGTGACAGTACCGCATGCGGGATGGCCTGTGGGTAAGGTTTTAGGCCGCATACGGTAGTGACAGTACAGCATGCGGGTTGGACCAGTGCCTGAACAAATCATTATATTAGACTCATAGGTCATCCTGCTCTCTATAAAATCCTTGTACTCTGCCGATCACCTGTAGCGCCACCACATTAAACCTTGCTACGACTCCGATCGTGTTTTAATTTACCATTTTAATTAACAACTTAGAAGATAACACACAAACAAACACCTAATTAACAACAAATTCGACCTAGACTAAGTAAAATTGTTATATCTTAATACACTATTCCTGTGGATCGATACCTGATAATACTACGCGATAAGATTATATACTTACAATCTAAGTCGAAAGTATAATCAAGATTAAAATATATAGTCTACTATACTAAAACTTTGTGTAGTTTACTTTGAACGTCATCACTCCACATTAAATACAGAGGAAGAATAAATGAGATGGCCCCATATATATGCAACATCTCTAGTGTACTGAATTTGAGAAGAAAAAAACAAATTTTGAATTGGAGACATTGGTTTTGACTTTTCTGCAAATGTAATAAATAGAGTACTCTTTTTTTTTTTCTCTTTTTTACTTTTTAATAATTTCTATGAATAAAAAATTCTCCATCGGAGCTGTGGTTTGAACACGGGATAGGCACCGAGCAAGGGGCATTCGCATTTATTTATAGGAAAAATTTCTACATGATGCCCATGTCCATGTAAACTTGGAAGGTGGAATTTCATGTATATCTCTAAAAAAACTTTATTTTTTTTATTATTTTCTCAAAACTTTAAAATTACGTATTTTTCCTCTAAATTTTGAAAACTCACAAATTTATTCATTTATTGTCTGTTATATTAAAATTCATTTAAATTTATAAAATACTTATTTTATCCTTTACTAAAAATATAAAAAATATATAACATGTTTAAGAAAAATATTAGTCTTATAATCGATCAGTTTCAGAGAACAAATGGTTCATTTCTCTGTGCTTTTAAGCATACACAAGGGGCATGGTCTGTGAGCATCCTTCCTGATTGATTGGCTAAATGTGGTTTTCATGACAGAACACACCATAAATTCTCCCTTATTTATATAAAAGTTTCTATATATAAAAATTAATAAAAAAAAGGAAGAACAGAAATAGAAAGAGCATTTAATCTGTAACATTAATAGAATGTTTTTTTTGAAAGAAATGTAGAGGTCAAACCTCTAAATTTCATTGATTGTGACACCAGAGGTGTCAAATGTTACAAATGAAAGAGTTCAAAAATGTAAATGAAAAGAAAAGGAAAGTTACAGTAAAGATAAATGTTTAAATAAAGTAACATTGATAGAAATATTGAGAACAACGGTTCCATTAATAAAAATATTGAAAACAACGGTTCCGATCTAAAATTTTAAAAAATACATTAGAAGTTTTTAATATTTGAATCGGAACCGTTGATTCCGATTTTTTTTTAAATATTATAAATCAACTACTCTTTCTATTTAGGTAACTCTTATTTTATTAGTTTTTATGGATAAAAAAAATGTCTTATTTATATGCATGCTTAACTTTTTGAATGGAAAAAACTTATTTTTTAACGAAATGGAAAAAACAATCGGTCATGAAACGCACTCTAGAATCTAGACATAGACAAGACGGGAGCGCATCCTCTCCGGAGTTTTTACCTGCGGAGCTGTGCGGTTCTTTTAATCTGGACCGTTCGTTTTGATCGGACGGTCCGTATTTAATCTTCAGCCGGTGAGGGCTCGATTTGGTGGAGAAGCAGTATTAATTTCTTTGAGATTCGTGCTATAATCTTATTTGATCTGTCTGATCAAAACGAACGGTACAGATTAAAAGAACCGCACAGCTCCGCAGGTAAAAACTCCGGAGAGGATGCCATTTCTAGACAAGACAACAAAAAAGACGCCCCCGCATCCGCCGACTCCACAACTCGAAAGAAAGAGGAAAGTTCGTGAATTCCATTTCCTGTTTTGAGGGATATCCCTTGGTTCCGATCACAGTGGAAGCTGCTGCGGTTTGGGTCCCCCCCTCGCCTGCCCTTCCCTTCCCTTCCCTTCCCTACGCTCGCTCGCGGGTTGCGCAAAGTAAAACCCTAGCACTACGCTCCTCCCCTCCCTCACGCTTGCGCGCGTCTTGCTTAATGCCAGAAAAACCCTAATTCTGAATCAAGCTCTCCGCTCTCCCCCTAGGCCCTAGATTTAGATTTTGTGGCTCATTTGTTTAGAGGTTGGTTGGTTCTTTCCTTAATTTACAAAGCTGGTTCTTTCCTTAATTGCAATTTGACATGTGTGTGTTTTTGTTCTTTACCAGGGATGATATACACAGCAATAGACACCTTTTACCTCACTGACGAGCAATTGAAGAATTCTCCCTCTAGAAAGGATGGGATTGATGAAGACACTGAGACAACTCTCAGGATATATGGCTGTGATCTCATACAAGAGAGCGGCATTCTATTAAGGCTGTATCCTTTATGGTCTTCAGTTCAAGTTGAGTCAATTAATCAAATTTTCATATCTATTCATTTCCTAAGAAGAATCAACTGTGTGTGCAATTGAGTTTCCCTTAAAGGCAATTCTAGCCATAACCATGCCAGTTTTGACCTAAAAGCAAGTTATTGCTGGAGATGCGCTGCTTGTACCTCATAAGTGCAATTAGACGTAGTAAATCCAGAGGAAGAGTCATAAAGGGAAAATATTGTCGGCACTTGTTGCTATATTTTTTAATGTCCTGTGTGGGTAGGTTCACATATTGTGATGTCTAGTGCGAGCAACTCTATTTATTTTTTGGGTTCTCATTTTTAGTATTGCAATTACAATGCCATTAGTATGGGATTTCTTGACAAGCAATAGACCGCAAGTTGTGATGGCTACAGGGCAGGTTTTATTTCATCGGTTCTACTGCAAGAAGTCCTTTGCTAGATTTAGTGCCAAGGTAAATTGGTTTTAAATTTATCCATTTTTTAAATTCTGAAATGCTTGTTTTAGGGCCCCAAAGTTTGGAAATGTGCAAGTGATTGGTGTCTGATCATGATATATGTACTGCTTAGGTCTGTTACTGATGGAGTATGGAGACTAGCTGGCTATTGTGCTGATACTTTTAGTTATTATAGAGATAGAGCTTAGGGGATAATTAGTTCCTTCAAACTTATTGAATTTAAGTTGATATCTGAACTGAATAGAGAGTAGTTTCCCTGATTTTCCTCAGATATTGACAAATCATATCACCAGTGCTGATCTAATGTGTTGTATTTTTCACCCTTGCCTGTATGTATAAGATCATAATGTATGACCTGGCTATATCAGTTGTGCAACAATACTCCAACTGGTCGTTATTGAGCGCCAATGTTAGAATTTAAACTATGATGAGGGTAATTAACAATGAATGTGCAGTTATTTTAACTGTACCAATTTAGCGCCTTTATGCAATATTGGCCCATGGTGAGCTTAACTTGTACCATATTTCCACGAGTTTGCCGACCATTCACTGATTTTCAATCAAGCACCTCATATCCCAAAAAGTGAATTCATAAAAAAATGCTGAGGTTATTTATTGTTAAGCTTAAACATTACCCCATGTAAGTGGTATTGAATTCTCAAGTTGTAATCCTTGGATCAGACCAGTACGTCCATATTTGCCTACTTTGCTTATTTAACTTTTATATAATGAACTTCAAACTACAGAGGCTTGCGGCAAGCTGTGTTTGGCTGGCATCAAAGTTGGAAGAGAACCCAAGAAAACCAAGGCATGTAGTACTTGTTTTTCATAGGATGGAATGTAGGAGGGAGAACTTGCCTATACAGCCTTTAGATCTTGGCAGCAAGGTTTGTCTATCAAACTTATGCTATGGTTCATTCTCTCTCTCTCTCTCTCTCTCTCTCTCTATTTTTTCTGAGGGAATTTTCTTTTGTTTACATCCAGTTGCGTAATTTTTCATTTCAAATGAACATATAATTATCTAAACATGAGACGAGATGTATCAGTCTTACATGTCCCCTGTAAATCAATGGAAGAAGGAAGGTGAGGTAAAGAGGGGCCAATTTTGTGAAATTATCTTATGCACTATATTGGCCTTGAGGTTTTTGACTAATTCCATCCTCCCCAAACCCCAATGTAAACTTTGTTTCAATTATATAATTATTTTTATGATAAAAATCAATTCTTTTTGGTGTTTGTTTGAGTATTGAGTTTGTTCTCTCTTTCTCTCTCTCTCTCATTCCATTAAATACTTTCACCAGATCATATCTCCTATTGTCAACACCTCTAATAACTGGTAACCTACAAACCTCCCATCATCCATGTAGTTATTTTCGACCAATATGCATTTGAGAGTCATATCGCTACTCTTAATATAGTGTGTTTGTTTGTTTATTTTGATGTAGATTTATGATGACCTGAAGAAGGATCTCATTAGAACAGAGCGTCATTTGTTAAAAGAGATGGGTTTTGTTTGCCATGTGGAACATCCTCACAAGTTCATATCTAATTATCTGGCCACACTCGAAGCACCTCTTGAGTTGAGACAACAAGCTTGGAATCTTGCCAATGATAGGTATCCTTTCTTGTAGCAAAGCTTGTCTTATCTGCCTTTTAGTGATTGATCATACTACTGGTTTCCTAGGGCTGTCAATGGATCAGATTCGGATCGGATTCCCGTATAATCCGAATGCGGATCCATATCGAATAATTGTGAGGATACAAATGCAGATCAATATCCATTATCTTACTGAATTTCGGATTGGATTCATATCATATTAGATCTTTTGAAGTTGAAAGATTTAAAATAATGAAGTGTGTGAATAACACAAGTTAATATAATTATTTATATTATAAATATAAAATAGAGAATAATGGCTTTAGTTTTAACTAATTTATATAACTAATCAGATTAGGATATCCATTGACAGCCCTAGGGTACTCCATCCCTCAATTTAGATATAGCAAGACCCAAGAGACATCAAACATTAAAGAGATAGAACGTAGTGCTATCTAATGGTAAAATCCTTCAATTATTATTCTTGATGGTACAGTGAAATTAATTCCCAAACTATAGATGTCTAGTCCAGCAACCAGCGTATTTTGAAGAAGTCCTGCATTTTTAGAGTATTTTCTGTGTTCATAGGCATGAATGACCAGCATTGTTACTGCAGAGATAGATTTCATCAGTACTCTGGAGTCTACATTGCATTTGGATCTTGAAAATCAGGGGGTTCAAATGTTTGATTTTTATTTGAGATTTGGAATAAACATATTTAGGCAGTTAATGTTCTATGGGAGGTTGGAATTACAGCTATATCACGGCCAATAGCAGTGCCAGTTGCATCTAACATATCCTTCTACCTCCTCCCTGATGTATGTTACATCATTGCCTTGTGTATGTTAGCTTTGTGTTGAACTTCTAAATGTATCACCTATTATGTAATCCTTTGAATCTCACGCTATTTTTTTATTAATGTTTTTGCACTTCATTCATTGTAGTTTGCGTACTACCCTGTGTGTACGATTCAAGAGTGAGGTAGTGGCATGTGGTGTTATCTACGCAGCCGCACGGAGATTTGGGCTCCCACTTCCGGAGGAGCCGCCATGGTGGACAGTGTTCGATGCCGATGAGGCCAGTATAATGGAAGTTTGCAGGCTTCTTGCACACCTCTACAGCCTTCCCAAGGCTCAGTACATACCTGTTTTTAAAGATGACGATTCTTTCACCTCTGTTACCAAAAACAAGGCTTCTGAGTCCCAAATATTTAAGGTCTGAAAAAACCTTATATTTTTTTGAACTTTGTTATTTCAGTGCATATAACAGTAGTCGAGGGTTTAGGGTTTAGGGTTTAGGTTTAGGGTGTAAACCCTGAAAAAGCCTTATGATGTTCAAGTTTTAGGGTGCCAATTTTGTTCTATCTTTATATCTCTGTCTAAATAGGAGTTGAAATTGTGTTGACTGAAATGTGCTATTGTGGCAATGTTAACTTGGATTTTATAGACTGTGTTATATAAACTTCATTTATTATAGTTATAATAGGAATCAGGTAAAACACCTTTTACATCACCAAATGTCAGTCTGTAATGATATATCAATGCCAAAAACCCTAATGCAGAAGTATTAGCTTGAGGGATCAAAATGAAAATAGCATGAATCTGTGGATCATTTATGTAACTCATTCTTGTTACTTCTAGTGGGATAAATGAAGCAGAGTCAAATTTTTATGAATGTTGTATTAGTATTGCAATGATAGTAAGTTGATTTTTTGTTCTGCCCCAATTAAAGCTGTTCTTTCCCTTCCTTTTATGTAGGAAAGCCCAGCTAAGGTTGATACTGATGATACCAATACCCCAAACCCATTGTTGGTCTCATCTCAGGAAATTTGTTCATCAAATAAAATGCTTGGGAAAGCAGGAACAGAGAGTTCAAGAGAATCTAAGAAAAGTGATGATGAAGGTGGCAAATTCACACCTGCTGAGAAAGATTTAAAAGAAGATCCAGTAGAAAAATCAAAGAGTGAAAAGATGGATTCTTCTAGTGATAAAATATATGGTAGAGAAAAAGAGAGATCCAGGGGTAGTAATAGGGATAGAGATAGAGACGGTAGAGGCCGGGACTCAGATAGAGAGAGCAGGGGCAGGGATTCAGATAGGGAGAAAGAGTGGGAGCGAGAGAGGGATAGGGAAAGAGAAAGGGAAAGGAGACATCGTCACCATGGCCATCAGCGCTCCAGAGATAAAAGCTCAGGTACGCTTTTTGTTTAATATACCTCAATGCATTTATAATGGTTAGAGTTGTAGTAACTCACCCCATTCCAAATTTGAGAACTAGATCGGTTGTACATGAATATTTTTTAATTTACATTTTCTGATACCGTATTTGGTGTTGTCAGGGGAAATATGAAATTTTCATAGTTTGATAAAGAATTTTTTTTTAGAAATAAATAATCCGTTTATTCTGGAAAGCAAAGGAACTTTTGGATTTTCGAAAAAGGGAAGGAACCACACCATTGGTGCAGTCCCAGCATGGACGCCTGAGTCGGACCGGACCTTTGATACGGTTCCAGTGTTTTCCAGATGTTATAAAGCACTACCACAGAAAATCCCATTTTGACTGTAACCATCCCAGCCTTTGGGTTAAATAAATGAACAGGATCAATTGATCTGTACTCTTTAAATTTCCCACCCTCACTTTTTGTCATCTTCTTGCCCCCATGTTACCCATTTATAATCTAAGTGTGAGTTCATTTAATTTTTTTAATTGAAATTGAACCTGAGCAAGTGCTCAGAAATTAGGGGTATTAGATGGAAGTTTGCAGTGACGAATATATGAGGAAGCATAGGAAAGGAGGAAGAAAGAAGAATTTGTACAATAGAATCAGTGTAGGGCAAGAAAGTTAAAATTTTGGAACCTTAAATCGATCTCCTCTGTATCCCTGCTCTCCTTCTTCTTTGAATGATACATCTTTTATCTCGTGTTCCAACTCTCAAGACATTATTTTTATCCATTCAGTTCAGTTTCAATGAATTAGAGTCTGTGCCCGCTGAGCTAAGCAGCTTGGTTCAGAATTCAGAGGGAAGGGGAGTTTTCAGCTTGTAAGATTAGCACTAGGAAGCCATGGCGGTGGATTTGGAGACAAAAAGCACGGTTGGACTATGAAAATTTGCACTCCAGCCTTTTTTTTTTTTCAAAAAGGTTACTAGGGATTGTAAACAAGAAAAAAGAATAAGATATGTGTCAAGTGGGGGAGTAAGAAGACGAAGAAAAGTGAGGAAGTGGGACCGTCAGATGCAGATAAATTTCCTGATCGTTTATTTATTTGAAGAGCCCAGATAAGGAGTTGATTTATCAATCCAGAGCCGCTGTGTGGTTTTTTTAAAGGGTGGAACCGTACAATTGGTGCGGTTCCACTATCATTTTCCTATTTCATGTGTTATTTTGTGTGGTTGTTGTGGCAGAGAGGAAAAATGGTGGAACCACACCAATGGTGCTGTTCCATCCCTTTTTCGAAAGCCCAAAGGTTCCCTTCTCTTTCCAACTGAAACGGATTATTAATTTCTAAAAAAAAATCTTGATAAGGCGTAAATGAAAAAAGTAAAAACTAGTCTTAAGAAACTGAGTTGTTAAGCATGCTTGGGATCAGATAAATGTCAGTAAATTAAAAGCATGGTGAAATTTAACTCTCTTTATAGGTAAGCGATCAAGTTTTTCCTTAATTGACAGTTCTCAGTGTAAAAAGAGCCTCTGACTTGTGCATTTAGTGACAAGGATTTGAGCTCACGTGGTTGGCATTCTTGTAGAGTGTACTTGATTTTTTTCCTCTTTAATGACGTATTAGTTGGGGATGAAAACAAAGTTGCACCTGTTTCAGTATATTTGTCTCCTTTGTACCCAAAGGTTGGTGCTGGATGTACTGTCATAATCCATTAATTAGCAATTTATGCTCAGAATGCTTGACCAACAACCTAGTAGTCTTACATTTTACAAATATTAACAGTCATTGAATTATTTATTCTCATCTCAAAAAAAAAAATATTTATTCTGTTTTTCTATTTTGTTGAAGCAGGATACTCTGATGGGTCAAGGCGTCACTCATCAAGAGGTGGGTTATCGTCAGTTGTAGTCTCGTAAGTCCTTTCCTTCTAATCTCAAATAATTATCATCAAGTTTCCGAATATTTACAAATGTTTTCGCTCTCCCTTTCAGATCCAGGTGACTACTACCGCTCACACTCATCACGTGATAAGGACCGACACAGGCGCCATCCTTAATGACCAATGATATTTATCATCACGTGATAAGGACCGACACCGGCGTCATCCTTGATGACCGATGATATTTATAACTGTTGCTCGTGTAACTCTGGAGTATTGTAAACGACATTAATTCTTTGTTCTTTTCCCCAAACAAAAACAATCATTGGAGAGATTTATTTAGGCCTTGATTTGGTAGGTAACCTGAAACTAATAAGTGCTTTGTTTTTTTGGTTCTTGATATGTTGCCCCAGGAGGCCAGGAAGTACTAGCACGGACAGGTCAGATATTGCATATTAATTATTGCCAAAAAAAAATTGTTGATTGTCCGACATTTTTCTGATGATCAACTGATTGAACCGTCTCCCACATGTTGTTATACTTTGTACTAGCACGTCGGGCTCTTGTTGTTTAGCTTCCCGATTTTTTTATTTCTAGCATTTCCAAATAAAAAAAAATTACAAACTGGCAGGAATATGGTGAAATTTTGAATTATAGCGCGACCAAAGCGTTTCGCCCGATTTTTTTATTAATCGAAATTAAATAAAAAAAATATAAGAAGAAAAGTTTGTGAAAAATTCAAAAAATGAGTAGAACATGTTTAATAATTTCGTCTCATGGGATGGGTTAAACGAACCTGTCCGGCACAAAAAAAAAAAAAGAAAGAAAGAAAGAAGGCAAAGGTAAAGCACTCTCATGAAATTTTTTTGGGTGCTGGACGGGATAGTTTAACTAGTCTCAGATTTTGTTGTTGTTGTTGTTGTTTAGTTCGTTTAGTTAGTAGACTGAGTGAATAAGTGGAACGGAATAATTTAACCCGTCTCATGGGATAAAATTATTTAATCCGTTCTACTTATATTTTGAAATTTTCTGGAATTTCTCATCTGTTTTTATATATTTTTTTATTTAATTTCGATTAATAAAAATTCGGGCGTTTCTCTCAGGAAAACCAAAAACAAAATTCTCAGAGTGCTTTTTTTCCCCTAAAAAACTTAGTTTAAGTAGTACATGTGTAATTTTAATTGTCGTTATGAAAATTACATACTAAATAGAGAAAATTTGTAGTGCGCCTACGTAAAGTTTTGAAATAGACAATTTTTTTTCATAAACAAAATATTATTATATCTAATATTTTCATAAAAATTAAATTTTTTCTATCCTTTTTAATTATTTAATTTTTTATTTTATTAGTTTAAAAGTTATATTGATATCTTTTATTTTATTATTTTAAAAGATATCAATGATTTTGCAGTTTCTGTGAAGATTTAAAAATAATTATTGTTGATCAATATGTTCTTTAATATTAAATAGAGATATCATGCACTTTTAATTGTCTTATTCCAGCTCGTCGTGCTAAAGAGGATTCCTTCATTCCTTGTCGAGCATCGAGCTCGATTGGAATAGTTGATGCGTTGAAAACATACTTTTGACTTAGTCGAAATAAATTGAAAAATATAAACAAAATTATTAAGAGGATTCCTTGTGAAAGAATTTCGTTTCACCCTCGTTGGCTAAAGAGGTTGCGAATGTTGTTAAAAAAAATCCGAAGAAGCAAAATATTTTTTGTCGTATTTATGCTTGTCTGAGTATTATTTTAGAGCCTGTTGGCCATTGGGAATAGGCATGGGCACGGGAATTGAACTAAAAATTACTGTTCACGTGGGAAAAAAATTCAGTAAATTCAGTTGAACTGATTTTTTTTTTTCCGCGGGAACAGTGAAGCGGTCGAACAGTAAAGAGTTCACACGTGAGATGCAATTTTGATGACAGGTGAATTCATTACCCTAAAAATTCAGTAAATTTGAAGTTAGACGAGAAGTAAAAGAGTTTTTAACTACTTGAAAAGGATCAGAATATATAAATAAATAAATATATGCTAACAATGATAATATAAATTAAATTCTAACAATGATAATTCTTATTTGGAAAAAGAGCACAAAAAATATGAATGTTCAATCATAATAAATAAAAATAATAATAACACTTATTGGACGAGAGTGTTATAACATGTTTCAATCATAATAAATAAAAAAATAATAACATTTATTGGACGAAAGTGTTATAACATGACATTGTAAATTATAAATTATAAATTAAGGGGGTGAATATGTGACTTGGATTTTGAGAAATTCAAATTTAAAATGTGTTATTCAGTAATTGGTAGCAGCGAACAGAGCGGATAGATAACTCCCGGTCTGTCCCCGGGAGCGCGGAGCTGATAGATAGCTCCCGTCTGCTTCTGCTGCTGTGGCAGCTGCTTTTCTTTCTGCCTGATCTGGTCTGCCTCGTTCGTTTTCCTTCTTTGTTGTTCTGGAACGACGACGACGACGACGATGATTTACTCCTGGGGATTGGCGTCGGCCTCGGCGGATTCCAATTTGCAGCTGCTGCTTTCATCGGCCCTCAGCTTATCTCTGCTCGTTCGTTTCTCCATTCCTTCCGTTTACCCCCCTCCGCTCCTCTCTCCCTTTTTATTTATTAAATCAAATCCATTCTTTCATTTTATTTTAGGTGCTGATCGCTGCGCTCACTGTCGCCGCTTTCTTCCTCGAGTACATCCGCCGAGTTGGCTGCTCCCACTCGTAACGACCCCACCGCCCCGCCCCTCTTTAATCTATACTATTATATGTATTCATCTTCAATCTCTTCATCCAAGTAATAAAAAAAATGTGATTTCTCTTTTATTGTTCTTATCTCTTTCTAGAATTGAGAGAAGTGCAGCTTCCGATTCCTTTTTTGAGGACCCCTCTTCCCTGAACAAGGTAATTTTTATATCCATCCTCCTCTCCCCTCCCCTCCTCTATTATGCTTCTAAAAAACGCATCAATACAAATTGTCTGTCAAACTTAAATTTGGATGAGTCTAAGTTAGGTTAATTGCAACACTATTCATTAGATTATTTAGTTAACTAATTAACTGTCTGTTTTAGGTTCCTTGTCCTTCAATTTTTGATCCAGCTGACAAGTACCTTTCCCTCATAATTCCCGCATACAATGAGGAAGACAGGCTTCCCAGCACTCTTGACGAAACACTCAAGTAAGTTCCTCTTCTTTTACTGTGTATACCTATCTGAGCCTCTGCACTCCTAATATTACTTCAACCCATGCAAAATACCAAAGTTTAATGCTAAATTCAAGACATCATCATGGTACCAATTCTAGTGTTGATCTCATGGTAGCATAGTTATGTAAGTATTGTCTGTTTTTTCTTTTGTTCTTTTCATTTCTACCTGGTGTAGAATCGGGTGATATGAACAGTTTCGAGATAATTTGGTGCGCTTTTACAAACCATATACACCTAAAAGTTTAAAGAATAACGAGAAGTGCTTGTTTTGTTGGATTCTGTGGTGTCCAAAAAATCTGCATATCAGTCAATCTGTCATTGTTTTGTAATTTTTGTTATCCGATTAATAAGTAGGCAGTCATCTTGAGCATCAGTTTTTCTCAACAACCTCATGCTGTAAATTTGGATGCATAACTGTTACAAACATGCCTATTTGTATACCAAATGTAGATGAAGTTTACTTAGGTTTCGGGATAGGTACAGAACTCAAATCAGATTTCCAGTGGGACTTTTGTCTGGGTTAAATTTAAATCATTCTATTGTTCAATTTATATAGTATTGTTTGGTTCCAGTGTCTGCTTCAGCAGGTTATTTTAGGTTGGGTTAGGTTGTGATAGTATAGGAAAGACAATAAGGGTTTGATTACAACATACTTGTATTTCCAAAGAATTCATATCAAATAATTACGCTTTTATATGAGAAATTTATGTTAACATTATTTACGACAATTGCTTCATTATCTTTTTAATTTACTGTTTCTTTTTCTAAATTGTTCTTGTCATTATTTTTTTAGCTATCTGCAGCAACGGTCTGCGGCAGAAAAATCTTTTTCTTATGAGGTCTGTGAAACAAATATCATATCATTGCACATCCATTGAGTAGTTCTATTTTTGCTTGCTTAAAAATGTTGTGATGATTTAACCTTTTCAGGTTTTGTCCTTAGTTCATGTTTGGACAAATTTCTATGAACGCAAGTTCACAAAATGATATATAATAAGACAAGTAGTAAAAAATGATGTCCTTGTTTTCTTATTCTGTGCAGGTGTTAATAGTTGATGATGGAAGTCGAGACCATACATCAAGAGTGGCATTTGACTATATCAGAAAGTACAAAATCGACAATGTAAGGGTCCTGCTCCTTGGTAGAAACCATGGAAAAGGAGAAGCTATCAGAAAAGTAAGTCCGATCCTGATTATCGTCGTGACTTTATCATTCTAGTTTTGTTTTTATTTAGTTTTCAGAGCAAAAGTGCCCTTCTATACACAGGCTACTGATATGACTAATGCCAGATTTTCATTTCTTTTTTAGTAGCGTATTTGTGCTAATGGAATGTTTTCCCATTTGAAACAGGGAATGCTCCATTCAAGAGGCAAGCTGCTTCTAATGCTTGATGCTGATGGAGCAACCAAACTCACTGACCTGGAAAAGCTCGAGTCCCAGGTCTGACAACATACGCTCACTCACTCACTCACTCATGGAATAGTCATATTTTGATTTTACTTGTATGATTTTGCTTCTCAGAACAAGTTGTTGTTATTGTTTTTTTTTCTTTTATTAACCATCAGATACAAATGTTTGCTGAGAATGTGAGGAAAGCTGAGTCGAATCCTGATTCTTGTCCGAGATTGTCAGACATTGAGATTGCGGTGTTTGGATCCCGTGCTCATTTGGAGAAGAAGGCTCTTGCAACGGTTTGTTATATTATTCCTTGACAGCCTCTTGGAATTTTTTTTTCAGAAATGACATCTCAAGTCTTCAACTCTTTGGTTTTGTTCTGTCACCAGAATTTCTCATTTTTGTTCATTCAACTCGTGTTCTGACTCGGTTAATTTCATTTGACAAAAATGAGGAGTTCAAGATGGAGATTGAACAAAAGGAAAGCTCGTCACAAACAAGAAACTAAAAAGTTCTGTGTGCATGTTGTACAGAACTTGTAGGTGATTTTGATTAGTTTTTATATAACTGCAATCTTGTTATTTCAGAGAAAGTGGTACAGGAACCTTATGATGAAAGGCTTTCATCTATTGGTCTTACTAACAGCAGGACCCGGTATCTGTGATACACAGGTATGCTTGTCGTGTGCAAATTTTATATTTTACCTTTGTTACTTTTTTTATTCCCTATTCTAATTACACAGGAACTGGCAGTTTATGCAAATTTAATATTTGATTTAATCTTTCAACAGTTAATTGCTGTTGGCAAATTATCTGGATACTGTGAGGTGTAAATCCCATACAAAATGAAATGTCAAGGTTGTCTGCCAAGACATCTTTATTATCCTGATTTATATATTGAACTTCTTTCAACATGATTTGCCTTTACTTCTACAGTGTGGCTTTAAGATGTTTACAAGATCAGCTGCACGAAAGTTGTTCACAAATGTGAGATTAAAAAGGTGATTTTTTTCGTTTAAAATATCACCTGGTGTTATAAAATTGTATTACAGATACTTCTCGGATTATCTTATTTTCAAGTTGCTTTGAATGCTACTCACCACTTTTTATAGGCTTATTAGTTTCTGTTGCTTAACAGAAACTATTGACACTTTAGTTCAAGGGGAAAAAAATGGCATGAAATTTTTGTCTGCCAAGCACATTTAAGGACTCAAATTTCAAAGGGATATCTGTAAACCAAAATAAACTGAAACATTGTTGTCATGTATATAAATTTATAGCTAAATTGATATTCTGTCATCAGTTTGAAGTACAATACGAAGTGCATATTTTTGTTAAATGTTAGGTATCTGTGACCTTGAACTTATTATCAATTTGAATTGGCATTACAACCTGTATAAATGAAAAAGATTTCTCATGGAGCATATATCTGAAATGTGTTACAAGTTCTGCCTCCACTGACCAAGAATTAAAATAAATCGTCAAATCAAAACATTAATTATACTTATGACATGATAATTATTCTGATGAAAAAGGTTCTTATAAATGCAGATGGTGCTTTGATGTTGAGCTTGTGTATTTATGCAAACATCTCCGCATACCAATGGTTGAGGTGGCAGTTAACTGGACAGAAATACCTGGATCAAAAGTACGGCTTATGAGTATTGTTCACATGCTTTTTGAGCTTGTGTTGATTCGAGTAGGATATGGGCTTGGTATTTGGAAAATTCACTTGTAAACACGCTGCCACTTCCTACTTACTGCAGCATGTTAGAATTTTGTTTGCAATGTGTCGTAGTTTTAGATTTCCCATTAGGATTTAGGTGATAGTTGGCAAAAGGTTTTATACCAATAAGATTCTGGCAACTGTGGTAATTGTTTTATGGTCCTTTTTTTTTTTGAAGGACAACTGATGTAACACTAATATAGATATCAGCATTGAAGAGGTTAAAAGTCGGATTGTGTTGTAACTTGACAATGATGATTTTTTTTCTTCTATCACGATTCGTTTATGCAGCATAATGTATGTTGTAAATTGATGTATAACATAACTATTTCCTTTTTTTCTCTTTTGATTTTGTTTAGATATATTTTCTACTTCTATTCTAAGCTGATAGGTCAGTTTATGGCCCAGCAGTCAAAATAAAGCCCAAAAAAGATGCACCACTTGGGAAGTGAGCGATTGACAGCCATGTAGATCTAGTGTATCTATGAATTGAAGCATAGAATGTGAAATAAGAGTCGGCAGAACAAGTGAACAACTCTCTAGGAATTAAGGGTAGTTGATGAATGTAGTAATTATATTTTCTTTATGGGTAATTAACACTAATGACAGCGCCAATGGCTTTGTTATTTGGATAAGGTGTCACATGGTTGGTTTGCAAATATGAATTATATATAGACAGAGAGAGACAAATAGAAAGACTACTGGGTTGATGCATGCATTTGGAGATAATAGAAGTAGAAACATCTATGCACATTACAGTTAACAAACCATCAATTAGTCATACGGTTAGCCATCCCTTTCTCTACCGTCTTCCTTCCTTGCTAATTAAGCTGTTTCCCTCTCTCTCTGCTTTCTCAATCTTATACTTCACACTTCAACCTCTCTATCTGTTGCATCCCTTTGTATATTTCCGTTCCTCGTACAAATCAAAAATCTAAATTTTCCAACTTCATATATACTACTCTTTCTATCCTTCAACTGACAGTCTGATATTCTGCGATTTTTTTTTTTTTTTTGAGGTATGATATTCTGGGATTAGCTTGGATTGCTCCCTAGCCCCAATCTCTGAAATATTCATACCTCAAATTTATCATTTACACTGTTATTTTTTTCCTCTCTTGTAAAAAAAAAAAAAATTCTTTCTCTGATGGATTTTTTATAGTATGGATCAGTGAATGATATAATATTCACTTACCAAACTATGCAAAAATTTACTTCAAATGGATTATGAGAGCCAAGGCAAACATAGTGTGACTGGATATTGAGTAGCAGTCCGTTAACATTTTTTCATATGGAGAAAAAAATATGTTACTTGAAAGAGTTATGTTTTCATAAAACCCTATATAAGTTAAACAAGAGTCGGTGTAGACAATAAAGCATTAATCTCTTTAGAAACGGATCAAATTTTGTCTGCATCTCAAGTGCCAGCTAAGTACACAGCTTTTCTTCCACAGAAATCTCGCCAAATTCATCAATGAATGAGGACTAGATCCTTATTTTTACTCAAGAAATCTCGTCAAATTGAAGCTAGAGGTACTCCAACTGAACACACCACTGCTAGTTTGTTAATATGTTCTGGACTTCTAGTTGATACATGGATACACTTAATTAACTTAATATATATAGAGTCTAGCTAATGTCATAACGTTATAATTTCAACCTGAGTTATAACGAATCAGTTTTTGCAATTTCAAATTGTGTGTGTGTACACATGTGTATATATGTATGTATACGTGTGTATACACACCTACATGTATACTTCGATAATTAGTATGCGCTACTGATGCTTCCTTCACAGAAACAGAATGGTTAGAAGGACAAATTAATTCATTCGAAATTAACACAAAATATCATATTTAAAGAATTTCTTGTAATTGAATTGCCTTTTAATTCACCTATCAATATTTTACTTCAAATGGTATATAATCATTATGTTTTGGTGGGATATGATATATGGACAACTAATTGTGATAAATGATAAAACTGTATTTAAAATAAAAAAAAATGCCGGTGTAATTTAAAAACGAATCGGGCACCTATCAAACAATTAATAAAATTCACGGTTTAATTTTATTGGTACTTGATTGACGTCCAAATATTAGCAAAACTATACAAAATCAATATATGACATATTTACATTTTACCTCTTTATTTGGACATTTTTTTTGTTAGAATTGAGTACTGATCAAACTCAAGTCTAATTGAGGTTTGGTCAATTTGACTACTTAATCAAGAGATTGGTGGATAATCAGTCGTCATGACATAAAACTAACATGTGTATTTACCAGGATAATAATCTAGAATTACTTGAAACTAGTTCTCTCCGTCTCTCTTCCAATTTTCATGACGCTAGGTACAATTTTCCAAATTTGTTATGTTGATTTTGTAAGTTTTTAATTGTAGTTTATCAAATTAGAGAAATTGTCAATTATACGCTCTTCATGCAACGGCTCACAACGAACAATTGTTGCTCCTGAAATCAAACAAAAGATCTTCTACCAAGGATTTCAAAAAAAAAAAAAAAAAAAAATCAAACAAAAGAAAGAAACGAACAAAATGAGAAAACCAAAATATAAACTTGTTGCGCAAATTCGTAGCTAGCTGTCAACATTATATTGTCAGTTGGCATGTCCAATAAGGAAACATGGATTTACTTAAACTTGATTTACAATGCATAAATAGTGATAAAAAGTGTAGATATCCAATCTTTTATTTTACATACTCCAATTTACGGATCTATTTCTTCTCAAAATGTAACTTGTCTGCTTCATTTTAACGAAACGGGTAATCATGTCTTTTATCATAAATTATTTGAATAATTTGAATATTTAAGACTATTATCCTTGTAAAATTCTACACCTCTATTTTGATTTTTCAGACGCATGCATTCACAAATTCGAATATGGTGAATGTATTAATCATTTTCGCCGGTGTACTCTGAAAAGTCAAAGCCGTTTTTCCAATTTATTTTTATTTTTTATGTGAAGGTAAGTATTGATTACCAGATCGTGAAATTCCCCTTAATTTCCCTCTCTTCCTTTTTCTCTACCGGGAGCATTAATCACCTCCACTGCGAATATTATTCTCATTAATTGCCAGAGGGATGAAAACAAAAAAAGTAAAGAAGAATAATCACTCGTTCTCATAGTCTTATTGCTTATAAGTCATAACAAATAAAACATCTCCAGTAGTAGAAAATAATAGAAATCTGCTATTGTTCCCTAAATCGCTTTTGAGTGGAGAAGTCCGGTTTAAGACTGACTGGAGAGGCTGAGATGGTTACCTTTGCAAGTACAATATAGGGTGAATGGAGCAGTAAATATTCTCTCATCTCACCTCATCTCATATTAATACAATGGATACATAGATACATAGACTATATACCTCACCTGACCTCTCGCATTCCTTAATTCAATCAACACAAAGAAGAAGGAGAAAGAGATTAAGAGAATGGGGTATCAGCGCAGTTGGGTGATCATTACTACTGTGATCATGTCATTGGCATTGACATGGCCATACATATGTCACACGGAGGCACACATGGGACGAGGAATGTACAGCGGAGGGCCCTGGCAGAGTGCTCACGCCACTTTCTACGGCGGCGGCGACGCCTCCGGCACTATGGGTATATATACCATTCATGCATTTTTCCTTGCCCTCGACCAAACTTTTATCCTTGTACCCTATCCATCGTTGTCTCCTCATATCATACTATACTGTTTTACTATTTTACTCATTTTTTCTTGGAATAGAGACAAAAGGGAAATGGGAATTTTATATTCTAATATTTTATTTGGTAAACACAGTCTCAAGCCGTCATTGTAGTTTTTCACCTTTACAATTACAAGCACGCATATTTTGTTGCTCTAAATTGATCCTCATCATTCTTGTTTGGGAGTTGGGACAAAATACTTTGTTATTGTTGTTGTTATAGTCGTTATATATTGCTGCCAGCTATAGGATGATCTATATATCCTCTTTCCTACCTATCAATATATATCTCATTAATACCATTAGCAACTAATAAATGATCTGCATATGCTAAAGGTAAATAGGATCTCATTCCAAACAAACAAAAAAATAATGAATAAAAATGATAGTATAAAAAATTTAATAATTATGCTCAATTGCAAGATAATATATATTCCTTTTCAGGAGGGGCGTGTGGGTACGGAAATCTGTACGAGCAAGGATACGGCGTAGAGACGACGGCTCTGAGCACAGCTTTGTTCAATGATGGATTGAGTTGCGGTGCATGTTTCGAGATAAAGTGTGTGGACCAGCCAAACTGGCACTTCTGCTTGGTAGGCTACCCCCCTATTTTTGTGACAGCGACCAACTTCTGCCCACCGAATTGGGCGCTTCCCTCCGACAACGGCGGTTGGTGCAACCCGCCCAGGCCACACTTTGATCTCTCCATGCCCATGTTTCTTAAGATTGCGCAGTACAAGGCTGGCATTGTGCCCGTCACCTATCACAGGTTTCTTTCTTTCTCTCCTATAATTATTATGATCATAGCATTAGATCATCAGCTAAAATTGATCGTATAAATGAAACACATGCAGGGTACCATGTAGAAAGTCGGGTGGAGTGAGATTCACGATCAACGGATTCAAGTACTTCAACCTGGTTCTAGTGACTAATGTGGCAGGTGCGGGGGACATAGTGCGTGCCAGCGTGAAGGGGTCAAGCACAGACTGGATGCCAATGTCGCACAACTGGGGCCAGAACTGGCAGTCCAACACCGTCTTAGTCGGGCAGTCTCTCTCTTTCCGGGTCACAGCCAGCAACCGTCGCACCTCCACCTCTTGGAACATTGTTCCTGCGAATTGGCAGTTTGGCCAGACCTTTGAAGGCAAAAACTTCATGTCTCTTCTTTAAAAAAAAAAAAACTAACCAAAAGTTGTATTGTAATGATTTGTAATAATAATAAAAAAAACAATCATGATTAACGAACATGAAGATGAGGGGCTATAAATTAGTTAAATATTCTTTTCTGCCATGAACTAGATTGTTAGCTAGCTCTTTGATTCAGCTGTGGATATGACGAGTTCGCAGTGTAAGAGGGGCAAGGAACGAGAACAAAAATTGATCCAAATACAAAACTCCCATATAATAAATAATGTGTTAACATACTGTTAGGTAAAGGTTACATTGCCCAGCCCCTGGCCCCAGCACATAGAGAACGCATTGCTTTGAATCCACACTACATAAATCTACTCGATATATAGTAATACAATACAGGTAGAAAGAATGAATGAATGGTAGTTGGAAAGGTAAAAAATAAAAAAAAATTTAAGTAAAAAGTGAAGTCCCCCACCAAGCAACACACGAATGCTAGTGCTGCGAGTGCTGGTACATTCTCTTACAAAACCACCTGCCTAAAGTTGCCTCCAAATTTAAATCCAAGACAAAGACAAGAGAAGCCAAGACAAACCCCCAATTAATTTGTTACAGGATGATAATTTACACTCAATACCCAGTAAAGATAAAGAATTAAGGGAAGGATAGAAGATCAATAAAGTCTACAGTCTTTGCAATTTCAAGCCGAGCTCCTTGCTCTGCTGCTCATCAGGCTGAAGCGTGTTAGGAATGGCACCGAAAGCGCAGCGTGCTGCCTCTATTCCTGACACAGTGTTATGAAACGTGGCAGATGCCTCCTCCAAGGCCTTTCTCCACTCATGGGCAACATACATGAAACGCCACGTCGCGGCAGAACTGAGTGGCTTTTCGTAAATGACATCCTGGTCCAGACCTGAAACATGCATAAAGCGCTGAGTGGCGGCCTCCCAGGAGAGCTGGTGCCTCATCTGCTCAGTCAGAGGCACCGGCTCTGACAACAACGCCTTCAGGGTCAGCTTCACAAACTCTGGGCCAGTGTTGTATGTATAGCAGTTGGGGAATTGTTTGAAGAATTCATTGGATGGGTGGTTGGCGCATATCACAATCTTCCCCATCGCCAGGGCCTCTGCAGTCGTGGTACACACCACGTCTGTTGTGCTGGGGTTTATGAATACCTTATAACTGTAATGGTAAATTATTAGAAATATAAAGAAAATAAAATCTTGCAATCGTTTATTATTAGAAACAAAATAAATGGAAAACTCGCTCGGCTTCTATTGCTGACTAGGCTTTGAGGGCGTTCATCGAGGTAAAAATGGCACATTCTTTTTTTTTTTGATAGAAATAATACACTTATAGACATAGCTGGCTTCTTCTTATTGTTGTTAATACTACGGCTCTTATCATCTTTACAGCAGTTATCAATTTGCAGCTCAAAATGTGGTTTTCACTAGCAAGTCAGAAATTGGAAATATGATATAAAATAGAAGGGTAAATGAAAGTTTTGCATACTCGTGAAAAGTAGGATCAGCATGATCACGACCAGGTAAAACGGTGACATCGAGCTTCAACTTGGCAGCAGCCTCTTTGACCTCGTCAGAGTCCTCTCCATTGCCATACAACTCCATCTTCAGCCCAGTGAGCTCCGTTTGGTGCTCACCCAATAGCTGAAGCAGCTCAGTGTAGCCTTTTCCCCACACCATTTTCCCTATATAATAGGACCCGTTTAAAAATGCCGCTTTCTCCCCTCCAATTTCTCTCTCCTTCAGCTTTTGCTTCCCGATCTCAAGGAACCTAGGGTTTGCTCCGTGTACATTGCATATCACAGATCTCTCCAGTTTTTGTGTCGCGGCCGACAACCTTATTACCTTCACTCCAAAATTATTAAAAAACATACATGTTGATCATGTTCAGGTATCTCCCCAATAAAAAGGTGTGTGACGGCATCATGATAAGACAGAAGCATACCTTATGGCAATAGATATCGATGACCCAAGAGTTGATGTGTTTTAAGACAAAAGCTTGCATGAAGCCATTCTTCTCTCTCTTGACATAAGCCAAGTAGTTGGTGTGTACAATTCCTATCACTTTGTGGAATTTTGTTTTCCATCTACGGCCATGGTGGTACCAAGTGATGTGTTCAGGCTTTTCTAGCACCGCAATATCAGCAACCTCGTCTTGTATTATTTCAGTTAAATCCCCCACTGGTAAGATGCTCCTTTTCTCCTTGGAAAACTGCAAGAGTAATTTGAGATAAATGAGTTATTTTTCCTGAGTTTTAGAAGTTGTATGATCCCATTTAAAAGAAACTATTTTGAATTCTAAAAAGGCTACAGATATAGCTTGAGGGCTGCCTCCAAACATGCTTCCAAGCAATGATTTACAATCTCCCAATTCACAATTCAAATCGTACAATTAAATTCAATTCAGTAGGGGAGAAACTCGATTCATGATTCAAAATTCGTGATTTAGGTCAGCAGATGCAGACCCACCAAAAGTTCATAGAAGTCAATGTCAATGAAGCTTCCTTCAGATTTTCAGCCCCAACAAAATATCCTCCATTTGCTTTTGTTTGCCATTTTGTTTTCACCAGCCAGAAATGCACACGAGAAGAAACAGGAGATACTAAGAAGCTTGAGAAACTGTGAACTGTGAACAATTTTTCCATGTACTTAATGTTTGCAATGTCAAATGTGAATAATTTAAGCTCAAATAGGACACACCTGAACATCAGACCAGATGATACAATGTGATATTACAATGATTTTGTAATGATTTGTTTGCTATATGTAGTAGCTATTTGTTCTAATTCATTTGTAGAATAGTAAATCTTAGCGATTCAAATCGATTCAATTCAAAATATAATGACCAGGATAGGAATAATGCTTTGACAACATAGCTTATAAAGGAAATCTAAGGTTTTTGTTTCAGCTTGAAACAACATTTCTCAAGCACCCCAAAAACCAGGAATATGATTGTCATTGCTCCAGGCTACAACCATAAATTTTCACCACAAACTTTCCCAACAATGTCTTACTTATGTACCAAGAATGCTTATAGCATCAAATAAAAAAAATCCCTCTTTACAAGAAAAATAATCAAATAACCAACCTTTTTAACAAATAAAAAAAAATAGTTTAATGACTCAGATTCACCTTTGTAAATACAAGACGAGATATGAAAGGATGTGTAGCAAAAAAAAGTTCATACCTTTCCAGGATAGAAGGTAATGGTGAAGCTCGGCACCATGGCAGTTCTTTCCTGCAGCCACTTTCATACATAATCCTCTTGTTCAGATGGCACATTAAATTTGTCAAGATTAATAAATGAAATTTATAATTATAGCCCAACATTGTACAAAGTCCTAAAATCAAAGCCCTCTTAGTGTTACCTAAATAGGCTCACATGATTTTTTTTGTTTAAAATGTTAAATTAGGGAATATAACTTACTTTTGCATTGATAGGTCTGAGATGAAGGTGATGTGCATGGGGAGCAGGTTCTTTTTGCGCATGAGGAAATTGTTCACTTAAGATAATTACTTGGCAACTATTGAATATATTAAAATTGTAATTTTTTATGAAAACAGTGAAGACGACAGCCGTAGAAGGTAAATGTGAACCTTCAATTCTGGCACTGTGTTCCTTAACCCATCTGATTTATTTTGGTAATTCTCTGTTTTTTTTATCTTGCTTCATCAACCAACTATGTTTAATATATTCCTTCTAAATCAAATGTATATCTATTGATATTCGTCGTGTTATTTGTAGGTATTGGGATGTAAACTATTACAGGAGGAAGCATAAA